>CM077233.1:9160900-9760900 GCA_039654775.1 Spinibarbus caldwelli
CCAAAACTAAAAGCTAAAACTTTATAAATAGTGTATATACACACACATTAAAAAATTTATTAAATAAAAATGAGAAATGCATATGACAAAACTTCTAAACTTAACATTTAAATGAAAACAAAATAAAGCTACAAACAATTCAAAATATTAAGAGAACAAAAAGTATAAGAGTGTAATAATGATTCTAACATAAAACTAAGCCAAACACCAAAAACAACTACGTGTATGTACACACACACACACACACACACACACACACACACACATATATCCATAAATTCAATATTATTTCATTTCCATGTAGTTTGTTGAAGTACTAAACTCAAATTAAATAAAACTAAAACGTAATAAATAACTTATACAGACATAAAAGAAAAAACTAATAAAATGACAAACATAACTACAACTAAAATTAAAATAGATAACATACAAACCAAACTACATTAGTTTAACAGTACTCCTAAAAAAATAACTGTGCCAAACATACAAGTAAGAAATGGTTATAAAAACCGAAAGAGAAGTGAAACAAGTAATAGGAAAGAGAATAAATGAAAAGCGATACTTATCCCTTGCCGGTGTCCCTGTCCGGTGGAGTCGCACGGTAGAGTCGATGGTCTTTACACACTTCGCGCTTTACACGACGAGGGCTTCACACGAGGTCTGCCGCGACCGCTGCCGCGGTAAAATAACCTTTTTTATACCCGTCTAACAAATCACTAATTGAATTCAGCTGGACGCACTTTCCTGTTAATCACAATAAATGGCCACGCAAGCGCAGACACTAACAAGATATGCCATACAGTATACCAGACCAAACGCGATTTCAGCACGTCTCCACTCAGTAAACAAAACAAGCGTTTCCTAGCAACGGCAACTGCGCAAAACACTAATGAGACAAGTAAATACATTTACGAGCTGCTTTTAACTTCCGCTGATAGACTGCTTCTCTCAAAGAGTATTTCTTACACTGTCTTCTGCTGGCGCTTGAACACACTTTCCTGTTAATCACAATAAATGGCCACGCAAGTACAGACACTAACAAGGTACGCCATACAGTACGAGACCAAACGTAATTTCAGCACGTCTCCACTCAGTGAATTTACTTAATTTTATTAGGAAATTACATTTACATTTACATTTACATTTAGTCATTTAGCAGACGCTTTTATCCAAAGCGACTTACAAATGAGGACAATAGAAGCAATCAAAACCAACAAAAGAGCAACAACATGCAAGCGATATGACAAGTCTCGGTTAGCCTAACGCTGTACACGTAGCAAGGTTTTTTTTTTTTTTATATTACAAAACATAGATGCAAACTCCTCACATTTTGATGAAAACTCACCTTTTTGAGATCAAAATAGGCTACCTATGAGATTTGTGTAGATCCAATTGGAAAGTGTTTTTGGTGGTGGGGGGGTCTTTTTACAGTTAAATTAGTACCAATTCATGTCTGTACCCACTTGTAGTCAACCACTTTTAAACACTCCTGTGTGTTTTTGCATGCATGCTCTGGTTTTGAATTACAAAACCACAAGTTTATTTGAGTGTTTTTGCAGCGTTGAGTATTGTAGCCAATCACAGGCATCTCTGTTGAAAGCAATGGCCAGTCAGAGGTGTTTTCTGTAGGTTAATCAGAATCTCCTCTGAACTAATTTTTGTTTTCGTAAGTTTACAGAGTTCTACACACTTGCAGATCTACCTAATATAATCGGAGAAAGAAAAAATGCATACACATGATATAAATAAGAGATTGATTGTGTAGTGTACATACAGTTCGTGTAAGTTCGGTCAGTTGCGCTATAAGAGCTTTGCTCTGTTTCTCTAGAATCTCTACATAATCCACTGACAATTTGAAGAAAAGTTTTGTTTGTCTAAGAGGACCAAACGTCCACATATACTGTTTCAAGAGTGACAAACGCGAGTGTAAAAGATTACACGAGTGAATCCGCTAAATTTTTCCGTCAGTCATTGCTATAATTGACAGCGATAACTGCCCTGGGGTGAACGATCTATCTGACAAACCAATGTCAAAAATAGACCTGTGCATTAAGTGATGCAGAGTAAATTCAGAATAACAAAACTACAACAGCAACAAGTCTGTTTTGGCTGAATATATTCAGCAGCTTCTACAGTTAAAACACTCTTTTTGATGTATCCTTTTTAAGGCAAAAATCTTCATTTTTAAATTAAATCTAAAAATACTTCAAAATATTTAATGCATTGTTTAATTGTACTTGCTATACTACTTCAATACAGTAAAAATTTGTTATAGTCATCATGCGTGTCTTTGTCACCTTTTTCACCCATTATGTGTTTGCATCCCTGACAAAAGCTGGGGGGGGGGGGTTCTACACTTAAATGACTTGGCAGTTGAAATGTCAAAGGCAGTCGATTAGACTGTCACCTCACGATTTCAGCACAAACGATCAGTAGGTGTGATACTCCTTGCCAAAATTGAGTTGTTTAGTCTTTAAATGGGATGCCAATTAAATCAGCTGATTAAATTCTGCTACATTGGTCGGGGTGAAGAAGGTTTTTCAGAATCCCCGAGAATTAAAAAGTGACTTACATTGCATTTAAGCTATATATACATTTTTAATGCATGCATTCCCTGGGAATCAAACCAGTGAGCAGCATACATATTAAAAATAGATTTATTTCTTATTGTCTCTCAGTTTTGAATGTTAATCTGACTGTTTGTTGAACAACAGGTTGGAGAAGATGCTGGCAGCTCTGTTTTCAACCTTCAAAGGTACTCCTATGTGGGATTCGTTGCCATCTGTTGTGTCCACAATTCAACAAGCCATTGTCAACAGTGCTCACAACATGCAATCACAAACAGGTGAGAAAAGCAAAGCCTTACAGTTGAATACAGCTGCAAAAGAATTGCAGAGTAGGTGTTCATGTTTACGGACAGTCTTTCAAATCTGAACTGTATGTGTATAATGCAAGTGCTTTCTTCTCCTCAGAGCTCCTCCACGGCCTCCAGCAGCCATTGTCCAGCCTTTTGTCAGGCATTTTTCATGTCATGAACACAAGCAGTTTCACTACTCAGTCCTTTGTTGGTGGATTGCCACAGGCCCTTGTGTCAACTGCAGAAGCTGCTCTGCAGGTTAGAACAATGTTCCAATCTACTGATGTGGTGGACTGTTAAGATACTTATACAGACTTTTCTGAAACAATGTAAAGAATGCAGGTTTTTTGCATATAATAGAGGGTTGGTGAGCTGGAATTTCTATGTAATCCAACTGAAGCTTGTTGAGAAATGATCGACCTTCTCATTTATGACACATACCCAATCAATAGCAAAGTCATGTGCATGATACTGTGTTCACAGACACCTACAATGTGTTTGTTGTGGCTTCAACTTAAAATAGCTGAAGTCCTTAGTGACACCAGAAGAAAGAGTGACATTATGTAAGCATGACCGTGTAAAATCAAAATGGAAAGTTGTATGTATGATCAGTTGTTTTATAGTGGTTCCCTTTAAGACGACATCCCACTAGCCAATTCAAATGACTTGATTTTGATCTTGAATCCGAAATTTCATTGGCTGAGACAACTTTTTCTGAGTACTCTGATTGCTACCTATTATGCTAACCGAAGAATAACTGAAACCACAAAAAATTGTGAATTTGAAAGGTTACCCTAGCACTAACTTAATCTCTTTTTATTAGTAAGGACAAGATATCCTAGTAATGTACTATGTTTTTGATCAGGCATTGAGGAGACTGGATCTTGCATAACCTGGTGTTAGTTGTTAATTAGCTTTTTGTGTGTTTCCAAATAGCCACAGGCATCATTAAGTAAATGTATTTGGGAAATGTTCTGACTTTTTTTTTCTGAAATGAATACAACAACCTTGACCTAAAAGGCCCACTTAGTGTGCCAAGAACTGTATTAATCACGGATAAATAGCTAGTCTACATTCGCTTGCTTGCATTAGATGCTGCTTTTCATCCCTAGAGAGAATTTGGTTTCCTTGCACAACAGATGCTCAAATCCTGGGAGGAGTCATATATCCCTACATCCCTGCTACATGTTCAGTGAATGCTTTGTCTATGATAGTATCAGTGATCACATCACTTGAATTCACAAGGCATAAAATGAGATCATGAATGGGTTCCCCTCCCCTTCCCCTGGGCCCAACGTATGAACTATGGCCCAAACGTTTTGCCACCCTGACAAACTGAGAATATGTGTGTTTCGGTTTTCTTGCATTTACAAGCTGTCTCTGTAAATATAATGACTTTTTGACTCCAGAATTAAATAGTAAATTGTTAAAAAAAAAAAAAAAAAAAAAACAATTCAGTGCCATCCTGTTTAATCTCTCCATGTGTGTTAGGCTTTTGTGATAATTATTTTATTTTATATCCTCACCCCTCAGGCTGGTTTGGAGGGTCAGAGCCTGAACTGCAGCTACATGCAGCAAATATGGCAGGATGTCAGAGCTGGTGCTGGAATAAGTGAAGACACTGTTGCTTTGTGGTGTAACATCAGCCTACTGCCAGTCATAGCAGCCTACAATAAACCAGCTCCAGCCTTTAATATGACGGTGAGACAATAAGCTCCAGTTTTATAATAACAGGCTTTTTTTAATTGTTCTCAAATGCTACTGTCATGTGTCACCACTAGATGGTAGTGTGCACTAAAGACTGATTTAGACTTCGTCCCTCTGTGTTTCTAAACAGGGAATGGCCATGAACCCTCTATGGATAAACACCACTGCAGGAATGATGGCTGAGTCACTGGAGACTTTCTATGGGGCGATCCTGAACGGTACCTTTGCTAGCAATCACCTTAAAGAAGTCCTGTTGCATTACACATCAATGCTATCCAACCTCTCAGTGCTAGAAATAACAAACCAGGCTGACTGGAATGTCCAGCTCCTCCAGATGCAGCTGTACCAAAGGTATTAATGCGCTGGAGTCATTTTTACACTAGCATAGATTCTTACCGTGGTACTTGACCCAAGTCATATTACATGACAGCAAACAAATGGCACTCTTATAACAGTGAAAGATAGTTTATAAAGATAAACGCTATTGAGCTTTTCACCATTTTTTTTTCAGACTGTATAGCTTGACTAAATTGCCGACAACAAAAGCGTGCAGCAATTTTGCATGCACTCACACGCCCATTATACCCCGACATTATAAAGAGCCCGATTATATTACCGAAATACCTTCTCAAATTTGCCAAGAGATTTGCAGTTATTACCCATAAGGACCAGGGGTTGGAATCATGCAAACAAACTAAGTAAGAGTAATTAAATTTGCATTAAGGTTGATTTATTCAGTTTGACTCCTTTGCTTCCAAACAGGTTTGAGCAGATAAAGTAGTTTCTATTATTCTGTTATCTCTATCTCCCTGCTCTTAAATTGATTCTGCTTTATGTGCTCATCCCTGTAATGAACTGACTACTGATAGGAATCAAATTATGCATTTGCGCATATCTGGGTGAATCAATCACGTAAGACTGCAGGAACATTTATGCACCCGCTGTAGATCATTGAACATGATGGAAATTGTCTCAAAGTCTATTATAACTATACAGTTCTATTAATATAATGTGAGTGGCCGCTGAAATGGAGAGCAAAATCAAGATGAAATATTTACTAATGTTTTGCAGCTTTTAAATATAAGTAATCCAGTTAAAAAATTGTAGATGTTTTATGTTCAAATGGCTGATTTATAAATGGGCCCATCAACTGTACATTTAAGTATCTTGGACTGTAATGGTTTATAATCTATCACATATATGCATAACAGCACATTATTTAATCCAGCTATTTAATGGATCCTTAAAGAGCCATTTTTATTTTGTAACTTTTTTTGTGAACATGCAATACTAATTTCTCTCTCATTCATCAGCCTCTCCTCAGTAAAAATGGCTCTGGAGCAAATTAAGACAGAAGCTCCCTGGATGACGCCATACATCGAGGCAATTGGAAAAACTATAGAGGTCATCCTACAGAATGGCAATCTCCTCCAGAATTCAACTGTAAGCCCTCAGATCATCATGCAGGCTCTGGAGATCACGCTCACCGGAATGAATTTTACAAAGGAAACCATTAATTATATCCTGAGTGGAGACATATTTATGAACCCCAATGGAAGCACAGTTGACAGTTTAATAAAAGAGGTTATCCAGCAAATCATTGGTACGGGATTGTTGGGAGACTGGCCTACCCTTTATGGAGTAATGCAGCAAGTTCTGTATTTGGAAGATACAAGTGGCACCCTATGGAAAACTGTTGATTTTTTCAACTGGCTGTACACTACTCAAGATACCGGACTAAATTTTGTCTTGGAGATCCTGCGCAAGCTATTCGAGATAGTAAGAGATGCCCTAACCAAGATGCCACTGCCGTGCCTCTCAAAAACCTTTATTGACCTTTCGGGGAATGTTTTGTACATGCTGAAACAGATCAAACTAACCAGTGACCTCTTTGACCCTGTGGAGCAATATCTAAGCCCACTTAAAATGCAAATTGCTCAGGGACAGAACCTACAAGGTCTTGTGTCCTACACAAGAAATGCCAGAAGAATTGCTAGCGAAGTACAGAGAGAGCCAGCGGATGACTTCCTTGACCTACTTGACATCGACTACCAAGCCTTGCTTGAAGTTCTATCCATTCCACCCACCTCGACTGAAATTCTGGAGACTATTCATGTTTTCTTTGCAAATCCAGACTTGGGTGTCATCCTGAAGGGTTATTTGAGTGAAATGACTGGAAACACAAGTCAGGAGGAAACCATTGACACAGCTCTGAACGTGCTGTCCTACTTGACACTCCCTAGCAATGGACAGCAGTTCCTAGAGATGTTCATGGACATTGGTAGTGAAGGGTGGAGTTTGCAGGACCTTGAGAAAGTAGAGAAATTTGCAGAGAGCCTAGGAAGAACAATTGACGTGGCCATGGTTTTATCCGACCAGCCGCCTCTGAACATTGCGCAAAGAATCGAGCACATGGCCCAACAACTTCAAACTTCTGTGTCAAATATCATCTTACAGGGTGGAAACGGCACTGACACTGCAATCCAATTCCTCACGGCGCTCAACAACATCCTTACGGAGAACTTTGAGGAAATCAAGGACATCAGCCCTCAGGTCACTGGCATTCTCCAAAACATAATTGGCTCGTTTTCCAGTCCAGGGTCGCATATGAGCGTAGCATCCTATTTAGCAGCCGTGGATCAAACTGCAGAAGCCTTCGACTCACTTCCCTCTGGAGAGGTAGCTGTGTATTTCAACATATCTGGACAAATGCTGCAAGCCTTTGCATTGCTCGAGGCATATCCCGAAGACATAGAAAAAGTCATGATGTCCACCAGCATGATTTCTAACTCCCTAAACCATGTCCTTGCCCTCTCGAATATTACAGCTCTTCTGAATGGACAATCTGTTCAAGAGGTCACGCATCCCCTCATCCTTAGCAGTGCCATGGCCGCCCACATCCTATTCAACCTCTCCACGTCAAACTCTAGCCTGAGCAGCGGTGCTGAGAGGGAGATGCTTTTGACCCAGACGTTCAGTCAGATGGTTGTCGTTCTTCCCAAGGAAACGCACATGTACCTCTTCGCTATCAAATCAGCTCTGTTCACTGCCCTCTCGAGAGTATCCAACACTGCGGAAATCACATCCCACTTCTCAGAAATCTCCCAGCTGGTTACACAGTCTCTTCTTAACTCTCTAAACATTACTTATGATCCGACATCCACACATATGACTCCAGATGGCCTTGTTTACATCTTGATGACCGTGTCTAATCAAGTGTCCATGAGTCTCTACAAGGGCCTTATGTTATCCGGTTCCCCTATCCAAATCTCACAAGCTGTGAACTCTTTAAGTGAGGTTGCATCTTCTATATACTCGATAATGCCTGTTGAGGGACGACCATACATCAATATCACACTCAACCTATTGGAGACAATGTCTTTTGTTCTTAACAACACCAGCACCTTTGGGGATGTCAGTGGGCCTGTAACTCAAGTAGCCAGTTCTGTCAACAACCTTCTCGCCTTGGTGCACAACATGAACACAAATTCCTCCAGCACCATTATAGGTGACTTAGAGCAGACCCTTAAGACAATCCTAATGATCATCCAAGCAGACCAAAGTCCTCTCACCCAAACAGCTGATATTACCCAGCAGCTGCTGCACACCATCCAAAATCTCATCTCGCTGGGCAATAGCAGCAATGTGGAGTCTGAACTCGCCAAAATAGTGCTGGGGGCTTCTAGCATGAACATCGGCCATCTGCTGGGGATGAATGACACTAACTGGACTGACAAGTGAGTTTCTTTGAGGTTGTGCTCCCACGGCTGGTTCCTGGTTATAAGCTCATAACTAGGCCCAGTTTTTCATTTCTTTTTCTTGTTCAGAGGATGGCTATTACTTCTCTCTCATAATTTCAGCCACCATGGCATTTACCCTGCATAATTGCTTACTTCTTCAGAGAAACAGTTTATGACTCTGAAAAGAACATGTTCTTGGGGTCATGAAAATAAATGATCATAATCCATAGTATTACATTATGATTAAGCTAACCCACTGAAAAGAGCAACTTTCTGTTAGTTAATTAAATTTTTCTCTGTTTACATAGGCTGCCTGTGCTGTTGACAAACCTCGCTAATAGCCTTCCAGAAGACCTGCCGTATTCTTCTCTTATTAAGTCCATCATGAGAAGTCTGGCCAACGAATCTCAAGGTACATAAATCATCTCGCAAGATCTACTGACCTATAACACTGTTCATTCATGGGTTTTATTTCCACGATCTTATGTTCCCACAGTTACATATAGCGCATATAAGTATTTTGCATTCAGCCGTGTGAATACATAATTATTTCTTTGCATAATTTATATTTATTTAGTTCAAGAACAAGATGCATGTGCACAGTAAATGTTGCAGACTCCAGGTTCTCCCTCGGAATAAATTACTCTTAGTAATCCCCACAGACATTAAACAATGTATGTTGCTTTATGTTTGTGACATTGCAAAGATTTGGTGCTTTTCATAGCAGTGCAGTAAATGGCAGTTTTGAAGTCTGCTTTCTGCAATATTCAGCCAGGAGGCATGTGGCCAGACTGAGTATGAGAAAGCCTTTTACAGTGTGCTCTTTAAAATAGCAAATGTTTCTTTTTCCTACCCCTACTCTTTTATATTATCAGCCCAGTCTATTTAAATGAGAAGTTCACCCCAAAAATTTAAAGGTCATTATTTACTCTTTCTTGTGTCACTCCAAACTCCAGTATTATTTTACTATAAAACATTAAATTTATTCAAATGGTTTTGTTTTAGGCATAGATTTAACTAAATTTAGTGATGTTTGTGCTTTAAGCAAGAAAAGAATTTAACATTGGGATAAAATAATAAACCTAATTAAGAGATACCATATGGTCTGAAAACAAGTGTCAAATATTACAACAAATATTACTTTCTCTTCTGAAACAAGATAACAAGACAAAAGTACTGATTAAGTTTGAGTGAATAATTTTCATTTCTAGATGAACTATACTTTTCAAGAGTTAACTTTAAAACATATCATCATGCTGTGCTCCAGAGTGCACCATTTTTTCCCCTCTGGAGATCCACATTTTTTATTCCCCAGTTTCTTTGTCTGCAGCACTCCCTCATTTAATTTGATAAGCTGCTTTTCAAGCCTCTCAGTTTGCTTTATATTTTCTTTAATAAAGCTGATGTCTTGTTGAGCATTTAATTTCCCTCATAACTGTCTGATCTTTTATATTGCTTAAGGTGTTGCACACGTAAGAGCTGTCAGATCTAAATCAGCACACGGCACCATAAAGCTTTCAATGTCTCGTTTCTAAGGGGGGATTCTTTGCTAGATCATTTGCTGCTTGCTGCACTGTGAGGTTGGCCTGAAAGTGGAGTTAGGTGCAAGTAATGATGCCTGTAGGGAATTTAAGTTACTTTAGCTCTGCAAAAGCTTGATCTTTGTTTTCCCTCTTCCATTTCTCTCGCCTCTCTGCAGAAAATCTGCATCTTCTACTGCAAGTGCTAAACACCGCCTTTGAATTAGGCTCAGCCAACTGGGCAAATGAGAGTTCGGGCGTGATACTGGACCACCTGTTAACTAAGGTGAGATTTTTGATGGTTTAGATACAAAAAAGTGACTTTTTAAAAAGCATCTTGTTATTATTGCTATGCTCATTCCATACCAAGTTGTAAAGAGAATACAAAATGACAAATGATTAGTCCATATGACTCATATCATATTCAGGTATTCTGAAGCCAACTTCTTTCATGATAATGTAGGTGTGTGCTCTGGAAAACATGGCTTCTGTGCAGCGGATCACCCAGGTTCTGCCTCTGGGCCCCAGATTGCTATGTGACACTGTTGTTCCTGCAGTTCAGGCCTTCCATGTGCTCACAACCAACCTGGTGAACCAAAGCACCGACATTTATGATCTGATTTTCCAGACTTTCATTGGAGACCCTAACACTTACAACACAGAAGTGGACTGGTACTGCTTTCTATAATGACGTTTAACCTTGTTGTAGCTTGTACTATGTATGTTCAGTAGCGTTGGGGAGTAATTTACTAAAAGTTGCTGTGCTACTTATATTTTTATTTGAGTGAAAGTAGAAAAAAAATGTAGCTAAAAAACAATGGTGCAATGTATTCAATCCATTTTTTGTTCACTTCTTCATCTTCAAGCATTGGAAAACCTGATTCATTCTTGTGAATTAGTTCAGACCCCAAATGATAATGTAAAAAAAAAATAGCAGGAGTACTACTCATGGTTTTAATCTGTCTCTTCTCTCTCTCTCTCTCTCTCTCTCTCTCTCTCTCTCTCTCTCTCTCTCTCTCTCTCTCTCTTTCTTTTTTATAAAGGACATCAACTCTCTCTCAAATTGTGGGCTTCAACGTCTCAACTCTGAAAAATCTTAATATCAATATTTCATCTCCAGGTACGTACCGCTGTCGCTTCTATCAAAAGTACTGCGGAAACACAAGTGTTCCTTAGCTATCAGATGGTGGTCCAATCAATCTTTTTCAACCTTGTCATACGTGCATATCTGCTTTCTCACTTGTCTTTTGTCTTGCGTTTTGACAGCTGAAGTGAAAGTTTCAGAGCTGCTGAAAAACACCACTCTGTTTGTTCAGGATGTCGAGCGGTATACCAGCTTTCCCCCTCACATTCTTCAGGCTCTATTAGATTACTCTCTACCCAGCAGCAACATGCAGGTACACCACAACTCATGCATAAATCAGAGGGGCTCAAAAGATGTGTCCAAAAATCACGGCAGTGTCAAAACAGTGTGAGATAGAAACAAAAATAAATTGAATCACAGTTTATTCTGAGGAAGATGGGCTCCCCTTGCTGAGTCTTGGTTCTTCCCAAGGATTCTTCCCCCCATCCTTCCTATACAACTTTGAGCATTTTCATTGCCATTGTTGTCTTTTGCTTGCTCACAGGGGGTTGTAGGTCCCAAGCGCAATATGCTTTAGTAACATATATCTCTGTCTCTCGCCAGTGTGAAGTCTTGTGGAGTGCAAATTTATTGTAATGCGATCTGTTTGTCATCTCTTTCCTCTTCACAGATCTTGGCATGGTTGGCAAACCTGCACCAGTGCTCAGACCCCTCGTCTTTGCAACTGGACCCTGCAGGGCAGGAGATCTTCAGCACCTTCTGTGAACTGTCACATGAATGGTACAGCATCACGATTCTCTTTCTTCGCCATGTGGACACAAAGGCGGCTTTATTCAGGGTAAAGAGCTGGGCACAGAATGTATTGTGTATATATTGTACATCCAATGAAACAGAAATGCTGCATCTCTCTGTTATAGTTAATAAAATACAAGAAATGTTTTGCATATAGTTATAATGAAACTAAATAATAATGCTTGCTTTTTATGCATTTATTATTATGGATTTTTCTCATTTACGGTTGGATTGGGGCTGGGGCAGCCTGAGCTCACTCTTAGCCATTCAAGATTTTGCTGTACCGTTTGTTTGTAATGAAAAGCCATTTATTATAATCTTTGGTTTGCTTCCATTAAGTTTAAAGTAAAGAGAGAAAATAATATATATTTTTTAATTATTTAATTCAAAAGTGTTTAAGTGTGTAATTGACTGGATTATCGAGCTATAGACATCGCCACTTATTTTTATATTTTTAATGCATATAAACCATTTTCTGTTAAATTTCCTGAACAAATAACTATATTATGCAATTTACATTACATTGGTGCTGTCTGTTGTAACTTTGGGACATTTTGTTGCAGCTGCTGTTGTCCAAAGAAATTCAGGATTTGGTGGCAATCATGCTAGAGATGGTCAAGTTTTTGACGGACATGATGCACAAACTGGTACCTGCCCTTAACAAACTGCAGGAATACCTGACAAACATAGGAGAACTAAACTTGGTAGCCAACCAAGAGTTCCACAGTGTAAGTTTTGTTTTATTTTATTTTATTTTATTTTATTTTATTTTATTTTATTTATTTATTTATTTATTTATTTATTTTAAATAAAACGTGTCTTTGTATTCTCTTTGCCGCAGCTGGTGAGGGGAAAGCGGTCCACCATGTCTAGCAGGGCCACCTTTAGTACCATTGCTCGTGCCTTATGCAAAAACGGCATCCTGACGCTGTTCGCCATTGCAAAAGTTCCTATCGTAACCGAGACTGATCCTTCTGTCCAGACGGACCACAAAAGAGAAGAGCTGATTAAGAAGTTCAAAATCCCACCCGATGCTAGTATGAATGCATATTCTCAGCACACAGCTAAATGTGCAATAAAGCATTATGATAATGACCCGTCAAGAAACTGCTTACATCATGTTGAGTTCAGTTTGATGAAGTGCTGTGGTCAGGCTTAATTAATATACTGCTTATGTCCAGGTCCCTTCTGTATGAACCTCTACTTGGATATGGTGAACACTACAGGCGGCGCGGTGGCCTGGGCCTTCCTCAAACCCATGCTGTTAGGACAGGTCCTGTACTCACCAGACACACCAGTGACGAGAGAGATCATGAGAAAGGTGCTGGTTTAAAACATCTTACAAAGAAATATTTGGCATCTAGGCTGCATGAACTCTTTCACTGATTTTATATGAGTTTTTTGCATGCATATAAAAAAGCAAAAATGTGTGATTGGATCCAGTTTAGGCCACTTTTAAATGTTACTTTTTTCAAAAGTTTGAATTTCCAGTTTTCTGCCTTGAAAAAAACTGATGAACGTATGACATCAAACATGGCAGCACCAAAGAAAAAAGTGTAGTTTACTTAAACCAAACAAGTTCCTACAGTACACGATGATGAAACCTATTTAACAATGTTTACAGAGGCAGGTGTGTAAAACATGGTAAATGACCTTCTCTGTTGGTAATTGTACGGTTAGCATTGTAGAACATCATTTATTCTCCACAGTTGCTAGGAGACGTATTTGCATAGAATCAGATACCTGCAAAGATAAAGTATATAGGAATATCCCGCTTCCGATTTGGGATGGACTGCAGCATAAATCTGGACTTCTGACCTGCATTTATACAGTCATATCGATTCTCCTTTTAAGATAGTGATGGGTAGCCTGGTCACGAAGCAAGATATTGTTTTCTTGTTTTGTTTTTTTTTGTAACAAAACTTTTGTAACAAAACTTTTCTTTCTTGCAGTCAAATTCCACACTGCACCAGTTTGGTGATCTAAAGCTTTATGCGTCTGAATGGATAGAGTCATCGTCATATGTGATGCAGTCTGCCAACATCCTGACAAAAACTTTGCCAATACTTCAGGTATTCAGTCAAGAGAAAATCAAATAAACACTTTTTATTTGATTTATTTATTTTTCCTCCTCTACTGCATTAACTGCACTCTTTTCAAACTACTCTTCACAGAATTCTCTGCGCAATCCTTTCGTCCAAAACTTCATTCAGACTCAGACCGGCATTGATGTTGCACAAATGAGCGCCACTCTCAACCAATTCTGTAAGTTCTCAACAGTACATGCAATGCTTGCATCATGGTGATGCAGCATTATTATTACAAGAAAGTTTCTCATTATTATGAGATGTTATTATAACGAGAACATTTCTAATATTTATGATTATGTCATTTTTATGAGAAAATGCTCATCATTACGAGTTGCTAAGTCAGCATTATAATGAAAATCATAAAAATGAGGTGGTGTTTTCCTAAATAACATGTTAACCCATTATTAAAAGAATTTATAAATATATTAATATAATGAATGAATGAATGAATAAATCAATATTTATTAAGTAGTTTTATATAAAAAAATTGTGGTAACACTTTACTTAAAGTCTGTATGTATAATGCATCATAAAAGTAATTTTAATGCATTAATTATGCCTTGTAATGCAACTTATAATGGATTGTACAATCTCATGAATAATTGTAACCACAGTTAATACATTATAAGCCTTGTCAATTCATTGTTACACTGTATTTTAAATTTGGTTTATAATTAAGACAAGATACAATGTGTTACAATGCACATTATGAATAATTATAAAGCATTGCACCCTTTAATAACCCTTTATAATGCATAATACATAAAGGCTTTAAGTAAAGTGTTACCAAAATTGTTTTTACTATCAATTCTTTCTTGTAAATTCAGATTTACTAATTAAATAACCACAGGACCCTGGAGTTTGTCTATAAACCGTTAGCAATGGAAAGAAAAAACAGACATTAACAGTTCACATGGCAATTAAATCACAGACTACCATCTGTAAATACTGAAATCATGTCTCCTTGAGAAATAATTACTCTCAGAATAGGGCTTATGTCTGTGAGACACAACTTTACCTAACCTCCTCTGGGAAAACTATCCCTGTCCGAATGGAGTTTTACAGCCGAGTATTTGACAGCTCGTGACAAGAGGCAGATGCGTTGCTCCTATACACAAGAGTCTTATCCTAAATCTGCAGTGGCTTGAACAGTTTTTCTAACTCTCTCTGCAGCAAACATGACAGTCCTTTTAGAGAAAAACAAGTTTATCATGGAGCAGATCACCACCCTCTCCATGCTGATGATGAACCTTTCCTCCTGTGTCAACTTCGACCGCTACAGAGCCTTCAACTCCACTGATGACCTCGACGAGCAGGCGGAGAAACTGGCTCAAAACCGTGAGCTCTACGCCAGTGAGTTCACACACACACACACACACACACACACACACGCTCTCATCAGGAGATACCTCTTCAACTGACTACTCCACTCATGCGTTTGGTGATACTCTCAGTTGAGGACACCACAGGCACTGAAGAGCCATCCGGGCTGTAAAGCCTGTAATTCAATGCAATTCGATTCAATTCCATTGAGATATAGATTTCCACTGTTATCGAGGAGCAGCAGGCCTTTGAGGTTACTATGACAACAGATCACTTCCCTTTTATACACATGAGCTCTGCTCATCTTCACAGGCATTATTTTCAAACTTCCTGAAGAGACCTCCAGCAGCCTGCCCTCGAACATCGACTACACCATCCGAATGAACATCGAGAATGTCATGCGCACCGACCGTGCACGGAATCCTTTCTGGGTGAAAGATGCCTTCATGTCAGCAACGAAGACCCAGCGGTACAACCGAGGCTTCGTGTACCTGCAGGAGAGCATCGATAGAGCCGTCATCGAAATGCAGACGGGTAAAGCCATAGATGGGCCCGCGGTGCAGATGCAGGCGTTCCCTTATCCCTGCTACTACAAGGATGAGTGAGTGTCTCACAAGCACAAACCCTACATACACACTGAGCGTCTCATATAAAGACTGAGGTGGTCACGCAAGAGGTGGCATCTGAGCAAATAATCAAGAGTTTTCACCAACACTGAACATCTGCTCCGTTTTGTTCATTAGAAATAACTCTAGTAGGATGAATGTCTAGTATTTCATAAAAATACTAGATTTGCATTTGTTTAATAAAACAGCATTGCTTGCAAAGCAGCAAAACAATTTAGTAAGTTTAGGTTTGGCTTTGGTTCTGTGTAGATGAAGTGCTGGATCAGAGCTGTTATCATGGCACTGAATTTTCTGTTGGCTGTGTATGAGAATCAACATAACATCATAATTACTTTGCATAATTTTTTATTTTTTGCTATGTAAAGGTGGCTTTAGATGTTTTAGATTGTAGCTTTTAGATAGAAAGAAAGAAAATGTAAAAAAAACTTGAGTTATCTAAAATAATAAATAATATCTAAAAATGAGAAATCTTGCCTTTTGCAAGTTAAAGCATTAAAATTACTAATACTAAAACTATAATAAATATAAATTAAAGCTAAATAGAAATAATAAATAACACAACTAACACAAACACAAAAATGAAAATGGCAAAATCAAATAAAAATAAATTAACAATTAAAATGAATCTAAATAATAAATACTAAAATAACACTAATAGATGCTAGAATAAGAAGATGGATTGCAAACCAAATTAACGTCTGAATTACAGTAGTTGCAGAAGATCAATACTGTGGGTCATCAATTTAGACTTTTAATTACAACGTTAATCAAAGAGGTACTTGACTTAAGTTAGTCAGTTCATTGGTTCCTCATCAACATTTGAAGTTATATAGAGTGATATGCATAACAAATGTGCCCTTCACTTGCTAATCTCAAATCTTTCTACCCCCCCAGATATCTCAACAGCATTGCTTTTGCCTTCCCAATGGCTCTCATGATTTCCTGGGTGCTGTTTGTTGCCCACTTTGTGAAAAAACTTGTCCACGAGAGAGAACTGCGACTTCATGAGGTATGGAACCAAAGCATAATTTTTCTTTAGTCTTTTACCACAAACTTTGATTAGCTTTCTAAAGTCTTTTCACTCTTCCCACAGTACATGAAAATGATGGGGGTCAATCCCATCAGCCACTTCTTTGCCTGGTTAATTGAAAGTGCTGTGTTCCTGCTGGCGACCGTCATCATCCTCACCATCATTTTAAAAGCTGGCGGCATCCTTCCTCGCAGCAATGGCTTCGTGCTCTTCCTCTACCTTTGCGACTATGGCTTCAGCGTCCTTGCAATCAGCTTCCTGGTCAGCTCCTTCTTCGATAAGACCAACATCGCCGGGCTGAGCGGCAGCCTTATCTATGTCATCTGTTTCTTCCCCTTCATCGTGCTGATCCACTTGGAGGACAATCTTTCCTTCAGTGTGAAGAGCGCTCTGGTCTGTACTGCATTTAAATCAGTTTGCAATTTAACATCATTGCCAAAAAATGACATTAAATCTGACGTTATAACTTTTATTCTATTCTTTGTGATTTGTAAAACACTGTTCTGTCATGGTGGGGATCTTTTTGAATCTTATATTTTTTATTTAGACATTATTTAGTATGTTTATTAGGTCACTTCTCTCAATATAGGTTTCAGGTTTTACTATTACTGCAGGAACCAAATATTCTCACACACGCACAAAAGTCCCAAGAACAGCATGTTTTCTCAGTAAATGCAGGAAGAAATTCTTTACGGATAATTTATTTATAACTCAAAGCCAGGCGGGACATTTAACAAAAGTCATTTGCATTCTTTGAATGGTGAAATTTAATTATCATAGCAGCTCCACAAGTGAAATATCACCCACAAATGTGAAACCACATCATTCGTAGAAATGTTAATGCGAACACCAGCAGAGGACTAATGCGCAGGCCGTGGCAGCGGCAAAAACAACTTTACATGTAATATGTCCATGAAGAAGTGGGGGTTATAAAGTTGTTTTGTTAAATTATTGCAGAATCGCATATCCATGTTGGCATTTTCTTTGTTTTGATCTGTTTTTGTGCAAATGAGGCGAGTTAAAAAAACTATTGCAGGAATTTACCTCAAGTCAATATTGTTATATCCATATGGAGATATATTTTACTGTAGTTTTATCCACAAAACCCATTAATTACACATTATTTTGTTAAAAGTTAATTCTTAAATGCATTAGGGTTTTAACTACAGTTTATTCACCAATAAAGGAAGAGTTCACCCCCAGAAAGATAAATTATTTATTCACCATGTCATTCCAAACCAGTTTGACTTGTAACAACTCACCTTTTGTAAGAAAGTAATGTAAGTGACATGATGATGAGCAAATGATGACAGAATTCGATTTTGGGTGAACTAGTCTTTTAAATGTTCTAATCGATTGACAGCTGTAGTATAAATCTCACAGTGTTTGTTTTTGGTCCACAGAGTCTCTTTTCTCCGACATGCTTCAGTTATGCCAGCCAGTATATCTCCCGCTACGAAAAACAGGAAGAAGGTAGGCTGACACAAACCCCTCAGACTGTCTGTAATTAGTGTTTGTTTGGGATAATTACATTGACTGAATGCATTGTGTTCTTGCACTTCAGGCATCCAGTGGAGCAACATGTATGTCTCTCCTCTTGCTGGTGACACTTCCTCCTTCGGTTGGCTCTGCTGGCTGCTCCTCATCGACTCAGTAGTTTATTTTATCATTGGGATTTACATCCGCATGGTCTTCCCAGGTATGTGTGAGTTGCTCAGTTGAGAAACTCATCAGATTTTATTTGTGTGGTTAGGTTAAAAGAAACAGTATTCATTTTTAGAAGTGGAGGTGTAATATTATTGTTTAATCTGTTTTTCTCTTAATCAGGAAAGTATGGCATTGGTGTTCCGTGGTACTTCCCAGTGACTCGGTCCTTCTGGACAGATATGTTCAGCTGCTGTAGCAGAACGCCAAAGAAAATAGGCAGAGGGCTGCTCTTTACTAACATGATGCACGAACAAAACAACACTGACAAGAGCAAAGGTACATTATTACACAGTACTTTGGAATACTTAATTCTGATTGGTCTGTAGCAGCATTGAGCGGTAAAGTACTTTTGCATGAGTGCATATCTGTATATTTGATAATTGTCTGTGGCAACATATAGTAATGGTGCTATCTTCATGTTTCTCATTTTACTTTTTTTTTTTTTTTTTTTAAACCAAGGCAAGTTAGATTAGTTAATTATAGACTGAAGTAGAAACAGAGGAAGACATGTTATATTGTAGCTAAATATTACATTACAGTAGATTACCTGCACTGCCATTCAGAGTTTGGTAAGATTTTTGAAGGTTTTTAAAAGAAGCCTCTTAGGCTCACCAAGGCTGCATTTATTTGATTAAAAACAGTAAAAACAGTAATATTGTGAAACATTACAATTTAAAATATTAAATTTATTTTTTTATATTTTTTAAAGTTTTTTATTTTAATATTTTTTAAAATGTAATATATTCATGTGATGATTTTCAAGTAATTTTCAAGTAATCAAGAAACATCTATTCTTACTATCAATATCAAACTATGTTATAATATAATATAATATAATACCTTTTCATTTTAGGAATCTCTTTGAATAGAAAATTCACAAGAACAGGATTTATTTGATTTTTTTTTTGTTGCTTTTTAAATGTCTTTACTGTCACTTTTGATCAATGTAATGTCCCTTTATAAATAAAAGTATTATTTTCTTTCAAAAAAGATATTACTGATATTAAGATAAGAATATTACTGATCAAAATTTTGAGCATCTGAGAGATTTGCTTCAGATCTCTTTGCTCAAATATACTTGCACACTCTACCTTCTTTGAAGGTGACACAGATTGTAATTGTAGAATAAATTGTAATCCTTTAAATTTCTGTGTGATATTTTAACATCTTTGCTTCTCTTTATCTGTGTCCCTGTAGGTAAAAGTAGCATGGCGGTTAATGGAGAAGAAGACATCTCAGGATTGCCTGTTGGAGTCTCTCTGTATGGCCTGACAAAGACCTACGGCAACCGACATGCTGTAGACAATCTGAACCTTTCTTTCTATGAGGGACATGTCACCTCTCTGCTGGGTCACAATGGAGCTGGAAAAACCACCACTATGTAAGAGCATAACAGCATATTGCATCTTCCAAAAAAAAAACGCTATTGGTTTTAATAAGCATAAAAACTATTTTTTCAATTTGAAAAAATGCATTTTCTTGTTTCAGGTCACTTCTGACAGGGTTGTTTGCACCCACCAGCGGCACCATTGAGGTGTATGGGTTGGATATGCAGACGTCTATAGATGATGTGCGTAAGGAGATGGGCGTGTGCATGCAGTATGATGTCCTGTTTGACCACCTTACCACAAAGGAACACCTGCTGCTATACGCTCAGATTAAAGCTCCCCACTGGACCAAACAGGAAGTGAACGAACAAGTGCGAAGGTAAGTTTCAGTACTCGTCTTACAGTATGTTTTTATGTTGTTCTGTAACACTCCCTTAGAGAAATGAACTTTTTACAAAAAGCTATTTGTTATCTTAACTCATATTAAATGTAGGTTTCCAATGTGCCCTTAATGGTGTTGGGGAAGCTACTTTAAACTACTTTAAAACTGAAGCTTCCCACACTACAACCTACTCATAATTTAAAGTAGAATAATAATTAAGTACATAATTTAAGTACATTGATGCTCTTTAAAGGGATAGTTCACCCAAAAATGAAAATTGTCATCATTTACTCAACCTCATGTCGATCCAGACCTTTATGAGTTTCTTTTTTATGTTGAACATAAAAGAAGATATTTTGAAGAATGCTGGTAATCAAACAGTTGATGGACCCCATTGACTTCCATAGCATTTCTTTCCCTACTATGGAAGTCAATGGTGACTAACAACTGTTTGGTTCTTCAAAATTCTTCAAAATATCTTATTTTGTGTTCAACATTAGAAAGTAACTTATACAGGTTTGGAATGATATGAGGGTAATGATCTGGCTTAGAAGTTATTGAACAGGTTGGTAGAAGTTTGTTGGTTCAAACACCACAATGGATGATCCATGAACACACTGTGCCCTTGAGCAAGGTGTATTGGCCCAGATCACTGTAGATACTGGAAGAGCATCAGCTAAATTTACAAAAAAAATTTGTATTAACATGGTCCCTCTTTTTCTTGTCTTAGAATCCTAATGGAAACAGACATGCATGCCCACCGCCACAAGCGTGTCGGCACCCTGTCAGGAGGTATGAAAAGGAAGCTATCCATCTCTATTGCCTTCATCGGAGGCTCACGGCTGGTGGTGCTAGATGAGCCGACCACCGGGGTGGATCCCTGTTCCCGACGCAGCATCTGGGACATTGTCCTTCAGCACAAGCAAGGTGAAATCCCCTTGCAATTCAGACCAGGGTGAAAATAATCTCCTGGCTTGTACCTGTAGCAAACTCCCCAAAGGACTTTGTTCTTATCGGGTATCTGACACTTGGTTTAGAATTTAATTAGGCTTGAATGGATTTTCTCAAGGTGCGTGCAGTCAAATCCAGACAGGGAAAAATCCAGACGGAGATGTAGTAACGACTGATTGTTATCCGTCATACTCTCTCTGATGTTTAATTATCTTCCATGGAGACAGTTAGCGAATTTATCTCGAGCAAGGATTTAAGACCGTGAAAGAGGGTCATGTCAGATTCTTCTGTGTTATTGTTGTACATCAGCTCTTTGTTCAGAGTCTGTCTCTCTCTGTCTGCCTGTATCAGCGGATCTTTGATTTGACATGCCTCTATGTTGGTTTTGTTTAACTGTCCAGAGCGTACCATCATTCTTTCCACCCATCACCTGGATGAGGCTGAAGTTCTCAGTGACCGCATCGCCTTCCTGGAGCGCGGAGGCCTCAAATGCTGTGGTTCGCCCTTCTACCTCAAAGACAAGCTGGCTAAGGGCTACAACCTCACCCTCACAAAGAAGGTACATGTGTGTTAGTGTGTCAGTTACTCCAACTGAGTTCTTACTTGAGTTCAACTCTCATAAAAAGTACCAAGGTATACTGGAGTACAATACAGTGGTATAATATTAATGCCAGCATGCATTGATATACACAAGCATTCAAACGTTTGGGGTTGGTAAGAGTTTTTCAGTGTTTTTCAAAGAAGAATATTATAAAATATTACATATATATTATAAAAAATAGAGTAAAATGTAATACTATAAAATATATATTTTTTTCCATTCAAATACTTTTTCCCATTTAAACACATTTTCAAATGTAATTTATTCCTGTGATGGCAAAGCTGAATTTTCAGCAGCCATTACTCCAATCTTCAGTGTCACATGATCCTTCAGAAATCATTCTAATATGCTGATTTGCTGCTGAAGTAACATTTCTTATTATCAGTGTTGAAAATGGCTGTGGTGATTTATTTATATTTAATTTTTATTAGCTATGTTTTATCTATATTTTTTAATGGCAACTTTAATCCACTTTTTTCAGGATTCCTTGATGAATGTAACTTTCAAAAGAACAACACTTATTTGAAATAGAAATCTTTTCTAGCATTAAAAATGTCTTGACTGCCACTTTTGAAAATTTTGCTGATTAACAGTATTCATTTCTTTCAAAAAAACAACAACAAAAAAACTTACTGACCCTAAACTTTTGATCATTATTGTATATATTCGATGGAATATAATGAATATTATATTCATATACCATGATATTACTGTGATATATACATGATATTGTGATATATACATGATATTGTGGTGTTCCAGAATTTATATTTTATAATTTGTCATATTATCAACATGCATTTCTATGTTTTTGGTTCAGGTTCAGACTCCTGATTCAAACGATAAGTTTAACATTGAAGAACTCAGGGCTTTCATTCAATCCTACCTGCCTGACGCTCAGCAGAAGGAGGGAGAGGTGGGCGATTTGGTCTACACCCTCCCACCATACACCCCCCAGAACGCAGCTGCGTACCGCTCTCTGCTCACCGGTCTGGATCAGAATCTGGACAAGCTTCAGCTGGGCTGCTATGGCATTTCCGACACCACCCTGGAAGAGGTAATTATCAGATGAAGACCCAGGTGCAGGACTGGATTATGGACTCGGCCAGTTCCACTGGGCTTCGGACTGCCTGCCCAGCGACCTTTAAAGCCTCAGGCAGTGCAGCCCAAGACTGCCAAAGGAAGCTGAACCATACTTGGTTCCCTGGGATTCTTGGCTCATATAGTGCAAGCCTCACAATTTGCTTCACTCCAAAATCAGATTCTAAGTAGGGCTGGGAGATATTTAATTATTGAAATGCTATTTGTGTAGGCTACTTATTTTAGTCATCTAATGCAGGGTTTCCCAACCTGTCAGTCATGGCTACCAGCTGGGGTTGCCGAGGCTTTTAGTTCACTTTCGTTTCAATATTATAAAATATTCCCAAATCACAAATTGCCACCAGTTTCTACACATTTTACACTGGGAAATAAACGCTGTAGGGTTTACAGTCTTCATTTGGAAATTGCTAGTAAATTTGACAAATAATTACCAATAATTGGCAAGTAACACATTGAATTTAACATGAGATTTTGAAGTTGAAAACTGAAAATTCTACCCTAAATGTGAAAAGTGAAAGAAAGTGAAAGTCGTGACGTATTGTCAAGTACGGTGACCCATACTCGAAATTGGTGCTCTGCATTTAACCCATCCAAGTGCACACACACAGCAGTGAATAGTGAACAAACGCACACACACACACCGTGAACACACACCCGGAGCAGTGGGCAGCCATTGCTCCAGCGCCCGGGGAGCAATTGGGGGTTCGATGCCTTGCTCAAGGGCACCTCAGTCATGGTATCGAAGGCAGAGAGAGTGCTGTCCCCCAAATGTACCCCAATAATCATTATTTACACAAAAATCTTTTTTTTAAGCAATGTAATACTTCCATTTCAATCAAAGTGCATATTATTTATGAAGGATTGGGGATTGTAGAGCATGTAAAGTAAAATATGGTTAACGTATGATGTAAAAAAAGGGGGGAGGGGGGTGTTAGTAACCACTGCAATAATGTTATCCTAACAAAACCATAGGAAAACATGATACAACCCTGTCCAGGTGCACTCATAAAGACGCTGTGTTTTCTCAGGTATTCCTGCAGTTGACTCGAGACGACTTGGAGCCTAAAGAAAGTGAAACCTGGTCTGTATCAGAGTCTGTGATAGCGAATGACATGTTTGCCTCAAGAGACAGCATTCCTGACGATCTCAACAGCACGTACCTTGGAGAGAAAGCCAGTAAGTAGGTTTTTAGGACTAGTTTAGTTTCTTGCAGCAGTTTGTGGAATATTAGTTCCATGACCTGTACTTTCCCAATTACCCCTTGAAAGCTTTGACCTTTGAAAGCTCATCTTTAGAATTTGCCTGGATTGAAGAGATGAGATGTTTGCCTCTGTCTCATGTGGCACACTCTCTTCTTCTCTCTTTTAGGCCTCACTGGGACCTCAGCTGTGCGTGGGTTCTCTTTGACCGCACAGCGGGTGATGGCCATGTTGCTGAAACGCGTGCATCACTCCAGGAGGGATTGGAAGGGGCTGTTCTCCCAGGTGTTGTTGCCTGTACTCTTTGTAATTGCTGCCATGGGCCTGGGCTCCATCAAGAGTGATCTTCAGCACTTTCCTAAGATTGTGCTCTCTCCTGCTCTGTACCACGTTGATGAACAGTATAGCTTCTTCAGGTTAGACTCACTTTTTCAAAAAAATTAAAAAATTTAGGAAATATGGGTACTGCCAAAATACAGACATTTTAATTTGTTTTAATAATCTATTCATTTGCATCTTTGCATTTTGCAGACATTTTGCACTTACATTGCATTCACGGTATACATTTCATCAGTCCATGCATTCTCTGGAAATCAAACTCATGACCTTGCTTGTTTCATATTTTGATAAACTACTTAAAAGAAGGTTGATAATGTTGTTACGACTTAATGTATTGTCATCTGGCCATTATTGAAAATATGCCAAAAATGATTTTATTTTATTTTATTTTGTTTTGTTTTGTTTTGCCTAAAAGGTTGACTTTTATAAACGCAAGAAGTAAAATACAGTAAAATGTAGCATCCGGCAGATTATCAGGCAATTTTTCTTGAGTTTTTTATTACTAAATGAACACAAGGAAAAAATTACATGTAATCATTTTTATTCATGCAAAATACACAATAAACAGCAGTATTTACCTCTATATACTTTATATTTTACTACAACTTTTCAAAGCATATAAAATGCCTCACCTCAAGTCTTGCGTAAATATTTTTGAGTGATGATGCTATCTAATTTTTCATTGAATGATACAAAAAACAGATTCAAAATAACTGATTATCTGCAGTATTTTGAATTCCTTACTGTTAATGAGGTTTATGAGCTTTTAAAATACCTCTCATTAGTACGGGTCACTGGCACAAAACTAGCTAATTGCCACATTTTGCTGATGCAACTAATGGCTAAAGAAAAGCACATAGAACCATTGCAATATTTGTAATGTTGTTTATTTTTTGTCACCATCAAAGTAATATCAAATATAGTGTAATTTCACCCAGTCTTAAACATTGCCATTGCATGTTCTCTCCACAGCAATCAGAATCCCGCCGCCAACAGTCTTGTAGATTCCATGATGTCCCATCCAGGCATTGACCACGTCTGCACGAGAGACCCCACAAATTCGTAAGTAATCATCCATATGTCTTAGTGACCCAGCACTCTGAGCTCAGTAATCAGACTGCAGGCCGCCCTAAGCCATGAGTGATTACATATCACAGCATCAGCTCACCAAGGCACTGCAAATGGCTTTCATTTTTGCCGGCTATGATTTCAGCCCCTCTGATCTTCGCAGGTCTGTTCCTGAGCTCTGGTCGCCGTCTCTTTTGCTAAGCCCTGGGACTCTGATACTCTGTCTGCTTGTATCAGTGGGTCTTCTCGTGTTCCTGGTCAATTTCATCACACTAATGTGCCACTTTTAGTTTTCTATCACTGTTTTTTATCACGCTATTTTGCCATCTTGGCTCATCTTACTCTTTTCCTCACTCTGTAGCTCGCTCACAAACACTCTCTTGCTTTCTTGTTCACTGTTTTTCTATTTCTCTCTTTCACCCACACATCTGAAAGCTCTGCCTTTTGTAATTCCACTGTAAGAGCTTATAATAATGCTCCTGTATATGGGCGTAAATCTCACAGAAGAACCTCTCTGCACATATTTTTGTGAGATTCACCCAGGGATCATTTGCATTTCTCATGCATTTCCTGTTTATAGGATCGATTTTTCACTGATACCTTCCAAATAATCATCATATTGTTCCTCCACGTAAAATATTGTATTCTTCTTCTTTTTGCTACAAGAAAACATTATTTTTTTTTACAGGGTTTGTAAAGAGAGACCTGCTGCAGCAAGTGAGACCTGGATCTCCAGAGGCAACAGCTCTGCTACATTTACCACCTGCAAGTGTAGCGACCAAGTGCAGGTGGGTCAAACAGAGCATAACCATCATAACACAAACAACATTATCACATATCCTCAATGATGTGCATCTCTCAGCGTTTAAATATTGATAAAGATCATTAGTGTTTTGATAGCGTGAAGGAGATTGTTGATCACAGCAGGGTTGCGCGCCCTTCAGAATTGATTTCAGAATGCCTTTTAAATTCAATTCCTGACTTTGAGGCAACAAACACAATGCAGAATGAAAATTGTAATTTAAGCAAGTAGAAACATGGAATGTTTAATAATTATAAATCATATGATATATAAATCACATAATAATGTAATGTAAAAATAATGATTTTTCTGTTTAATTTACACATAAACATTATCATGAACAAAACATATGTTATTTACTTAATATATTTTATTAATAATTCACATTTGAAATACAACCTTGTATTTAATTTGAGTTAATCATGTCTTTAAAAAAAGCTTTGGTGTACATGTTGTGGTTCTCCATGAAATTTAAATTGGTTGTTGGCTGTTTTTTCAAGGTATTCAATTTAGTTTAACTTAATTTAGGGAAATATGTCAACTGAGGAAAAAGAATTACGTATTATGGAGTAAATAGGCCTTATTAGTCAAGTTAAGGATGTAATAAATAATATTTTGTCACCAAATTTGTGTTAATCTTGTGCCTGTACTACTTCTTGTCATTTAAATTCAGCTTCCTGTGGGGCGTGGCCAATTCTACTCTTGAATTGACGGTGATAAAATAGTTAAATTACTCCCTTTTCTTTCCCTTTCAGTCATGTCCTGCATCCAATTTCGAACCACCTCACAAAAGAAATCCATCATCCCAGATTGTCTACAACCTGACGGGCATCAACATAGAGGACTACCTGCTGGCCACTGCCAATGACTTCATCAGAAACAGGTGAATTTTATCACACATAGCACTTCACAGCATTAAACTAATTTCATAAGATATTTCCTTTATGTCACAAGTTAAAAATATGGCGAGGTGCAATATTAAGGAATTTATGAACCGCTGGTAGGCTGATTAATAATTAAAGAGCAAGCACTTCGGTTTATCCCATCTTTACTCTGGCATTTCCGACCAGCTGACATTTTCCATCCTAGTCAAATAGCACACAGCACCGGGGCGTGCTGCTGGCATGAAAATACTTTATTACACCTAAAATAGTACAGCTAGCATTTATTATTCATACATTGCTCTTCCAAAAAATTATAATATAATACACAGCCCTGCCTCTGTGTGGTGGTGAAAATAGTAATAAAAAAGGCAAATCACAGCTCTTGTAATAAATCGAGTGGAAATTCAACAAAGGCATAAAACTATTAATTAACGATATATCAAGGAAAATGTCTTTAGTGTTTGAAAACACTAAATTTATTGTTAAATAAATTGAGATTTAATGTGTAAAGAATGTAGGAAAGAACACAAATTTGCATGCGCAGTCCAATTATTGTACTATTAATCTTATAAACCGTGAAGTATAAAACCTACACAATATATAAATGGCATCAAAAAAAAAAAAAAAAGAAAGAAAAAAAAAAGGTTCCAGTAAATGTGTACAAGAAGTGAACAAAATGTTACACCAGCCAGGAGTTATGAGCCCTAACGTAAGTTATTTTGTGCTTTGTTTCAGATATGGAGGCTGGGACTTTGGAAAGCCTCTTCCCATTGATCTTAAGATGGACATGTTAGATGTGCCAGCGAACAGAACCCTTAGTAAGGTAATTTGGATGAGTGATATTACATTGCCCCAATGGCAAAGTGGCTCATTGTCCCAACGTAGCAGTTTATGTAGACACTAACAGGCTATGTTCCAAAACCAAGTAAGCTGCCACGTAGGCAGCATTTTAATGCATCATAATCACCCTCCTGATGTGAAAGCTGTTCCAAAAGGTAGGCAGTATAATTATGTTGCCCTCTAAGATACTTTTTAGGCAATATTGTATGCATTCTTTGTGAAGAATGCAATGTGTGGGTGTGGGGGGTGTGGGGGGTGGGGTGGGGGACCCTTTTAAAGATGGCAAATGAAGCAGGAGAAAGAATTGATTCAGTACCAAAAAAAAAAATTGAGTCTAAGTACAGTACAAATGCATTATTTTACCCAATATTATTACCCAGCTGTGTATTTTTATGCCTGTTGAAAAACTTACTTATTAGTTTTCATGCAGCTTGGTACATTTTAGAACAGAGCCTTTACAAAGTGATTATAAAGGAATTGTTGTGCATTGTAGTAATATTTGTGTTCACACAGGTTTGGTATAATCCGGAAGGTCACCACACCATGCCTGCCTACCTCAACAGCCTTAACAACTTTATCCTGAGATCCAATCTGCCACCAGAGAAACGCCAACAATATGGTTAGTTAAATCTCTCTCTCTAATACTGTATAGTTTTGTAGATTCTATAAATCTAGATTTTGTAGATTCTAGAATCTATAAAATTGCATATATACTGCTATTCAAAAGTCTGGAGTAAATAATGTAATTTTTTAAAAAGAAATAATACATTCAAGAAATTTATAAATTGATAAAGTATTTATCTTAAAAAATATTTCTATTTCAAATAGATGTTGTTCTGTTGAACTTTCTAGTCATCAAAGAATCCTGGAAATAAAAATATGACAAAATGTATTGTGGTTTCCACAAAATATTGTCCAGCACAACTGTTTTCAACACTGATAGTAAGGACAAGTGTTTTTGACCACCAAATCAGCATCTTAGTAGGACTGAAGACTGGTGTAATGGCCTCTAAAAATTTCAGCTTTCCCATTACAGGAATAAATTACATTTTAAAATATATTAGATAAAATATAGTTATTTTAATTTGTAATAATATTTTGCAATATTACTGTTTTTACTTTATTGTTAATCAAATAAATGCAGCCTAGGTGAGCATAAAGGACTTCTTCTAAAAGCATTTAAAAAAATCTTACCTACCCCAAACTTTTAAATGGTAGGGTATATCTAATATTTTTCACGTTGTATAACAGATGAAATGTGTTAGGTTAGCTTGAGTTAATGTGCACTTAGACTTGCATTTCTAAAGTTTTGACTTGCTGTGTAAGGTCTAATCCACTTAGCAGCTTATTCTGAGCAAGAGCCGCCCACTTAGACAGGAGGAGACCTTCTAACTGACTGCAAAGAACACAGCTAGGTTCTTCTTGTCTTCATGTATCAATAATTACTGTGTTTATCTAAAATATGTTTTTTATGCTATAGTCTGAAATATAATCCTTGCCCTCTGAGACTGAAAATAATGTAATACCGCTACCCTTAGACAGAGGGCAGTGTGTCTTTTCTGGCTCCCACCATGAGGCAGAGCGGTCTGAATGCTAATAAGAGGTGCTGAGAACTGAAATGAAGGAATAGAGCTGGTCTTATTTCAACACTGCCAGACTGGCCCAGTGGCTGAGATTCACTGTCCGCCTCCAGGCAAGATTAATGCAATCCCACCAGTCAATAATGGAAAGGGGGGATGCATTCATTCAAATGTAGCCGGTGAAGTCATTCAGGGCAAAACAGAGCATAAATTCAGAAAAGGTTCATGGGAGGAGCATATTGCCAGTCACGTGTTTGCCGGGCAAGTGTATATTTTCTCATGTGCTAAAATCTCTCTTTACAGCCATCTCCATATCCAGCCATCCTTACCCTGGTCAAGTGCAAGACGAGGATGTCATGTAAGAGCACACACACACACATATCCATGCATGCACGCACGTCCTTCTGTCTGGCAGCTAAAGCAGATAAAGTACTCTGTGGGACCAAATACAGACTGAGCGTATTAGTACGGCCGGTACAAAATCACAGACCCAGTGGTGGGGAAAAGAAAGCAATCAGCCAAATGATGGGCTTTAGATAAGATATGCAAACATTGCTCTGACATTTTCATTCTAGTGGAGCACTTGAACTAATGTAATTTGACTCCTATATTTACTCTTCTTTGATTTTTTTTCCTGAGCTTGGCTTATTGATTACTAACCCAATATAATGTGTGTTTACTCTGAAGGTGGTTCGGAGGTTAATCGATTCAACGTCGCCACCTAAACATGCATGTATTTTGAACACTGTGGGCAATTTCAACCGTCCCTAAATTTGAAAGACACGCTCTGTAAAATGAGCTCAATTGTTTCATTCTCGCAGCTGGGATGAGTCTGGCTTGACGCCTGCAGCTTAGGCCTGAGAAAGGGATTTCTTGAGAAGGGAAACAACATGTAGAGAAGGCAGAAAAAGGAAGAAGAATAGGTTGGCTACTCAAGAAAGCCCCTGAGAGTAGCTGAAAAGAGCAGAAAGTAATGCATTCGTATACCAGACACTTATATCAAAAGCAAAGTCCCTTTAAGGCAAGTCAAGCACTTGGTGGCCATATTGGTAACAGCCTCAGGCAGCTGTTTCAAGTACAAATAGAGTGCAGCAGGAATGAGTCCTGAAACCCAGAATCGAGTTGGCATTTTGAAACTTCCAGGGTTAAATGGCTGAAATAAGGTCTGAGGTTAACCCAAGCTCAAAATAGTTTCACGTTTTATTCTACAACATGTATAGATCAGTAAAACCCCACTCATGATTTTTTAAGCTTATGCGTGTCTTGAAAAAGGCGGTTGCTAACAAGTGGCTAAATGGGACTACAGAGATTGTTGGGGACATTAATCATCCTTATGCAGAACAAAAAACCCATCTACGTGCTATAGTCCACTTTTACTGGCTTGTTGCATTTTTACTTCAAACTCTTAAACATTCTCCCAGCTTGTAGATTTTGAATAAAAAATAGTTGGAAACTTAGTGCTGGTGACATTGAAGACATGTAACCCTTTACTTCTACCCAGGCCCGAATTGGCTAATCGGGAGCACCGGGAGGTTTCCCGGTGGGCCGGTCTGTATTTTTGGCCGCGAGGGCCGGTGCTCTCATGCAACGGTTGAAATATATGGATGCTGTCTGCCTGCTCATAGCAGTCCCACCCTTTTTATTTATTATTTTCTCGCAGCCCATATTATTATTTTCACTAGACCATATCAATAACAAATTCTCAATTGATAATTAATCATTCTTTTTGTGCAAATCATTGTTTTATTTGTGAACTAGCCGTTGGGGAAGTCTTTAAGACCAAGCGGAATCCTCTGCTGGCTGCTCACGCTTCAAAGCGAGCGGGACTCGTGTTAACTGCAATTCCCTTACGGTCCGCATTTTGATTTTGCCTGATCAGTTTGGGTGAATGCAAACGACTTATTGATCATGAGCCCAACGTCCAGAAAGGCAGGAAATTTTAGCATTCAATCTTTTTTTTTTTTTTCATTCAATCTTTGGAAGACGTCCAAAGGACGTCTTTCATTGTAAGTTAATGCTGTTAAATAGAGAGAAAAAATACATAAAAAAAAAAAATCTTCTAGCATATTCTTAAACCTCATTGTTGAAGTACAAATCCAAGCACCATCAGAAGGAGCCCAAACTCTCTAAGTATGCATTTTCATTCATTCAAAGGCTATATGATTGTTATTATATTTTAGTTCAAAATAGTTAGCCATTGTTTAAAATGCTTTATTGACTGTCACTGACGTTTCATAGACCTTCAGTTGTTAGCTTTCAAATTTCATGCCATTTTGTAATTCTTTTTGCTCACATATCTCTCACACATATATATATATATATATATATATATATATATATATATATATATATATATATATATATATATATATATATATATATATATATATATATATATATATATATATATATATATATATATATATATATATATATATTTTTTTTTTTTTTTTAAGTTAAGCAAAACAAATGTGATTATTTCTGAGAACTTTTTAACTGCAGGCAGATATAGGCCTATATGGTACAGTACAAATATTTGGAGCATCCCTTATTCTGTCCCTTATTTTCTTAAAAAATAAACACTTATTTTCTATGAGAATAAAAAGAATAAACAGTATTTTCTTAAAGGATAAAAGATAAAGAATCACAATTGTCCCTTATTTTCCATTTCTGAAGTTAATTGGCAACCCTAATGATGATGTAATTATCTTTTGACTCCCCTGACAGCGGCACCTTGCTCAAAAAAAAAAAGAAGAAAAAGAAACAAAAAGTCATTTGTTGGAGATATGCAAGCAAAAAAATAATATATCAAAGAAAATGGATAATAGAAACCTCAAAAGTGGCACTGAAAAGGCCAGTACTAAAAACAAAAAAAAACAAAAAAACAAGTGGGCCGATCTAAGGCATGAAACTCCAGGGCTGAAATTGAGTCCCACTCCGGCTCTGCTTCTTACCAATTGTTTTTAGGCTTCAAAATTTATAGAAGTTGTGTTCATTTGTGAAGATGATACTAATGAACCAAACATGTAAGAATCATGTTGGTTCAGAGCTTATTTTCTGCACTAATCCAAAAGCCTTTGGAAGCCAATTGGCTTTTTTTTTCAAGGGAACCTTTCTACAAATTACGTCATCCCTGTAGCACTCTATTGAATCTACTTCAAAATCTTAAAAGATTATGTTTCAGTAACATATTTTAATCAGTGATTGCTAACCTTGTCTCATAGCTGATGAAATCTGTTTGTTTGATGGTAGCCATATTTTTGAATTATACATTTGTTGTTATCTTAGTTAGGGCCAAAACGATCTCAAGTGATTTAACCGTAGTTTAGTGACATTTTATCATGAGATTTGTCATTTTTATAGCACCAGCAACTGCCTGGAATAGTTTTATATAAGTGAGAATGAATGTAATAAAATAACCTATTGTTTTCAGGAATTATAGCTAAAATAGGTCATGTCCAACAGTCTTCATTGGCGTCAGATGGTCGCGTTGGATTCAAAGTAATGATGAGTGCTACAATATGAGCAAGTCAATCTAACAAGGCTGCAAAACAAAGTTCCAAAATTGTCTAGAAAAGTCTGAAGCTGTAGAGAACCAGTACGATCTAGTTAGCTTCTTATCCTTTGACGTCATTGATCAACCAACTGAGACCTTCGTATCTGAATATAAAGTGATCTTCGCTTTTTTGTTCAGGCTCAAATCTCTGTGGTATGGGTCTTCTGTCTTTCCCTGAGATCAGTTCGTTCTTATTTGTCCTCCATTCTCAGTATTTTTTTTTGGAGGCACAGTTGTTGAGAGCAGAGATGGGATGCAGAGGGGCAGCATTAAAGGCAAAAGCTCAGCTGGTGTCTGGTAGAAGGAGAAGTGTCCTGCTGAGACTGAACTTTTGATCGTGTCTGACTCGGTCTTACACAATTCTCACAGATAGAGAGATCTTAATTCTTATGGCTTTCATCTTTTCTCCTCGCTGTGTCTGGTGCCACTGTAAGTGAATTGAGCTTGACTGAAGAACAGTGTTAAGCTCATGTGAGAGACTGTGGGAAATTTGAAGTTCAGTTTGTATTGTAAGGGTAAGACAAGTATTTAAAGTGTCTCTCACTGCACTTGACCACTGCCGCAGAACATCTTCTGCTCTGCTAGTGCATGTAAAAAGTGCACAGATATGTACCAATTTACTTTATTATTACACATTTCAGGTTTTAATGTGAACAAAGTATTAGTGCATGTAATAAATATAAACGTGTTCAAAAGTTTAAACCGTTCAAATTCATAAAAAGTGACAGAAAATATTTTTAAATAAATTATGTTCTTTTGAACTTTGTATTCATCAATGAATCCTTTATTATTAAAATGTATAATGGTTTCCACAAAACACACTCACACACACACACACACACACACGTTTGTTTTTGTGGTTTACGGGGACTCTCCATAGGCGTAATGGTTTTTATACCGTACAAACTGTATGTGTTATTGCCCTACACCAACCCTACACCTAAACCTACCCCTTACAGGAAACTTTCTGCAGTTTTAGATTTTCAAAAAAACACCATTTAGTATGTTTTTTAAGCCTTTTGAATTACGGGGACATAGGCAGTGTCCTCATAAACCATCTTCAAATTGTAATACCTCTGTCATACCCATGTCATTATACAAATTTTGTCCCCGTAAACCACAAAAACCACTACACACACACACACACAATGGTTTGCAATACTGAAAATAATAAGAAATTATTCTTGAGCACCAAATCAGCATATTGGAATGTTTTCTGAAAGATGTGACACTGAAGACTGGAGTAATGGCTGCTAAAAATTCACCTTTGCCATCACAATTTTAAATGACATTTTTGAATATATTAAAACAGAAAGAGTTATTAATAATATTTCACAATGTTGCTGTTTTCATTGTGTTTTTGATCAAATAAATGCATCCTTGTTGAGCATAAAATATTTCATTCAACAAAATTAAAAAATAATATTACTGACCTTTTACTTTCTTTTCATCTCCACAAGGGTGGGCGGTTTGGTCAGCATCCTGGTTGCTCTCTGTGTCCTCACTGGTTACTCCATCATGACTGCAAGCTTTGTCATCTATGAGGTTCAGGAACATCACACTGGCTCCAAGAGACTCCAGCAGATCTCTGGCATCAGCGAACCTTTCTACTGGATCATCAACTTTTTCTTTGATTTGGTACTTCAGTATTAGTTAATACATTTCAGCCTTTGAGATCTGTTGCACTGATCTGAAAAAATCCAAAAACCATGAACAAGAAATTACAACCCAGAACATGAAATACCCTTTTTGGAGTTCTAAGATTAATGCAAATTCAATAATGTAATTTATTTAATATTAATAATATAAAAAAAAGTTTGTATGGCGCTATCAACGCCAAGGTTTTGATTACCAGGGAAGGCAAGAATTAATACCTTGAATGCAATGTAAGTTGCTTTGGATAAAAGCATTTGCCAAATGCATAAATGTAAATTAACGAAAGTGTTTACTATGCCTAATACATAAGACTGTTTGTATTTATGAGGTCTTTTCTATGTCATTGCAGGCTCTTTACATGGTTCCTGTGGTCCTCTCGGTGGCGATGATAGCAGCGTTCCAGCTCCCAGCATTCACAGAGAGGCAGAACCTCGGCGCGGTCACACTTCTGCTGGTTCTATTTGGGTCAGCATACATTAGAGTCCCTTTACCACCAGAGATTTTCCTGTCACAAGACAGACGTCTCATTAGAACGTCTCAGAGCTGACAGGTCCTCAAGGCACTAGAGCTTCATGAATGTATTATTCAGCAAATGCTACACGTCGCAGCATTGGCAAAAGGGGAAGTTTTAGTTAATGCGTCGTCTTTCAGGTAAACACCGGGCTCTCTGCTAGAAAGAGAAGAGCTGCTCGAAGCTTTCCTGCAAGGCCTGGACTCTGAAGAAGCGATTTCACACACTCCGTCACCCAGTTAATTGCATTGTGGAGAGCAGTGAGGCCACTCACAGTCAGTCTTTAGGCTTCAGAGCTCCAGGCTGCTTGGGAGGCCCTTCATTGTGTGAAGTCAGCAGTCTGGCCCGCATTCATCTGCCTGTGAGCTCACCGGCTCTCGGCCCATAAATAACCACACATCACAGCGATCCGACTGCTTTCCCTTCAACCTGCTTAATTGCTTTTGTTTAGCTGAGCAGTGTGGACTTTCCAGCACTAACAATACATGCACACAGGCCAGGGAACATGCACATAGACACATGTGGTACCCCCTCGGTTTAAACACATCCTCTTCCTTGACCCCGCCACCCCAATCACCAAGAGTAATGAATAAAAAAGCAGATCATTCTGTGGAGCTGAAGAGAAGAGAGAATGCTTCACGAAGAGGAAATAGATGAACTCATTTATCTTCTGGCCTCTTAGCTCAACTGTGGAATATATTCTCTCTTTCTTTGCTAAACTCAAAGCAGAAGTCTTACTATGGCTCTTTTGTTTTCCTCTATGTTGTAATTCTACTCTTTAGATGTATCTTTGAAGCTTACCACTTACCACATTGATTTCATGGTTTCTTTTCAGATTCTCCACCTTCCCTTGGATGTATCTTCTGTCTGCGATATTCAAGGATACAGAGATGGCCTTTATCGGTTATGTTTGCATCAATCTCTTCATCAGTGTCAACACCATCATCTCCACATCCATTATTTACTTCCTTGGTCAGCTCAACCAGAATGATCAGGTGAGAGAAGAGTCAGAGGGATAATTCAGTTTCATATATATATATATATATATAATTATTATTATTTTATTTTTTTGCAAAAGAAACTGAAACCAGTTTCTAAGATTTTTATTATTTTTTTACAAAAAAATCTTCAGTCACACGATCCTTCAGAAATCATGCTGATTTGCACTAGAAGAAACTTTTGTTATTATCTATGTCGATAACAGTTGTGCTGCTCAGTATTTTTATGGAAACCATGATACATTTTTTCATCATTCTTTGATGAATATTAAGTTCAAAAGAACAGAATTTATTTTTAAATAGAAATATTTAGCAACTGTTTTGACTGTCACTTGATCAAATTAATGCATCCTTGTTGAATAAAAGTTGAAATTTAATTTAAAAAACTTACTGACCCCAAACTTTTGTATAATATAAGACAATATAATATAATACAAAATATTATAATATAATATACATTTTCACTAGGCAAATGATGATTAAATGGACTTCCTTCTCTAACTTGCTTTCACTGTCCATTTCAGAGCATCCAGAATGTGTACCGTACCATGAGCAACATATTCCTAGTCTTCCCTCAGTTCAGCTTTGGCAATGGTTTGATGGAGTTGGCACGGGTTGACATGCAGGTGCAGATCTTGAGCGCTTTCGGAGTGGACGCCTACAAGAACCCCTTCAGCATGGATGTTCTGGGCTGGATGTTCATCTCCATGTTCCTGCAGGGTTTCATCTGCTTCACGCTTCGTCTGCTACTTAACAAGACACTCCTTCGCAAAGTCAGGTATACCTGAGGCTCTGGCACCATGGATTCAAACTGACTGACACAGAGCTAATTTTTTAAATTTTACTTTGTAGTGCAGTGTACAATTTTTAAATTTGTTATGCATTTGTGTATTTCTTTGTAGATGGTTAGTCTGCTGGAAGAAGAATGTTGTTCAGAGCTATAGCCCCAATGAAGATGAAGATGTGGTGGCTGAATGTCTGCGTGTGGACCGTGGCGATGCGAATGCCGATATTCTGCAGGTTAACCATCTGACTAAGGTGTACCAAAACCTGAACAAGAGGGTACAGGCAGTGAAGAGGCTGTCTGTGGGTGTCCCAGCTGGCGAGGTCTGTGCTATTTTCATAGTAATATTTATTATGAGAGCGTTTACATGCACAAGAAAATTCCATTATTAAAATAAACATAAATTGGCATTCGCAACCCATTTTACTTCCTTAATTTGAAGTGCACACTACCAGTCAAAAGTTTGGAATAGTAACAATTTTTTTTAATGCTTGGTGAGTATAAGTCTCATAAGTCTGCTTAATATTTTGGTTGGAAACTGTGATATATTACCTTTCAAAAGTTTGGGATAAGCAAGAAAATAAATGAATACTTTTATTCAGCAGGGATGCATTAAATTGTTTAAAAGTGACAGTAAGGGCATTTATAATGTTATTAAAAATTTCTATTTAAAATAAATGCTGTTCTTTTGAACTTTTTAGTCATCAACAAATCCTGAAAAAAGGCATCATGGTTTCCACAAAAATATTAAGCAGCAAAAACTGTTTTTATAAGTACCATTATTAATAGTTGAGCACTAAGTATAATGGATAATAACTGGGCACCAGTTGATCATGTGACACTGAAGACTGGAGTTATGGCTGTTGAAAACTGCATTGCCATCACAGGAATAAATTACATTTTAAAATATATCAAAATATTAAACATTTAGACTTTAACTTTGTAAAATATTTTTACTGTAGTTTCTACTGTATTTTTGATCAAAAAATTCAACTTTTGTGAGCATAAGAGACTTCTTTAAAAAAAAAAAAAAATTTAATTCGGTTTCAAATTATCAACATAAAGTGATAATTGATTTTGTGCATTGAGAATTTACTGGATTGTTAAAAGCTGGTGTTCCATATAAATATTAGGATTAATAATACTCAAAAAATGTGTACTAAGAAAGTACTTTTGGTAAATCAAAGATTAAACGAAATGACCAAATCAATAATTTAACCACAATGTGTTATTTATCTGAAAATGTGATTGTAGATGTGGTCACAGAGGGGAAATGCAGCTACATTCCCAGAAAGTCTTGTTCAAGGCACTTGGCATATGCTGTGCTTCATTATATTTCAGTTCTGAATGGTTTTTCATAGAAGATTTATTGAGCTCTTAAGAATAATCGATGACAGCAAAACATTCAGTGTAAATGAATGGAAGGTCAATATCTTCCTTAGTGCTTTGGATTGCTGGGAGTCAATGGTGCAGGAAAGACCACTACCTTCAAGATGCTGACAGGAGACATTAGCCCTACCGATGGCTCGGCCAAGATCCGTGACATTGACGGGTACCTTCTTTTTCCCCCTTTAAAAACTTGATCTGTTACTTTTACTGTTGCTCACCATCGTTTTCTAATGACTCTTTTACTAGATATTTGTGTTTGGTTTCATTGCATGATCATAAATCTCCCTGGCCTGTGTCCTCAGGAGAATGGTTGACATCATAGACTGCAGGAGAGAGGGCATAAACATTGGTTACTGCCCCCAGGTGGACGCACTGGATGACCTTCTGACTGGAGAAGAACATCTCTATTTTTACGCCCGCATCAGGGGCATCTCCAAGAGGGAGACTGACCGGGTAAGGTCACAGCTATATCAATGTCAGTTTAGTTCTGGCAAAGGCCAGTTTCTTATCAAAGTGACCTACAAAAGTGCATGTTTTCTGTTGTGATGATACCTCTGTGTATGGTTGTCAAAAAATGTACATAAGTTTCAGTATTTGATACTAGTCAAAGTGCCAGTTTCAAGAACTCAGAAGTTTGGGGTCAGTAAGATCTTTTTTTGAAAGAAATTAATACTTTTATTCAGCAAGGATACAATTAAATTGATCAGTGCATTTATGGTGTTTCAAGAGATTTCTATTGCAAATAAATGCTTTTCTTTTGAACTTTCTGCTTATCAACAAATCCGGAAAAAATTATCATGATTTCCACTAAAATATTAATCAGCACATCTGTTTTCAGCATTGATAATAATAATAAATGTTTCCTGAGCACTAAATCAGCATGTTAGAATGACTCCTGAAGGATCATGTGACACTAAAGACTGAACTAATTGGCTGCTAAAAATTCACTTTTGCGATCAATAAATTATATTTTAAAATATATTAAAATAGAAGACAGACATTTCAAATTGCAATAATATTTAAAAGTATCACTGTATTTACAATATTTTTGATCAAATAAATGCAGCCATGGCAAGCATAAGACACTTTCAAAAATGTCTTACCAACTCCAAACTTGAACAGTAGTATGCTATGTGTATATATAAGCAAATTAAATTTAAAGTAAAAGTCATACATGCACAAGTTTAAAGGCAGTCAACTGTCAGTTAGTAAGTCAGTACTTTGAGTGAGTCAGTACTTTGCCAATAATATAGAGAGACTGACATCATTACATTTTGACAACTTGATTTGGAAATTCTGGTACTTTTGACATCCCTTATTATATGCAACTACATTAAATGTATGCTGCTAATAGAGTTTGATGATTTGAAATGAGAGGCAAGAGATGAGGTGAAACAGACAGCTATCTGTTAAATCATGTCACAACCCACTGACATCCTTTTACACTCTTAAGAGAGATTTTGCATCTGTTTTTCATCAAGTGGTACTCTAGCCTGATAACGTCTTTCCACACATGTAAAAATGTCAGGAAATGGAGGTTTTAGTCATTTTGAAAGGACCAGCATATATTTTAATTGAGATGCTGCTGTTGCCATCAGGCTTTTTAACTCTTAACTAACTTCACCGGTTTTAACCATCATCGACCCGGCCGGAAATCCCTGCTGGACTTCTCAGTAAGATACGAATAGATCTTAGTTTACTATAGTCCGAATATTGCATTTGACAGGAAATGGTTGGCTCTCCTCCGCATTGATTTATGAGGAAGCTAATTAATCTTGCATTCTCTCAGGATTATTGGTAAAAACACTTCTGTAAAACTTGCCTTTGGCTGCAGATGTGAACTCTTTATCAGTTTTCTTGAAGATTAAAACACTGGTCTGAGGGAATAGCTTACATAAAGAGTTGCAATATCATATTAGCAACTTATTATGAATATTATATTTCAAGTTGGAATAGTGTTTTTATTAAACAAAACATTTTTTGAATGTGTTAAATGTTGGCGTGTGTAACAGTGAATCATAGCTTGATTGCTTTTATAAAGCAGCAGCAATGTCAAGATGAGAAAAGACACCAAGGTTCAATAAATAGGTAAATGTGTGGAATAAATGAGCTTCTAAATCAAATTTTAGAGTCAAAGACATACATTTTTGTAATGCAGAACTGGCTGTGCTGTTCTCAACAGCTAAATCACTGAAGATACATAGTGGAACACATTGGTTCATTTCTATTTTTTTCTGTATTGCATCCGCACAATATTTTGATCAAGAAGCCTTATGTTTGAACTGAATATATCAACTCCATTATGATCAGAGACGCACATTTATGACATTATGAGCACATGGCTCAAACACGCACATACCTCTCTGTCAAGCTCTAACTTAATTCAGGTTTGTCTCTGCTGATACTTGGTTAGCCTGCAGAAAAAGAATCTCAAATATTGCATATAATCTTTTACAGTCTTAGAACCTTCTCAAAGATGAGTCATCCACAGAAATTGTGAAAAGGGAGTCCCTTTGTAGATAAAAGTCAAAATTAAGATGCTTTATGAAGCAGTATTTGATTGTTTACTCAACCTCATGTTGTTTTAAACCTACAGCATATGTCTTTCATTCTGCCAAGGAACTGCTTTGAAGAATGTTCATGCTGCTTTTGTTTATACAGTGCACTCTTAAAAATAAAGGTGCTTCAAAAGGTTCTTCAAGCGATGCCATAGAAGAACCATTTTTGATTCCACAAAGAACCATTCAGTCAAAGGTTCTTTAAAGAACCATCTCTTTCTTACCTTTTTATAATCTGAAGAACCTTCTTTCGCCACAAAGAACCTTTTGTGAAACAGAAAGGTTCTTCAGATGTTAAAGGTTCTCCATTTTCAGGGAATAATTTGTCTTGTTTCTCACATAAAGCTACCGATTGGCTTCAGAAGACTTTAAGAACATTAATAGTAATATATAAGTCATATTTGACTACTTTTGTGCTGCTTTTTTCCCTTCTGGAGCTTGACAGTCTCTGGTCACCATCCACTTTCATTGTAAGAAAAAGCAGCATGAACATACTACAAAATTTGTCCTTTTGCATTATGTTCATAGCAAGAAAGTCATACAGGTTTGAAATGACATAAAGATGAGTAAACTGTAGCAGAATATCCATGTTTGGCTGAACTAACCCATTAAATCTTTAAGAAAAGTTAATATAATAAGTGCAACTTTGTCATAAATGAAGTAAAACCGGCACCCTGTAATGATGATGTTACCCTTGTATAAAAAGGGCAGGGAAGGAATTGACTTAACAATCTATGAATACAATCAGTCATCTTTTGGCTACCAAGGCTTTGTGTAAAAGCTGCTGAAACTTTGAAATAGCTTTTGCGGTTTGGCCCATTAACTTGGATTAGAGGATTTAGAGGAAACGGCTGGTAAATTTTGATGTCCCGAGGGAAGCGTGCAGTACAATGCTGACCCAAAAGGATGATCTGTAGGTGCATGTAACCCCTGTTACACGGAGAGTTCTTTATGGTTTCTTTCAGGTTTATGAGGAGCTATTTAAATTCATAGAATGTCTGCTTGGATCCTTTGATGTATGAATCCAATTAGTTAAATGAATGCAGAAACCATGACATGCTCTGTGTGGGGTCAAATGTCAACAGGCATTTAATCAAAACATTATTCAAAGTGACTCATTATGATGTCAAGACCACACAGTTAATGTGTTAGAACAACTTGTTAAGCCTTTTTGGGGACAATTATTGCTTTGTTAATCAAAAATAAATTGCAGGGAAATTATGACTGAACTATAAGTTTGGAACGTGCTTTAAAATAAGGCTGCTTGATTTGGGGGGGTGAACATAATTGCGATTTTTCAGATTAAAAATTGCAATTTACAATGGCTTGGTTTGCTGTGCTTGTTTATTATAATAATAATAATAATAATTATTATTATTATTATTATTATTATTATTATTATTATTAGCAAAAGAAGATATTACTACTGTAATATTTCGCTGGAAAAAATATATTTCGCATTAGAAAATGTAAAGATCAAATTATCTGCTTTCCTTTTCTCTCCAGGTTGTGAACTATCTGTTGAAAAAGTTGGAGCTGAATTACCACAGACACAACACAAGCGAGAGCTACAGTTGCGGAACACGCCGGAAGCTGTCGACAGCCTTGGCTCTGATCGGAAACCCTCAGATCCTTCTCCTGGTGAGCAAAAAATGCACATTATCCTGCCAAGCTTAGACTAGTTACTGTTCAGTTAATTATACAACTACACTATAAATCACTGTATTGCATGTTGTCCTGAGTGGTTGCTCAGAGGTGTTTGAATGGGTAAAATGTTGCACGCTTGTTACAAACACCTCTGAAATGCGTTGGTGTGCTGTTTGGCCAAAGTCTCATAGTATATGAGTTATTCTGACTTAAAATTTTGGCTCGGTGCATTGCACAATTGCATTTACCTGGAGAGTGTGTGGGTTTTGCATTAGGTTTTTCTTTTGTTCTGTAAGTGCAGAGAAACATCCCACATGTTTCTTACTGTACATGTCTCCTCTAACCTCTCAGGACGAACCCAGCTCTGGAATGGACCCACGTTCCAAACGTCACCTTTGGAAGATCATCTCTGAGCAAGTGATGGGCAAATGTGCTGTGGTCCTGACATCACACAGGTAATGATCGCTTCTGACTCACGCTGCATCGGCTCCTCCAAACAAATAGGTGGTAGTAATGACGCATTAAGGCAAAATTGAGTCTCTTAGACCAGGGGTTTTCAAGCTTTTTGATTCTAAGAACGTACAAATATTAGGGACATCTTTTGTAAATTAAAAAGCCAGCTAAATATTTTCATGTACTGTATACAGACCTATTTGCACTGAGAGAAATATTAAGCATAATTTTATTAAGATAGTAACTGGCCTTTATATTGTCATTGTACTAAGGAACCCTCTTTTAGATGTTAGATATATGTATTGAAGAAATATCTTTCAAATTCTATTCAAATGCATTTGTATTTCACAAAACTGTGTGAAGATTAAACATTACATTTTATAACAAATGCAGAAAAATTTGATTTTTTTTTAAATATTATTGAAATAAAGTATATGTATGTATGTATGTATGTATGTATGTATGTATGTATATAGTAGTAAATAGTAGTATATATAAACAGATTACCTTTAACCACTGTTTTGACAAAAAACAAACACCGTAAATGTTATATATATATATATATATATATATATATATATATATATATATATATATATATATATATATATATATATATATATATATGTATGTGTGTGTGTGTGTGTGTGTGTGTGTGTGTGTGTGTGTGTGTATTTGTATGTATTTGAGAGTCCTAGAATTTTTATTACTTCATTTTTCATTTACAGTGGGACTTAGCTGTGGAAACTAGATAAAATGAAAGTTTAAGACAAACTTTAACTACTGGCTTTACTAAGCATTGCCTGAAACTGTAAATAGATTTTAAAAAGATTTGAAGTTTGAAGACAGTGATATATTATATACTAAGACGCTATGTATATCTTATTCTGTTTGTAATAAGTATGGTGCGTTTCTACAGAAAGTTTTTGTCAGTTTTGATGGGTTTGAGATATGGTATAATACAATATGTATTTGTGTCCTACAGCATGGAGGAGTGTGAGGCCCTTTGCACCCGTCTGGCTATAATGGTAAAAGGACAGTTCAGATGTCTCGGCTCCCTACAGCACATCAAAAACAGGTCAGTGGTTTATCTTTCTGTATCATGTCTTTCCTCCTACCAATTATTTTCCATGGTTCTCTCACGTCTCCTTTTGTTTCCCACACTTACTGTTGCGCTAGAGCCTGATATCTCCTGCAGACACTTCATAATTTTGTCCCTGGTGATAAAATAATCTCTGTTCATCTGACAGGTTTGGTAAAGGATTCACGGTGAAGATGTACTTAGCTGAAGCCTCCTGCGATGTAGATATGATCAGTAACTTCATGCAGCAGAATTTCCCCAGCACGTGCCTGAAGGTGAGAAACAGAGCACATCATAATGGAAGTTAAAGTTATTGAAAAGTTCAAGTTATTGAAAAGTACGGTATATTGACTTGACGGCAACACGCCGTATCTCATTTCAAATAGAAATAGGATGTTTACTTTGAAGTCTTGAAGGCACAGCAGCAAAATTAAAACTGCAGGTTCATGGGTCAGAGTGTGGAAATGGTCATAAAAATTTAATTATGCCTGTTTTTGGGATACTTACATTATTAGGGGGAAGAAAATCTTACAAATTTATGATGTGAGCACTTAAAGTGGATTTTAAAAGTTAACATTGTATATGTTCTGTTCATAAAGGATCATCACTCAAATATGGTGGAGTACCACGTGCCTGTTGCTCCTGGTGGTGTGGGTTCAATCTTTGGTCTGTTAGAGTCCAACAAGGCTGTACTGCAAATCAAACACTTCTCAGTCAGCCAGACCACTCTGGATGAGGTAAGATACATAAGATGTTTTTGGTCATTATTTAACCTCATGCTGTTGTTCTGTGGAACACAAAGTGAGATCTATTTGTTTGAAGAATTTTCACACAGCTCTTTTCCATACAACTACAGTTCATAGTGATTTGTCAAGCTTTAACAGACACATAAAAGTAGTGCTTACAGTATATTGTATAACTTCTGAAGTCAATGTGAGAGGAAAAGACCAAAATACAAATTAAAGAGTAAACACGTGAGTAGTTCTTGAATGTTTAGTGGCCAGGAAGCAAAGGTGGAAGTGGAAAGAAATGAAAAGAGACACAGGTGGTGATGTAGAGACTAAACGATTGTCTTGACTTGTCTCCTTAGGTTTTCATTAACTTTGCCATGGGGAAGACGGACACAGACGACCAGGAAGTCACTGAAGGAACGGACATTGACAGCCTAGACTCGTACAATGCTTTGGACTGATGAAATACTTGCACATTATGGCATTTAATTAACCTCAAAAAGATATTAATTTAATACATAGGAAATCTTTTATAGGCTATATCTTATTTAGATGTTGTGATTTTTATGAAAGACAAACAAATCTATTTTGTATTGAATAATGAAGTCGCCAAATCCCTTATGGATAATTATTGAGGATTTTTATATGAATAATTATGTTAATTAACTCTTTCTGCTCTTCCAAACTTGGGTTCAAATATTGCTCAACATTAAAGGAACTTCTTATGGAAGTTTGTTCCTATTTGTATCACCTTAAAAGGGTTAATATGCAGAAAGTCTACAGTAGTTTACATAGTTTGATGCAATCCATTTGTCATCAAACAACTCTGCTGCTTATCAAAGAAAATGAAGTCATTTATTTACTAAATTGTTTGAAATTTTATTAGCTCTACCGGATATATATATATATTTATATATTAATCAAAACATAAATAATTTACACGAACAACCAACAATGTGTTACTCAAACCAGAATTAAATATGTATGCAGAGTGAAGAGTCCATCCTCTTAAACTGCTGGCTGCATCGATGCAGCTCTGCTCTTGTCTGGGGTTGATATAAATCACAAAGACCTTTTTGGCTCCAAGATATAAATGATTCTTCAATGTCTGCACATCTTCACTCTCATTAATATTTTCTCTGAACGCACATCTCTTGTGCAAGAATGTACTAAATATTTCATTGGCCCTTTCCTCTGTCTGCTTCAAGGCACAGTTCCTCTTTTAAAAATGTACCAAGCTTATTTTTACATTAAAGCTATTTTTCACATGCAGTTGTTGAGCGTTTGTCTTATTGAATGTAGTGCAATTGGTTCTTTATGTTATGAGATGAGGTATGCAATTTCCTTGCATAGAAAATTGAGCGCTATGGAAATGATGAACTATACAGGCATATTTCAGGTATGTTCTGTCTTTTCCCTTTATATACATATACTTTACCTGTGTTCCCTATATATATATATATATATATATATATATATACAGTGGGGAAAAAAATTATTTGATCCCCTGCTGATTTTGTACGTTTGCCCACTGACAAAGAAATTATCAGTCTATAATTTTAATGGTAGGTTTATTTGAACAGTGAGAGACAGAATAACAACAAAAAAAATCCAGAAAACGCATTTCAAAAAAGTTATAAATTGATTTGCATTTTAATGAGTCAAATAAGTATTTGATCCCCTATCAATCAGCAAGATTTCTGGCTCCCAGGTGTCTTTTATAAAGGTAACGAGCTGAGATTAGGAGCACTCTCTTAAAGGGAGTGCTCCTAATCTCAGTTTGTTACCTGTATAAAAGACACCTGTCCACAGAAGCAATCAATCAATCAGATTCCAAACTCTCCACCATGGCCAAGACCAAAGAGCTGTCCAAGGATGTCAGGGACAAGATTGTAGACCTACACAAGGCTGGAATGGGCTACAAGACCATCGCCAAGCAGCTTGGTGAGAAGGTGACAACAGTTGGTGCAATTATTCACAAATGGAAGAAACACAAAATAACTGTCAATTTCCCTCGGACTGGGGCTCCATGCAAGATCTCACCTCGTGGAGTTTCAGTGATCATGAGAACGGTGAGGAATCAGCCCAGAACTACACGGGAGGATCTTGTCAATGATCTCAAGGCAGCTGGGATCATAGTCACCAAGAAAACAATTGGTAACACACTACGCCGTGAAGGACTGAAATCCTGCAGCGCCCGCAAAGTCCCCCTGCTCAAGAAAGCACATGTACAGGCCCGTCTGAAGCTTGCCAATGATTCAGAGGAGAACTGGGTGAAAGTGTTGTGGTCAGATGAGACTAAAATCGAGCTCTTTGGCATCAACTCAACTCGCCGTGTTTGGAGGAGGAGGAATGCTGGCTATGACCCCAAGAACACCATCCCCACCGTCAAACATGGAGGTGGAAACATTATGTTTTGGGGGTGTTTTTCTGTTAAAGGGACAGGACAACTGTACCGCATCAAAGGGACGATGGACGGGGCCGTGTCCCGTCATGGCTGGGGCATTGAAGCCAGCCAGGGCATTGAAAATGGGTCGTGGATGGGTATTCAAGCATGACAATGACCCAAAACACACGGCCAAGGCAACAAAGGAGTGGCTCAAGAAGAAGCACATTAAGGTCCTGGAGTGGCCTAGCCAGTCTCCAGACCTTAATCCCATAGAAAATCTGTGGAGGGAGCTGAAGGTTCGAGTTGCCAAACGTCAGCCTCGAAACCTTAATGACTTGGAGAGGATCTGCAAAGAGGAGTGGGACAAAATCCCCCCTGAGATGTGTGCAAACCTGGTGGCCAACTACAATAAACATCTGATCTCTGTGATTGCCAACAAGGGTTTTGCCACCAAGTAATAAATCATGTTTTGCGAAGGGGTCAAATACTTATTTGACTCATTAAAATGCAAATCAATTTATAACTTTTTTGAAATGCGTTTTTCTGGATTTCTTTTTTTGCTATTATTCGGTCTCTCACTGTTCAAATAAACCTACCATTAAAATCACTATTGTAAAATAAATCAATCACACACTACCCATGGTAGTGAACTCTAATCACTGAAAATGATCAAGACATAAATTTATAAAATATTATTTTATTTGTTAACAAATTTCCCATTTATTTTAGCATCACTTAAATAAAAATTATGCAATTATGTATTAACCCATATATTCACTTAACTGCAATATTGTGATAAATGAATACAAACTAATAAGATTTCCATCAAAAAGTTATTGGATAAAATATGTACTGTATGACTTACAGTACATATAGGATAAAATATATTATGCATAGAAGTTTTTATTTCAAAACGTTTTGGATGCTTTATAATGAACTTTTATGTTTGTGTAAATAAAAGTAAAGCACTGCACTTCAAAGTCCCAGTTGACCAATCAGAGCGAAAGTTCGCTAAGCTCCTCCCCTTGGCGTGAACTTCAAAACAGGTCTGTATGAAATACTGTGATCGCTCTCTTGCTTTGTTATTATAGATCAAGAAAGATAATTCTGTCATACAGTCAAACCCTGTGACATGAACCAGGACTAGAGAGTGTTTAATGGCAGCTATGCTTTAGTTTCATAATGAAAGCAGTTCAGACATCTGAACACGCCAAAAACTGTCCAGTTCAAGTCACTTTGATTTTTGATTTGATTTGCAGCTCATCCCTTTTGAGAGAGCCGGTGTGCCTTGAACATATACTTTGCAGGTAAAGTAAATTAGAAATGTTTGTCGCTGCCATTGATTTTATTGATTCGCGTAATGCTTATCTGAATCCGTAGCTTATTTATAAATTGCAGCGTTTTCTGGTCTATGGCATAGAATATGTCAAATGAACTGTATTTAATAAACAATGCAATCGCAATGAAATTAATGCGAGTTTCATTTTAGTTACTTTTCATCAAAGTATCCTCTATGTGCAACAGTGACCGCAAATCAGACAGTGTTGCCAAGTTCGCAGTTTTCCGCGGATTTAGGCTGCTTTAACACTGTTGCCCCAGTTGTTTTTCATGTCTGCGGGTTGTAGCGACCCCGATAACGTAATATTTAGGCGATATTTTACCAGGGAAGCCCCGTCCAAAAAAAATAAAAATAAAAATAAAAAATAAAAAAATAAAAAACGTCTATTTTAATCCCGGAACGCGATTTTTAAAGGTAGGTTTGAGTAGCATTAGGAGGGTTTTGTTTTGAAAACCTGGCAACCCTGTAAGCAGGTGCATCCCAGCAGTCAGTTTACTAGATATTCATGTAATGATTCATCTCACGCTTTCTGCAGCACTTCTCATACAGGTGTTTTTGACTTGTTAGGGCCCTTTTTATTGACTTTCAGCATCTCAAACTTGCATTCACCTTCCTATAATACTTTTTTCTAATCATTTGCCATCCAGCTTTTAAGTTATTTTCCCCATTCTACCCTTTTCTTCACATTTGCCAGCTTCAGATGTGGTTTTATCTTTGAAACTCTTCTAGTAAAAGGCCAGCGCCTCAGAGTCTTCTCTTCAGTGTTGCAGATCAAACTGGTGTTTGGTGTGTGCTGTTCATTGAAGCTGCCAGCTGAGCATCAGTGAGGAGTCTGTTTCTCAAGCTAGAGACTCTGAAGTTCTTGCCTTCTGCAGTGTTGTGCATCTGGGCTGTCCACTTCACTCTCTGTCCTGGTTAAATACAGTTTGATTTCTTCTTTCAAGGAGGTGGTACATGCGATAGCCTTTATCTCTCAAATGAACAATAGACTGATGAGCTTCTAGGGAAAGCTGTTTCTTCACAGCCCTTTTGAAGCCAAAATTCGACTTTAGAAATGCGAGTGTGCTCAATACACAAAACAAAGATGTCGTGTTGCAGTTTCTACACTTCATTAAGTAGCACCAAGATGATAAGAAAGGATTCTTTAGTAATAAATTAACACATTGCTTTAAAAAAAAAAGAATGAGGTAATGCAGTGTTGTCTAGTTAGACTGCACTATTGGCTGCTCAAAAATACAGATTACAGATCACAAATACAGATTAGCCATTATTTCAAACGGTAATATTTTTCACATTTATTAGGGTTTCACTGTAATTTTGATAATTTAAAAGGTACCTTGGTTAACAGAAGTATCACTTTCAAAAACCATATAGTAGCTTATATATTGCACACGCACACACACAAATACAGCGGGTAAAATAAGTATTGAACACGTCACCATTTTTCTCAGTAAATGTATCTCTAAAGGTGCTGTTGACATGACATTTTCACCAGATGTCGGTAATAACCTAAGTAATCCATACATACTAATAAAACAAAACAAATAATTTAAGAAATTCAGTTATGTGTAATAAAATGGAATGACACAGAAAAAGTATAGAACTACTGAAATTTATTTAATACTTTGTACAAAAGCCTTTGTTGATAATGAGAGCTTCAAGACGCCTCCTGTATGGAGAAACTAGTCGCGTGCATTGCTCAGGTGTGATTTTGGCCCATTCTTCCACAGAGTCTTCAAATCTTGAAGTTTCTGTGGGCCTCCTCTATGAACTCTGATCTTTAGTTCTTATTTTCTATTGGATTCAAGTCAGTTGATTGGCTGGCCATTCTAGCAGCTTTATTTTCTTTTTCTGAAACCAATTGAGAGTTTCCTTGGCTGTGTTTGGGATCATTGTCTTGCCGGAATGTCCACCCTTGTTTCATCTTCATCATCCTGGTACTATAGGTGTTGGGACTGAACCAGCTAATATTAATTTCCACTGACAAGTGGCAGGATTGCTTTCTAGTTACTGATAGATTTCAGCTGATGTCTTGGCTTTCCATGCCTTTTTGCACCTCCCTTTCTTCATGTGTTCAATACTTTTCCCCTATGTCATTCCATTTTATTTCACAACTTAATTTCTGAACTTATTTGTTTTGTTTTCTTTGTATGTATGGATTACTTGGGTTGTTACTGACATCTGAAATTTCTGAAATTTCAAGTCAACGGCACCTTTAGAAATATATTTACTGAGAAAAATTATGACTTGTTCAATACTTATTTTACCCGCTGTATAGATACAGTATATATACACAGTATATTATTGTTATTATTATTATTTATATATTAATTTTTTTACTTATTTTTAATATATTTTTATGTATTAAAATAAACTATATATTTAATATATAAACTTTCACTCACACACACACACACACTTGTTTCGCTATCCTTGTGGGGATTTCCATAGGCGTAATGTTTTTTCTACTGTACAGACCGTATATTCTATTGCCCTACACCAACCCTACACCTAAACTTAGCCCTCACAGGAGACTTTTTGCATTTTTAGATTTTCAAAAAACTTCATTCTGTGTGATTTATAAGCTTCTTTACCCGTGGGGACCTCAATTTAGGTCCCCACCGTGACACGAGTCCCCATGAGTCTGTGTGTATTCAGGTTTAAGTAACTCGTTTGGGGGGGCATGGCCTATGAATGATTATAACTTTAATACATGTATTTTATTACGTCCCTTAATGTAATGTACTGAACGCTATGGACTTCTTCTATTGATGTTCTCTTTTTTTTTTTTCAACACAAATCCTCAACTGAACTTTGAGACTGATAATGACTATAATTATGCAATGTAATTTTCCATAGTGGCTTTAGCAGTTTTCTCTGACTCGGGGTGCTGTTGCCGATGGCAGAGAGATGTGCTGTCTGACAGACAGGTCTGTGCCCCAGGGGTCAGGGCGTTTAACGCTGCACAGGAGATTGAGTTGGTGGAGAGGTCATGCTGGTTCACTCATGCTGGTGCTGCTGTAGCATCAAAGACAACAGCTAGGCTGGAGAAGCGAATAAAACCACCGAATAAATGTGCTCATTACACCTTTGCACAGCAGACTCTGCTTTAGCTCTGTCATCATTATAAGGTTAAAGTCAGCAGGGGACATTTAGCCACTACTTAAAATGATGTCAAAGCTCACTGTTCTTTAAAGGTGTGATTTTATTATTTTTTATTTATTTATTTATTTTTTTTAAAGCAATGGCGAATAAGGATGTCTGAGATGATTCAAGGGAGAAATCTTAAAAATAAATAAATAAATAAATAAAAACTCAAAATGAAACATCCAATTTGCTTTTTAGTGGTTCCATACATTTTGAAAAACATTTATAATATTCATCAAAAATTTCAGAAAAATATATCAAATATTATCTTTATCTTGAACTCGCAATGTACATAAAACACTATATATATATATATATATATATATATATATATATATATATACACACATATACAGTGGTGTGAAAAACTGTTTGCCCCTTCCTGATTTTTTTGCATGTTTTTCACACTTTAATGTTTCAGATCATCAAACAAATTTAAATATTAATCAAAGATAACACAAGTAAACACAACATGCAGTTTTTAAATGAGTTTTTTTTTTTCGAAGGGAAAACAAAATCCAAACCCACATGGCCCTGTGTGAAAAACTGTTTGCCCCAAAATCCCCCACCCCCTGTTTGCCCCCCCCAACAACCAGGCCTGATTACTGCCACACCTGTTCGCAATCAAGAAATCACTTAAATAGGACCTACCTGACAAAGTGAAGTTGACCAAAAGATCCTCAAAAGCTACACATCATGTTGAGATCCAAAGAAATTCAGGAACAAATGAGAAAGAAAGTAATTGAGATCTATCAGTCTGGAAAAGGTTATAAAGCCATTTCTAAAGCTTTGGGACTCCACAGTGAGCGAACCACAGTGAGAGCCATTATCCACAAATGGCGAAAACATGGAACAGTGGTGAACCTTCACAGGAGCGGCCGGCCGACCAAAATTACCCCAAGAGCGCAGCGACGACTCATCCAAGAGGTCACAAAAGACCCCAGAACAACATCCAAAGAACTGCAGGCCTCACTTGCCTCAGTTAAGCTCAGTGTTCATGACTCCACCATAAGAAAGAGACTGGGCAAAAATGGCCTGCATGGCAGAGTTCCAAGACGAAAACCGCTGCTGAGCAAAAAGAACATAAAGGCTCATCTCAGTTTTGCCAGAAAACATCTTGATGATCCCCAAGACTTTTGGGAAAATACTCCGTGGCAGCATTTCAGAAAAAGAACATCATACCAACAGTAAAATATGGTGGTGGTAGTGTGATGGTCTGGGGCTGTTTTGCTGCTTCAGGACCTGGAAGACTTGCTGTGATAAATGAAACCATGAATTCTGCTGTCTACCAAAAAATCCTGAAGGACAATGTCCGGCCATCTGTTCGTGACCTCAAGCTGAAGCGAACTTGGGTTCTGCAGCAGGACAATGATCCAAAACACACCAGCAAGTCCACCTCTGAATGGCTGAAGAAAAACAAAATGAAGACTTTGGAGTGGCCTAGTCAAAGTCCTGACCTGAATCCTATTGAGATGCTGTGGCATGACCTTAAAAAGGCGGTTCATGCTCGAAAACCCTCCAATGTGGCTGAATTACAACAATTCTGCAAAGATGAGTGGGCCAAAATTCCTCCACAGCGCTGTAACAGACTCATTGCAAGTTATGGAAAACGCTTGATTGCAGTTGTTGCTGCTAAGGGTGGCCCAACCAGTTATTAGGTTTAGGGGGCAAGCACTTTTTCACACAGGGCCATGTGGATTTGGATTTTGTTTTCCCTTCATAATAAAAAACTACATTTAAAAACTGCATGTTGTGTTTACTTGTGTTATTTTTGATTAATATTTAAATTTGTTTGATGATCTGAAACATTAAAGTGTGACAAACATGCAAAAAAATTAAAAATCAGGATGGGGGCATACAATTTTTCACACCACTGTGTGTGTGTATGTGTGTGTGTGTGTGTGTGTGTGTGTATGTGTATATATATGTGTGTGTATATATTTAATTAGTTAACATTAGTTAACTGTATTAGTTAACATGAACTAAGCATGAACAATGCTTCTGCAGCATTTATTGATCTTAGTTGATGTTAATTTCAACATTTACTAATACATTATTAAAATCTAAAATTGTATTTGTTAACATTAGTTAATGCACTGTGAACTAACATGAACAAACAGTGAACAACTGTATTTTCATTAACTAACATTAACAAAGATTAATAAATAGGGTAACAAATGTATTGTTCATTGTTAGTTCATGTTAGTTAATACATTAGCTAATGTTAACAAATGACACCTTATTGTAAAGAGTTGTAAAGAGTTACCATAAAGAGTTGCCATATATATATATATATATATATATATATATATATATATATATATATATATATATAATATATAATATATAATATATATATATATATATATATATATATGGTAACTCTTTATGGTAACTCTTTACAACTCTTTACAATAAGGTGTCATTTGTTATTAGCTAATGTATTAACTAACATGAATTTAGTTAATACATTAACTAATTTAGTTCCCCTTACATGAAAATCCTTCAAATTTAATGTTATACAAAACAAGAATAAAAAATATAAGTATAAAATAAACAAATTCTAGTGGCATTCATTATAAACAATTTTTAAAGCAAACCTGAATTAATGGAGTGTGTGAAATGTGCTAAATTAATAAACTTGGCATGCTTAACAAGCACAGACTGTGTAAAAGTTGAATGGGCGGAGATATAAAAACTGAAACCCAAAAGGTAAAACAAGTCCAAAAAATAAAAAATGTGACTTATATTCTGGAAAATCTGTAAGCCTTTGTATTGCTATTCTAACTATACACATTATATAGCTGCCTTATATTATTTTAATTGAAATACTTTCCCCCTCCTGTCCATGTGACCAATTTGGTTGTCACTAACCAGCATTTTAAATCAATTTTTTTTTTTTTTTTTTTTACTACTGTGCTGGTTTGCTTGTATCTGAGGCTGTTCTTCGTTAGTATTCCAGCAGCGAATCACTTTGACCACTTAATGATTGATGCTAGGTCAGTGTTTGAGTCTGGTTGATCAATATCTGCTACCTCAGACCTTTTGACCCTGCTCTTCTGTACAGGGTGATGTGGAGGGGGTCCATAAGCTCCTTGCTCAGGAAGCCGACCCCAACCTTAAGGACAATGCAGGCTGGACACCACTGGTGAGAGAAGAGAATTCACACACAATCCAACATAAATCTTTTACACATAACAGCCTTGTCTCTTGTTCGAGGTTGTCTGGGCTGAAAGTGGTTGGAAAGCTTTTCCTTGTATGTACATTACATATGAAATGCATGTTATCCTAGCAGAATACTGTATGTTCACTGAACCCTTCTGTGTTTGTGGTTGTTTTTCAAATGTTTTATCCTGTATATTTTTATTTGTTGAAATCCTCTGTCTTGTGTTCCATTTAGCTGAAGAAGTATAAGATCAATGTAGCTTTTTGCACTCGGAAATGGTCAAATGAAATATGAACATTAGTAGTGCAAATTTTGCATTTTTTTCCACATGATTAAGCTTGTACATTTACTGTCAGTGCAATATTTTATAAGTGACAAAATTCCAAAGAAAGGTATAAAATAAATCAGCATAAAATCAATTCAGGACAAGAAGCACTACCGGAGCACAAGTTGTCACAACTTGTATCTCAGAACTATAAGGTTTTGAGTCAAAATTTCTACTCCAAGTTTATTTTATTTTATTTATTTTATTTTGTTTGATTTTTTATAATATATTTTATTATGTTTTATTTTATTACATTAAGTTTATTTTTGCAATTCTGTCCTCTAAACTATCATCACAATTAAAAAGATCAGGTTGGGGCAAGTTGTCACATGTTAAAGGATATGAATTTGATCATTTTAATAATTTTCAGTGTTTGTTGACCAAACAATGTTTTGGTATTTTTGTGTAGCATTTTTATTTTTGTTTTTTTCCAAATTATTTTGCTGTTTAAATTTTGTTTCAAAGTTTCAGTACATTTTTTTAATAGCAGGTTTCACTGTGACAACATACCCCATATAATGTTATAGGTAATAGTTACCCCATATAGACAAAAGGTCGTTGTGTTTTCAGTGAACTGTGTCTTTCCTTCCTGAACAGTACCAGTACTGTACTGTATTATTATTATGTTTTTTTTAGCCAAGACTCTATGGTTTGTGCCTCTGCAAAAATGTACTTTAATAAGAAAACTTACACAGAGAAATATTCACTGACCCCTACAAGTGTGACCCTAGATCAAGTTCCTTACGCTTGAAATTGTATGTTATAAATGTACTTTGCAGTTTAAATAATGTATCATTATTTATTTAACATTACAGCAGGCTATTAAGAATTAGGAATGGGGATTCTTAACAGCTGAATCATAAATCTTCTATGAAAAACCTTTCACAACTGGATAATAATGAACCACAACATGTTCTAAGTTTCTTAAAGAAAAATCTATGTGAATATATAACTGCATTTCCCCTCAGTCATAAATTCCACAGGTCTAGCTTAAAGGCCTTTGTCGAGCTGTTGATGCTGGGGAATTATTGGGTCCAAACTATTATAATAATGCTATTGCTCTTATAATCCTTCATGATATGACAGAACATTGTTATATCTGCTACTAAGGCAATTATGCATTGTATTTGTGTTTTTGTTTTTGCAGCATGAGGCTTGTAATCTGGGTCACCTGGGCGTGGTGGAGGAACTGCTCCAGCAGGGGCGCTGTTGAACACTCCAGGCTATCAGAACGACTCTCCACTGCATGACGCCGTGAGGAACGGTCAAATAACAGTGGTCAAGCTTTTGGTTGAACGAGGCGCGTCCCAAAGTGTCCTGTGAGTACTTGACCTTAGATTCTCTCACCAATCACCTGAAGGTTTGGTTGGAGATCAGACTGATATTTCTTTAAACAACACTGTTAAAATAAACCCAATTAGGCTGGATGGTACAGTGTAATTGCAACACTACCTTTCAGAAATTTTAGGTTTAGATTTTTTTTTAATGTTTTTGAAAAAAGTCTATTATGCTCACCAAGGCTGCATTTATTTGATCAAAAATTCTGTAAAAACAGTAATACTGAGAAACATTATTGCAATTTAAAACAATTGTTTTTTTTTTCCATTTCTTATTATTATAAACTATTATTATCATTATCACTTTTTGCTTCTTATTATTTTTGTGGAAACTGGATATATTTGAAATGTAAATTTAAATAATGTCAAACGATTAATCGCATCTAAAATAAAAGTTTTTGTTTACATAATATATGTGTGTATATACTGTTTATTTATTATATATATATATATATATATATATATATATATATATATATACACACACAAACACTTGCATGTGTATATATTTAAGAAAAATATGTTTATATATTTATAGACAATACAAAATATAAGAATCTATATATAGGACGTTTTTATTTCCAGCAAAATAATAACTTTACAAATTAAAAGTACTTCATTTAATTTGATATTTATTTAATTATTAATTTTAATTTGAAATTTTATATTCACAAACCAAAAAATAGGATTTATCATGAATGAATACATCTAGCATGAAGCATCTAACAATAAAACAAAGTCAGTATATCTGCTTGTGACTGTACCTCAGCGCTACAAAAGAAAAGATGTTGCACAATCTCTACAGGTTGACACATTTCTACTGTTGAATGGTATACCATCATATACACTTCTCAGCCCAGTTATGTGATAGTGTTTTATTCATTCATTTTAAATGTGCATATTTTGTAACTTGTGACTGCGCCATGGCGTGTACCTGGTGTCGAGATGATCGGGAACTTCTGCTTCGCTTTTTCCCACATGCCCTTTATCTTAATGAACTCTATTTCCCCAAGATTGGCAGTGAACCCAGATGCGTGAATGCTCATCCCGAGAGTTCTCTGCATGCGTCTCTGCATCTCTTTTTGTCTGTCTGCCCTTTGTACATTGATTGACTAGTGCTGTGCTGTACATTGGGAGCGCATAAAGCATCAGCAGATTTATGCTTCGTTAGTCAATGGTGAAGTGAAGCATCAGCTCTGTCATAGAAGCACTGCACAGAAGCAATCCACTCCTGTCAGACATAATCAATCACTTTCACTCCTTGCGGTCTGGAATCGGAGCAGTGGGGCTACGGGGGGAACTGCTGTGGGCAGAGCCTTCTCTGTAATGTGTTGTATGAATTGACTGGCACATCCCTGCTGTACCAGCAGTAATCTTTAATGCTTTTCAGATCTGAAAAGCTGCTTCTTGAGGGACCGTGAGGGTAGCAACTACAAGCGAGAGCTCTAGGCCGGTAGCTCTAGTGAGCTACATAAGCAGAATCCTAACTGTCACAGAACCTCATAAGTGACTGATTTGGAAAGCTCTGTATGGACAGATACTCGCTGCACATCACACAAACAGCACTTCACACAAAACGTGACTCGACTCGTTGATTTCAGTAGAGTTTGATGGTATGTAACATGTTGGTAAGCTTAAAACATAAAAGTATATGGCAATCAAATATTAGGTAAACTAGAAAACATAATATATAATGCTTTAATAACTTTTTTTAAATTGATTATTTTTTTTTATAAAGTTTATTCACTAGCGTGGAAAAGTTTGGGGTTGGTTAGATAATTAATGTTTTTCAGTCTCTTATGCTTATCAAAAATACAGTTAAAAACCAGTAATATTGTGAAATATTATTGCAGTTTAATATAATTTATTCCTTTCTTGATACTAAATTGTTCCAAATGTAAAAAATAAATATGTTTAATATTTTTGAAAGACATGGCTTATGCTTACCAAGATTACATTTATTTGAGCAAAAATACAGTAAAAAAATTAATACTGTGACATAATATTACAATTTAATATATTACATTCTGTTAAATGGTTCTAAAGTTTAATAAATAAATAATAATAATTATTATTATTATTTTTTTTAAGAAGTCTCTTATGCTCTTCAATTAAATATTTATTTACTGGCATTCAAAAGTCGGCTATGTTTTTTTTTTTTGGATAAAGTCTCATATGCTACAATAATACTGTACAATAATAATATAATACATAATAATAAACAATAAAAAAAATTCAATTTAAAAAAAAAACTTTTCTATTTTAATATATTCTGAAAAATAATTTATTCTTGTGTTGGCAATGCTGAATTTTTGATCCTTTGTAAATAATCCTGATATGCTGATTTGGTGCTCAAGAAACGTTTCTTCTTCTTCTTCTTCTTCTTCTTCTTCTTATTATTATTATTATTATTAATGTTAAGCATTTGTGCTGCTTAATATTTTTATGGAAACTGTGATACTTTTTTCAAAAGAACGACATTTATTAGAAACAAGTCTTGACTGTCGCTTTTGATCAATTGAATGCATCCTTGTTGAATAAAAGTACTTAAAAAAAAATCTTACTGACCCCAAGCTTTTCATTGGTAGTGTATTTGTTCATATTTATTTGTTTAATGTATATTAATAATAATCAACTATCATTTCATCCCACTTTGTTAGTTGCCTTATATATCGACTAGACCAGTATTTGGCTGATTGTCAGTATTTGCAACAGCCATTGAAAAACCCATATTGGCAACCACTAATCTTGCATTTTTTCAGCTTGTTGCTTTCCATTCTGACATTGCCTTCTCTCTGAAGAAAGTGTCCTAGGAGGCAGCATAATTAAGATGCAATGACAGCTAGTAAGGCAGCTCACTAGGCTTCGGAACAGAACAGCTGTGTACTAGTAGGCAAATTTAGATGTATTCGGCCTGCATAAGATCGATTTGTTTTGTTGATGTGATCCGAGCAAAGGAGCGCACTGCTTTCTTCCAATCGATGAGATCTGGTTAGCTCTAGTGCTTAGCGCCACCATTCTTGATTGCTTCGGTTATGTGGACAGGAACAGCTGGAGCACCTCCGAGGACTAATTTTCACATCTCCATCGATCTGTGATTCATTGGTCCCTTTTACCGCTGGCATCTGTGTCTGATTTGTCAACTGCGAGATGGATGCAGTTGCTGAGAGGTTTTAGCTTACTAATATCGCTCTTTAACCGCATGGAGTGTCTTATTTTGCTGGAGGTGATGAATGCACACCTCCCCTTTATCAGTATGGGTAACACACGCGCATGTATGTGGTGTCTGCGTATGAGACACATTATTGGATTTTCACTTTTTGAGATTAGAAGCTGTGCGCCGCACCAAAACAAAATAATTTACATCCTATGGGAGTGTGAAGAGACTGTGGGCTTGTTTGGGGGTGGGGGGTGGCTCATGAATCCAAATGAAATTTTATGGACCAGTGGACCTCTTAATTGCCCCCCAGGTGTTATCTGTGCTGAAGCTTAATCTCAACATACATCCCTCTCCACTTTATTTCATTTCCACCTCTCTTCTCCCTACCAGCCAAAAGGGACAAATGATCCGACGAGGGGCCGTCACATTCTGCTTGCCAAACAGATCCTCTTCGGATTTGTCCTAGGCCTTAACTTCTTGCTTATCTGATAGTTTTGCATACTAAGTGAGTTACACTGCGTAAACAAGGTCATAATCTGCAAATGCTTGAATGTTATTAGGTCCTTTTTCGCAAATGTATGGAAGCTTGTTTCCGCCACTGAATAAAAAAAATAATGAAAGGTAATTACGACTTATCTCACAATTCTGACTTTTTTTTTTTTCAAGTTTACATCTTCCAATTCTGACTTTTTTTTTCAAGTTTACATCTTCCAATTCTGACTTTTTTCTTCAAATTGTTTGATGTAAACTCACAATTCTGAGTTAAAAAGTCAGAACTGCGTGACATAAACTCGCAATTGCAAGTCAGAATTAAGATATAAACTTGCAATTCTGACTTTCCCCCCCCAGAACTGTGAGTTTCTCACAGTTTTAACTTAATAAAACTTTGTAAAATGCAATTGTGAGTTATAAAGTCAGAGTTGTGAGAGATAAACTGATGAATTGTAAGGAAATATCAGAATTGTAACTCACAATTGCGAATTTATATCAGTTTTAAGAAAAGGAGTCAGAATTGCGAGATATAAACTTGCAGTTGCTAGAGTTGCGAGTTCATGCACTGAAAAAAAAAGATTTTGTGGTGAAGTAAATACTACATAAAAACAAATGTAATTTCTACATTAAATAATTTAGTTCAGGCAAAAATAAAAAGAAATTAAAGTAAATTCTATATTAGTACTCAATTTAAGCTTGTAGAAATTAAAGTTTGAACTTTTAAGTATATTTTACTTGGAATTGTTTGTTATGTTTACAAGGACTCTTTAAGTAAATATCAAAGTTATGATCCTGTTTTTCCCATCATGCACTGGGGCATGAATAATTAAAAAGGTTAAATTCTTCACTGTTTTCGAGTTGTATTTATGCTGTTTTATGGTTGCTTTTGTTGTTAAGTTTAGTAACTTACTGTTTTGTGACATCTGGAGTTCATTTTCTACTCAAAATGACCCATTCATGCTCAAACACTATTTACTGATTGTTACCGTCATTGTGTATGGTATAGCAAGCATTGAGGTCTCTGTGTTCATTTGGGTAATAATTATATTGAGTGGATATGTTATCTTAAGAGGATAACAAGCTGTCTACTTGCTTATTGACATGTTTGTAAGTGAATCGCATGCTTTAATAGCATGGTCTTTTTCCCAGTGCTACACTGTTGGAGTAAATTTTATAAACCGTGACAGAGTGAAATGTACTTAGTATTGCAGATTTTACTTAAAATATATGTGTGCAAAAACTTGTAAAAAGAAAAATTAAGTAAACCTTACGTATTGTTTTTTTCAGTGAAATTACTGTTATTTAACAGCACAATTTTTTTTACAGTGATAAGCATTACTTAAGTAAAATTTACAAACAAAGAGTCTAAGTAAACTTAACTTAAAAATTTCTATTTAAAGCTACTTTTGTAGCTTATTTATGCTTATAGGTTACTTTTGTAACCTATTTATGTTTAGGCTTTTACTTGGCAATTTTTTGTAAATTAGCTAGCCTTTTCTGAGTGAGAATTGTTTCCAAGCTTTTTTCAAGTAAATCTTACTCCACTTTTTTTTCAGTGTTTCTTTCAAATCTGACTATTTCAGATTGCAAGTTTATATCACCCAATTTGGATTTGCAATTGACCCTTAGCCAGGAGTTTGACTGACAGGCGATCTGACCAATCACAACGCTAAATCTGCCATTTTGTTCGACAAACAAACCAGACAGGAGAGTAGATTAACTTTGGTAGAGATAAACTTGAAAAATGGTATGTATTTTTATAAAATAATAATTTTTATTTTTATTTCTAATGCATCTGTTGTGATTGCCTTATGATTATTTTAATTCTGTTTTATGTTAAACACTTTGAATTACCATTGTGCATGAAATGTGTTATAGCCTTACCTTACTTTGCCTTCAGAAATCATTCTAATATGCTGATTTGGCACTCAAGTAACATTTTTTATTATTATTACTAATGTTGAAAACAGTTGTTCTGCTTAATTTTTGTGGAAACTGATATTTTTTTCAGGATTCTTGTATGAATAGAACATTCAAAAGAACAGCACTTATTTGAAATATAAAACTTTTGTAACATTTTAAATGTCTTTAATGTCACTTTTGATCAGTGGAAAGGCATCCTTGTTAAAAAAAAAGTATTAATTTTCTTTCATTTTTTTAAATTAGCTTTTTTTTAATTAAAAATACTGAGATACCTTTATGGTTGCAAAAAGTAGGACACAGATATACTATACTATACAGAAAGGAGGAGAAAAATCCTGTGCTACTGCAGAAGCTTGCAAAATCTTACTGATTTCCATAGAAATATGAATGCATTATATTAAACAAATATAAGGAATTTTGTCAGCTACAGCAGTGTGCAGGGAAATATTCTCATAATAAATACTTAGGAGATGCATAACAAAATACTCATTAAGGCAAAAATAAAGATTTTGTTTATAAATAAATAAAAGTTTGCTATTATAAACATATATAAACAATACAATAAATAATATAAAGTTCCCTGAGAAGAACATTCCATCAAAAGAAGCAGTAATATCTCTGGCTTTTTTAACCAATTACACAATATTACATTCAGATTTATATCTTGTTTCCCTCTGCCACAAAACTCCCGTCCTCTATGATTGTTTGAGACAAGACTTGTGAGCATCCCTTTGAACCATAAAATGACAAAAGGGACATCTTTCATTCTTTTAAACTTCATAGCCATGCAAAAATAAAGGCCACAAAACAAATTCACAAAGTGTGCCGTTCTGTGAGATTTATTTATTCCCAGTTGGTTGGAACTTTTCTTTGAGTGAGGCATTAGCAGGCTTAACAGAACACATCTAGAGGATACACAGTTTGCCAAATATGTCCTTGAAAATGTTTTTGTTTTCAATAAAGAGCACTTTGCATAAACTATACATATAACTGTGTGTTTTCAGGAATATGTTTGGCCTGCGGCCGGTAGATTATGCACTGACTCCAGAAATGCAGGAGGTCCTAAGAATGGCCCCAGAGGCACCTCATCCTGTAACAACCATCCCAAGCCCCCCTGCCAGCCTCAGTAAGGTACACGACCCAATCCCGCCTTACAGACAAACAAACACACTCAAAACAAACATAAAAATTTATGGTATTTTGTACATGATCTTGTAAGTCGCTTTGAGACAGCATCTGTCAAGAAAATAAATGCAAATGAAGTGTGCGGTACAGTTTATTTGTATTCTTGCAGGCTGCAGGCTGTGTGCGAGAGATGGGTCCAGTGGTTGTGACTGGCAGTCAGCTGACGCAGACTCAGCAGAAGCAGCTCACCAAAGCAGCTCAACTCCTTGTAGGGAAACAAGTGCAGTCCTTTTCTAGAGCAGGTACATCTCCTTTGAGTTCTTGTGTAAAGGAGTGGGTGGTGTATCATAGCATGAGGTATAAACTAATGTTCAAAACTTTGGGGTCAGTAAGATTTTTTATTTTTTTTTTAATTCTTAAAGATTTTTATTCTCATAATGGCTGCAGTTATTGTGAAATATTATTACAATTTAAATAAATTTTTCCCTTTTTAAATTTATTTTAAGATGTCATTTAATACTGTGATGGTAAAGCTGAATTTTCAGAATTACTTCAGTCTTCAGTGTCATATGATCCTTCAGAAATCATTCTAATAATGTGATTTACTGCTCAAGAAACATTTCTTTTTGTCAATGTTGAAAAAAAACTATTTTTGAGGAAACCTTTTTTTCCCCAATTCTTTTTAAAGAACACAATTGATTTAAAATAGAAATATTTTGCAGTCTTATTAATGTCTTTACTTTCACTTTTGATGAATTCATGGGTGAATTCATCATGCATCCTTACTGAATAAGAGTATGAATTTCTTTTGAAAAAATCTTACTGACCCCAAACTTGACTTGGAGGCAAATCAAAAGGTATTGTTATTCATAACAAATGAAGTCAGTGCAAAAACAGCTTCATATATTTTTCCTACAAAAGTTGCAAACAAAATACTTAAACCAGTAAAAATGATATTATAAAACGGATATTTTTGATTCTGTTTGGAAGAACCACATTCAAAGGAGTGTGCCATGCTTTAAATACGATCTGATAAGTCGGAAATACAGTATATTATTAAATTTTGACATACGGAGCACTATCTAATATTGGTTTTAAAACCATGGACCAATCAAATGAATCTGGTGGCAGGATAAGCTTATTTATGTGCATTTATGTGAGCATATGAGTATTTATATTAGCAAAGGTATAGGAAAGTTGATGTGATCTTTTTTTCTGATTTTTTTGACTTGCCAATTTTCATACACATACTCATATAATTCATATTATTATGAAATATGTGGCATATAATGACTACAAACTGTCAAATGCACATCAGATCTAAAAGGTTTTTTTTGAGTCTGCTGAGGATAAGATTATTTCAACACCATGTGGACTGCTCAAAACAGCTCAAGAAAACAATGAGACATTTTCAGAGCAGTGAAATGAAGTGTCTCTTCTTTCTTTGCCTTTCTTCCATCACATAGAAGAGCATTACAAGGCATCCAGCTGAAGCATAAGAGGGATATTATGAAATCATACATTATGAAACCAGCACTTTCAGTGACAAATGTAGCTCTCGCAGAGTCTTTTGACTCCTCCAGAAATCACACCAACAGACAAACAATGAGCAGTGTCTCATCTTCTAAGCAATCAAAGTTGAAACAGAGTAGAATTAAAGTAATTGAAGCCGTTTCTCATATGCTGCACATAGCTGAACAAGGGTAAAATACTATTTTCTCGAAGAATGTAGGTTGTGTTTGTCACACAACAAAGTGAAGAGCTTTTGGATTTTTTCGTTGTCTAGATTTAAAATAATCTCAAGGGACTGGTGAAGTGTGGCATACTACTTCTGTATTAGGAGCCTCTATATATTGCGTCTTTGTTTTTCTGACATTCATTGTTAGCAGTGTTGTTATAGTTAAACAAAACTAATAAAATTTGTTGTCAGTAAATTAAATAAAGTGGAAATAAAATATCAGTAGTGTAATATAAAATATCAAAAATTGATGAAAGAACATAAAATTACTAAAATGAAAACTGAAAATAAATATTTTCAATAGAAATGAATCCATTACTATATGACTAGTCATTTATTTGTTTATTTATTGTAATTAACTGTTTCCCTCTTTGATTAAATGTCTGTCCAGTCACCCATGTGGTTGTACCAGATGTTCCTATCATGCCCTCTTCCCTGACCACACCGCAGGGCGTCCTCAACGGCTGCTGGATCCTCACTTTCAGCTGTAAGCAATGAGTCAAAGCTTTTAACTGTTGCATGCGTTTATGCTTATATAAGTTTACATGAATATTAGCACAATTTGAATGTCTGTTTATGAATGCTGAGGTTTCTAGATGATAGAAATATAATCCACAAAGAAACAGTTAGTTGCATCCAGATTTTGCAGACGTGTACAGGTGACCAGTATTTACTCTGCGGATTTCTTGAGCAATAGCTATTTCTGTTGAGCAAACTGTAAACCTATGAAAAATATTAATAATATTATTTGACTCTGTGGGTTTTCATATTTTTGAAAATTGTAATTATTTTTTCTCTTCCATTTGAGGCAGATATGAAATTGGCATGTGGTCCTTGTTCTGTGAGTTATTTAGTGCTGCGTATTTCCATATGTACGATTTTTCACAGCTTCAGTTCCATAGTGAAAATCAGCAGGCTCCGACTGTGCTGCCCATTCATTTAGCTCCAATTCAAGAAATTGCTAGCCCTTTTGAGTCTGCCTGCTGTGTCGAGTTCATTTCTGTCAGCACAGGAGCAACATCAGAAGTGCACAAATGCAGCCTGAAGGAATCATTGCTGTTCTGGTGTTTGTTCTCCAAGCTATCTATTTTGATATTGGTTATTGTTAACATATTTGTTATCCATCTTTAATATCCAGCCCACGGCAGACAACACCTTTTGAGGGCAGTTTTACTACATCATTTATCAGTTCTCAAAAAAAAAAAGGTCTTGAAAAAGTCTTGCAGTAGAAATGCTACATGCTGGATATTGCATGTAACATTTGCTAATGTTAAATTGCATGTAACATAAGATGTTTGATGCATCTTGATTTAAATCAATAGTGCGTTTCAGGTGCTCAGATTCACTACATTGTCACATTTGTGTAATTCAAAGCATTTTTAACCACCTGTAGTTATCGTGCACATCTAATAACACTAATATTATTATTATTAGTGGTAGTATTTATTATTATTATTATTGCATATTCAGTGTTTTTATTATTATTATTGAATATCCAGTGTTTTTATTTGTTAATAATAATAATTGAAGAGTATTTTAATGTTTTATTTAGATTTATTTTATAATGTAAAATTCAACTAGTGTTATTATGATATGATTATTAATATAATAATTATAAATATTAATTGCTATTATTTAATGTAATAGTGATAAGAATAATAAGATTTACAATAACAATAATAAAAATATTGTGATACATTTCAGAAATAAGCTTATTTGTTCTGTTGTAGTACAGTATTTTCATTTAATAAATATAAATAATAATAATAATAATAATAATAATAATAATAATAATAATAATAATAAATATTGACTGTATATCACGAGTGTAACAAAAAATTACCTCATTCACAAAAAACACTTTAAATCTGCCTTAAATTATTATAGCATGCCTTTCGTTCTTTTAGCTTTAGCAGCAGTGATATATTGTATAACTATGTATATAACTATGCATATTGCTGTTCAAATCGCATTTGTGTTATTTCAGATTAATCGCAATGTCAATTTTGGACCAAATTGTGCAGCACTCAAATGTCTCAAGTGAATGTGTGAGTGAGTTAGGTATACATGGTTCAGTTTAGCACTCTGTCTGTGCCACACTTTATGAGCTGTTGATGCTGTGCCTCAGCTTTCTGTTCTTCTGTATGGGTCTCCATGGCTCAGTGTATCACGGTTCAGTGCCCATGAGTGTGTGAGCTGCCAGCACAACCGATCCACAGCTACCCACCACACACACACACTCATGCTGAGCTTCGTTGTCCTCTCCCATCATTGTGAATCTAATTAGCTAATATGCTAATGGCTCTTTGCTGCTCGGCTAACAACCTGGCCCTATCGTCCAGAGAGAGAGTCGGATTAACCCCGGGATGTAGCATCCTCACCACCACCGCCCTCACGGGGTCCCGGGAAATGAACACTGTAATTAAAGAGGCAGAGGAAGTGCAATTACAGCTCATGATTACTGTGGAGGATTGTGCGTGTGTCTGAACGCGCTCCTATAGGTGGTGTCGGTGTTCTGGTACCATGGGCTGGATATAAAGATAGTGCTACACGGTGACACTCTGAATGCAGGAACACTAATCCTGCTAATGGCTCAGCATCACACTGCTGCAACAGAATGCAATTTTTTTTTTATCTAAAGTGGGTTTTTCCATTATGATGAGGGAGGTGGACAGAAATGTTTGGTTACTCCTACAATTTGATTTCGCACTTGGTATTATAATTATTTTATACTATTAGTATTATTGTATAATAAAACTATTTAATTAACAATATTTGGGTAGTCTGAAGTAAAATAAGTCAAGATAATGGTTGAAAAGCAAAGTAAAGCTCATGCTTATTTTATGTAATTATGTTACAAACTCTGGTAGCAATTTTTAGATTATTAAATTAACAAACAAAATAAGTAATAATAAACAAAATATTGCATGTGTGTGTATATATGTGTAAAATTATTTAATTAGTTTCTTTATGTTTTTATTTTTTAATTTTATATGTACAGGTGTATCTCAATAAATTAGAATGTCGTGGAAAAGTTAATTTATTTCAGTAATTCAACTCAAATTGTGAAACTCGTGTATTAAATAAATTCAGTGCACACAGACTGAAGTAGTTTAAGTCTTTGGTTCTTTTAATTGTGATGATTTTGGCTCACATTTAACAAAAACCCACCAATTCACTATCTCAACAAATTAGAATATGGTGACATGCTAATCAGCTAATCAACTCAAAACACATGCAAAGGTTTCCTGAGCCTTCAAAATGGTCTCTCAGTTTGGTTCACTAGGCTACACAATCATGGGGAAGACTGCTGATCTGACAGTTGTCCAGAAGACAATCATTGACACCCTTCACAAGGAGGGTAAGCCACAAACATTCATTGCCAAAGAAGCTGGCTGTTCACAGAGTGCTGTATCCAAGCAGGTTAACAGAAAGCTGAGTGGAAGGAAAAAGTGTGGAAGAAAAAGATGCACAACCAACCGAGAGAACCGCAGCCTTATGAGGATTGTCAAGCAAAATCGATTCAAGAATTTGGGTGAACTTCACAAGGAATGGACTGAGGCTGGGGTCAAGGCATCAAGAGCCACCACACACAGACGTGTCAAGGAATTTGGCTACAGTTGTCGTATTCCTCTTGTTAAGCCACTCCTGAACCACAGACAACATCAGAGGCGTCTTACCTGGGCTAAGGAAAAGAAGAACTGGACTGTTGCCCAGTGGTCCAAAGTCCTCTTTTCAGATGAGAGCAAGTTTTGTATTTCATTTGGAAACCAAGGTCCTAGAGTCTGGAGGAAGGGTGGAGAAGCTCATAGCCCAAGCTGCTTGAAGTCCAGTGTTAAGTTTCCACAGTCTGTGATGATTTGGGGTGCAGTGTCATCTGCTGGTGTTGGTCCATTGTGTTTTTGAAAACCAAAGTCACTGCACCCGTTTACCGAGAAATTTTGGAGCACTTCATGCTTCCTTCTGCTGACCAGCTTTTTAAAGATGCTGATTTCATTTTCCAGCAGGATTTGGCACCTGCCCACACTGCCAAAAGCACCAAAAGTTGGTTAAATGACCATGGTGTTGGTGTGCTTGACTGGCCAGCAAACTCACCAGACCTGAACCCCATAGAGAATCTATGGGGTATTGTCAAGAGGAAAATGAGAAACAAGAGACCAAAAAATGCAGATGAGCTGAAGGCCACTGTCAAAGAAACCTGGGCTTCCATACCACCTCAGCAGTGCCACAAACTGATCACCTCCATGCCACGCCGAATTGAGGCAGTAATTAAAGCAAAAGGAGCCTCTACCAAGTATTGAGTACATATACAGTAAATGAACATACTTTCCAGAAGGCCAACAGTTCACTAAAAATGTTTTTTTTATTGGTCTTATGAAGTATTCTAATTTGTTGAGATAGTGAATTGGTGGGTTTTTGTTAAATGTGAGCCAAAATCATCACAATTAAAAGAACCAAAGACTTAAACTACTTCAGTCTGTGTGCATTGAATTTATTTAATACACGAGTTTCACAATTTGAGTTGAATTACTGAAATAAATTCACTTTTCCACGACATTCTAATTTATTGAGATGCACCTGTATGTGTTTTAAAGGTTTGGGTCTCAAAACTTTGTTTTTGCCCCCAAAATTTCCTTATATTCACCAAGGCTGCATTTTATTTGAATGGGGGAAAAAAAATAAATAAATAAAAGTAAAAAAAATAAAAAAACAGTAAAAAGAGAAATGTTCCTTTTGTGAATAGAAAGTTAGAACAGTATTTGTTAGAAAATGAAATCTTTTGTCGCATTATAGAAGCCTTTACTGTCACTTTTAATAAATTTTTTGTCAGTTCCAAATTTACATGAAAATAGTTTTTGTCATTTATATATACAGTTTATAATATATGTTACATATAATATACAGTATATCTCTCTTTACAAGTACATTTGGAAATAGTATTAAAATAAAAGCAGGTGTCAAACTGCTCAGTATAAAGGCACATAAGACAGCCTGTCAGTTGGAGAAGAAGCAATGAGAGATCGAGCAAGCATCTTTACTCTCCTCTTAAACTGCTTCAAATGTATTTTTAGACACTCTACAAGGTGCCCATTTATTCCCCTTGTCCTTTTTCTGTCATCATTTTCATTGGAACAGCAGACAATAGCTGCCTGCTCTTCCAGAGCTCTTCAGTCAAGAAAGGCCCATTTCAGCCAGACGTACAACTAGGGCAAACCGAGCAGAACGCTATCAAATAGTTGTAAACAAGTTGAGCGGGCGAAGAGGGTTTGTGATGGAGGATTTGTTTTTTATGTGTGTGAAGCAGCAGCTGTTTTTTTTTTTTTTTTTTTTTTTTTTAAGACAGCCTTGAGATCACTTGTAGTATATTTCGCTGAAGACCTTTTGTGAAGAATTTTACCTGACAGAAATGAACAAAAAGATTGTTTTCACCCTTGTTGAGAGAGATCCATGATCCCCTCTAGCTCTAGTGCCTCTCCGTCCCCTGAAAATCTTGTCCTGCTCTGTTACTTTTCCCTATTGAAAGTTGTAAAATACAGCATAAGACTTACAGAATTTAAGTGTGCGTTGCATCACTGCTGTTGTACTGGTTTGCCTTGAAACTGCAGATTTATTTTACACTTAAAATAATAGCTCACCCGAAAAATGAAAATTGTCATTTTCATGCCGTTTTTTTGTTCCAAACCTGTATGCTGTTTTTTTTTTGTTTTTTTTTGCACAAAACGTAGCAGCTCTACCTGGTAATACTACTGTACTAAAATTATATTAAAATATATTAGCCGCTTTATTTTGTGTCTTACCTAGCCATACAATATCTCTAAGTGGAAATATTCTTCAAATTATTTCCTTTTATATTCCACATGAATGAGGATGAGTAAATAATGGCAGAATGTTCATTTTTGCTTTTTATCCCTGTAAAGCCCATTTTATATTTGATACATGAATTTCTAAGACCTCTAAATTGTCAACATGATCAAAACAGTGCTGAAAACCTGCTTTATAGATCTTATAGATCATATAGTTCATAGTTTTAATGAGCAAAAGGTCTTTGATATAATTCTTAACACGTCCACCTTCAGGTCGTGATTCTTTTGTATTTTTGCTATAAGTCTTAAAAAGCATTTAAATATCATCTTACTAAGACATATTATTGGGGAATATAGAGTGACAACTTATTTTATATTGACATAAGTAACAACAACTGGACCAAATTGCATATTTTTGTCAAACTATATGGGTCATAAAAGCCTGATGTATCAAATATGATAATCAAAAAAAAAAAAAAACAAACAAAAAAAACACACGCATGTAAGCTTTTTTTATATGTCAGGCTTTACAAGTCTAAAATGCTGATGTATAGCTAGTAAGTCTGCTATGCCTAGTTCTCTTACTCTCAATCTTTCTTCCAGGGGTGAGTTGTAGCCTTCAGGCAGGCAGCTGGGTCGGGGAGAGGGAGTACGAGGCAGGTGACGGCCCCCTGCGTTCCTGTGTGAACAGAGGCAGCCTGCTGAGTGACAGGCCGACATGTGGAGGGTCTAACAGTTATCGACACATTTTCCTCTCCAGAGAGGAGGAATAATGGCTGAGTAAAACCCTCTCCTGGTCCTGCTCTTTAATGGTCTCTCATTGTCAGTCTGCTATGTTGATCTGCTCTCCTCAGGCTGGCTTGGCTTTTATTACTGACTGTGCTATGGATTGTGGCTTGTTTCGAAAGTCACATGCTTCCCCGAGGACAGAGATTTCAAAGAGAGGGAACACACTTGTGACTTTATGAGAGGACTGTGCATTGTGAGACAATATAGGGCACTGGTGATCTCCTTAGGCCACGGTGTACGACTCAAATGCTTTGCAGGGAAGAAGCCAAGCTTGTTGTTCTGCTCTGATTGCTAAGAAGCCTTGCGACACAGTCTAATAGCAGCCTCTTTGCAGTTCTTTAATGTGAAAACAGCAGGGTTTGGATGCATGGTAGGATGAGGTGACGTTTGTATTGTATTGTAATTATTGATTGATTATTTAGTGAAAAACAGTTTTAAAATCATGCTTTCATTATTTTAAAATACTTTTTTACTGAAGCATTTTTAATCTAAATTGTGTCAACAGTGCATAAATATGCAGAGAGATTATAAATGTTGAAAAGTATTGTTTTTTTTTACACATATGCTTTCCATTTTGTGCTGATATTTATCAAAGAAAACATAAGCCTTATAAATGCTGTACTGTACCTCTGAAACAGCATTAGAATGCAAAGGACACATTTCATAGTTGAATTCTGCATTTATTTGTGTGATATTGCAGCTGTGTCCTGGGTATTGTGAGACGTTAATGGCCTGAGTCTAGCATGTTGACCTCTCAACAAGTGTGTGCCAGTGACCCATATAGGCAGATCTTTGCTTTGGGCATCTTACGGCTCCCCTGAGCTGGCATTGTCGCAGAACCATCCAGACCAGACCAGAGCAAAAGCCTGTTACTTTAACCCCAAATGTCATGCAGCTGCTTTCATTGATGGAACAGAAGGCTCAGACTTCCACTGAACCATATCTTACCTAGTTTTTTTTACACTTATCTCTTTGTGGCAGGTTGTTAGTTACTTTTTTATTTGTGAGAGACTCTATTTAAAGGGTTTCTGCAGTCACGGAAACCTGGAATAATCATTTCAATGGAATTCCCTGGAAATGTCATAGAAATAGGTAAAATATTAAAGTCGTATATTTTTATGACCAGTAGCTCAGCATTTCATCAGCCAGAAATTTCTCTATAAATGATTAAGTAATCACGAAGAACTGGAAAAGTGATGGAAATGTTTTGATCAAAAAGGGTTAACTGTCTTAACTGTGACTTAGCAGTTAGCACACACTTCAGATACATTGAGCTTTGGTGCTCTTGTGGGAATTGTGGGTTCAAATCTGGCCTGTATTGTGACCCAGTCAGCTTTCTCCCTCTTTTCCCAGTCATTTCCAGTTATTTCCGCTATCAACAATGCAAAGACTCAACAAAATGGCAATAATCACAAAGCAGGCCATTATAGGATACCATAACTGATACATTCAGGTACTTTGATGCTGTGTATACTAAATCACTCTCGTTTTCTCATACATCTTTAGCTCTCTCCCCTCTTTGATGGCTGCTTCTTCTACATGCTGGGCTCCTTCTGCAAGCCACCAAAACAGCTTCTGAATCGCCAGCCCAAACCCGACAGTGACGTCACGCAAACCCTGAGCGCAGCGGCCTACCATGCCCAGCCTGGTTCAGACCAGGTTCTCTGCACCCAGTATATCTTATATGATCCTCAGAGCTCCTACAAACCTCAGAAGGTCCGGGTAGGTAAAGTCTGGTCGGCTCCAACCACGTGGTTTCTGAACTGCATAGCTGCCTTTCAACTCTTGCCAGTGCCGGAGCACTAGGCCATATACTTGGTGTATTATTATGTTTCACCTTCATAACATCAAATAAAACCTTCTTTTCTGCATAAGAGAAATTAGTTTTTATCCTTATCGGAAGATAGAGACATCATAATTGCTGTTTTCATCAAGCTTTTTGTCAGGCAAAATAAAGGGTCTGACTGTCCCCTGAAGATTCAAGTCACGTGGCAAGTCTCAGGAGAAAGTATTTGCACGCTTTTTAGTGTCCATTGTACTTGTTCTTTCTTTCCGGGCCAAATTATGCAATCTGAAAGCTAGAAAATTATGAAAACATTTCCCATTGTTAGGATACATGACCTATTTTGAGCAGCCTCGCAGTTTGTGTGCAAACCATTCAGAGATCTTGTGGGAATTTGTTTTATATTCCCCCAGACAAAACTTACATCTTCATCAGACATTTAAATGCAATGCTAATTGCTTAGACCGCTTTTGTTTTAAAAAACCAAATGGTATTCATAAAGTCCAGGACAGGATAATGGGATTCTGGCTACAGATGATGAGGTGGCATTTAGATTAGATGGAAAAAATACCCAAAGAGATGAATGAAGAAAATAAGAGCAATTAATTCTCAAACGGTGGCCCTTTCAAACAAGCAGTTTTTTTCTTTTCTTTGCTCGTTGTTTCTGCAAGGGTTAAAAAAATCAAAGATTTCTGGTCGTCTTTGGCCATCTCCCAAGACGCGGCTTTCAATGGGATTAGTCAGGGATGCTCCTAATTGCTATTGATTGCTGTGAGCCGCATTAAATTGCTTCGCTTGAGGGTCCTTTGGGTAGAGGGAAACATGCACCCAACTCTTAACACCTGACTTTGCAAACTTTATCATCTCTCTACTAAGAGTTAAGAGCTTTCAAATGCACTTTTACAGAACAATGTGTGCAGACAGATACAATCCTGAGGGCAATGACTCTCATTATGTATTGTTTTTCACAGTTCTTATGTTGCTTTTGGTTAACAGTATATCTGAAAATGTCCTTAATAAAAATTCCGGCTTTTTTATTCATCCAAGATCATCTTTTAGCCAGAATTTATTTTAAAGGAAAAGGCTGGAGATATATATTTCTAATCTACCCACTACTCGAGAGGCTGATGAAAAATTACACCGTAAATCTCAGAAGTACTGAAAAATTATCTTCTTTGTATGTTGGGAAAGTTCTGCTGCCAAACAAACTTTCTTCACTACATGAACTGAATGATTCTAAACTGGATTCCAGTTTAAAAATGCAATGTCTCAAGCCCTATTCGGACAAGAATAGTTCTCCCTAAGGAAGATTCAGACTTGCCTGCTTATCTTGCACATCTTGGTAAAAATTACCAACTGTTTACCAGCTTAGAAATCCTCTGAGAAATGATGCTAGGGCTATATAAACAGCATATCACAGCCAATTTTTAAATCCGTTTTTTTTTTTTTTTTTTTTTTTTAAATATATTTATAAATAGAGTTTATTTGAGCTTTTTAGATTAGATTACCTCTGCCCTCACCCTGCCTTAAATTTAACATTTAAAAACACTAATAATTTAACTGTTAAATCATGTAATCTTTAGTCTCAAGTATCAAAAAGAATGTCATTAAAAAAAGAAAGAAAAAAAAATATATATTTTTTTACTAAATTCACTTGTAGCATTTAAACAGTTGGTTTTAGTGTTTTATTTTTTAATTTATTTAAACAAAATTTTAATATTAGGTGCATTAGCATTTAAGAATATTAATATTAACATTTCTAGTCACAGCACCTTTTTTTTTTGGACACGTTGAATTTTGTTTCTTATTTGCTACCTAGTGCACTTCATCTGTTTTTCCCCTTTTACATTATTTGGGCTTCTTGCCAGCTAGCGGTTCAAATGCTTCCTGCTGATATCCTATCTGATGTAAAAAGAAAATTAAATCAATAAAGAGATCCCCATCCTCTGTATAGTAGCATCAGGTATGATCCTTACCTTAATTAATTTCTTCCCTTAATTATATATGAACTTGCATTAGCATTGTGGGCACATGAGTTTTTTTAAGCAGTTACAGACGTCTGGTGTTCATAATTGTAACTCAAAACATCTGAACAGTGCTTCCCTTGGATGTTGGAGTATTTTGGTCTGTAGGACTGGAAGCAATTCAGTTCTGGCTACTGTTTCTGCTACTTATGATGAAAGTTGCACTTCTTCAATCGCTTTTAGGGAGCTCTAGGATTTCTTTGTGCCACTTCCTCCTGTTATATCAGCACTTTAATGCTCTCCTAGACAATGATGGATGAGTAAATCTGTGCTGGAGTTACAGTAATGGTCTGAGTTCCTCTCTTTCCTGCTCTCTGACCTCAGTGTGGTGACTGTTTTCTTAGCAGTCGCAGAATAAAGTGAGCATGTGCCCGACTCTCCCTGTGACAGAGGGAATGTGATGTTTCCACACTGTAAATGAATGGCTGGTTATAAAATACCGCTCTGTCAGCATGTAGGAACTGCTAATGTCTGCAGTATCAGATGCCCTGTGCATCTGGCTGGAGATGAGCTGGTTGGATTTGCTTACAAAAGATAGGAATGTTTAAAAAAATAAATAAAAATAATACACACACCGGCTTTCTTTTTTTACTGAATAACACTGTTTTCAGTCTATTTAACAAAATAGTTTTGTCTTCATAAATAATACACATTTTTAATCCTCTTTCTAACTCTGAATTCAGAATACACATTAAACGCTTTGAGATATTTACATGTTTATACATTAGGAAGGGCACCTGGGCTTTGTATTGTCCCATAAAAATGAAACACGTATTATAATGATAATAATAATAATTCTCATTTCAAATAATAGCACTGTTAAATGATACATATCAGTGAGTAAAATTTGTTTTAAATGAATAGTTCACAGAAAAATGGAAATTCTGTCATCATTTACTCACCCTAATATTGTTTCAAACCTGTACGACTGTTTCTTCTGTTTTTATTCACTTATGATCTTTTCTTCCCGTGAGATTTCCTGCCGCAACCGAATCGAGACAGTGAGTTGAACTTCATTTCCATCTGATTTGTGAATGAATTATTCAGAAAGATTTTGTTAATGTGACCAACTAATTAAAAAGCAGTTAAAAAAATCCAACATAAAATAATAATTTGTTCATTAATTGGACATCTACTTCTCTCATAAAACCTCTTTTATATATTTTAGTATGTTTTTCACTAGTTGTTTTATGGCTTCAAAAGACTTGGAATGTAGCGCATGAATCATGGTTCAGTTTTATCGTATTTTGGGTTCCTTTTGAAGCTTGACAGCCCCAGTTCCTCATTCATTGTAATTGCATGGAAATTCACGATTTGAGAATGAGAACAATTCTTTTGAGAACAAACATTTCTCTATTTATGTTCTATAGAAACAAGTCATTCGGCTGTGCAACAATATGAGGGTGAGTAAATGATGCCAGAATCTTCTTTTTTTTTGGGTGAACTGTCCCTTTAAGTGTAAGGACCCTCAGTGCCCATCAGTAAGAAAAGCTGATTGTTTAACAGTATTTTGTTTTCCTCTTCCATTGTAGATGCAGTTTGTTTGTTTTCAGGCACAAGTTCGTTTAACAGTTTTGTTTAGAAAAAGAACAATCTTCACAGCTTCCAGCTACAGTTAGTCAGTGTCTCAAAAAAAGAGCAATGGTTCACTTTTACAAAACTGACAGTGAATGGCGGAGACATTGACAGACATTGAAGGCCATGTGCACAAAGAATCAGGTCTTTTTAGATGCATGATGCAAAACACAAGTTCTTCACGGATGAAGCCGGTCCTTCCTTCAGTGGACGTACTGTAGCTTGTTATGAATCAGGACGCTGTGAAAAAGTACAATTGAGATCTATTCCACGTCATCAGGCCTGGTCATTGTGAATTCCATGTGATTGTCAAAACAGAACAGTGTTGGGAAAAACAATCATACATGAGGACAGATGGGAGTTTTAAGTGCCAGAGCTGACTTTCAGTCAATAAATAATCAATAAATGACAGTTTCACTAACATCGCTCATTATGTCCAGTGATGTGCGATATGCTGCCAAAACAATAAACAGCTGTCCAGAATAATGAACATTTAAGGTTAATATATTAAAAACAAACAAGCACGGTTTTATCCCATACAACAATTCCAGGACACATTTTGTTTCAATACAGGCTGAGACTTTGATTACTTTAGGGCATAATTTGATTACTAAGAGCATGTCCAGGTCATATTTCACCCCAAAATCAAGAGAAAGATTTTGCATAAAGAACATTAAACCTATTTTTAGCACCATTTAGATGTTATATTGTGTCATTTCATGGCAATTTTGTCATTTTATACAACTTTTTGTCAATTAAGCAAATTTCTTTCCAAAATGTAAAAAGGAAATATTTTAAGTATTTATTCATAATGATTACGTATAAAAAGTATATTTACTATATGTCATGTATTAAATTACATTCATATATATGAATGTATATATGAACATTGAGAATAATTCAACATTGAGAATAATGGAATGGAAATTACTGTTGAGTGTTTATGTTTCTAAACCTTTTGTTTTATTTACATGTGTATTACATTATTTCTGAACGTAGTGATAAAATGTGACTTATTTTCTGAAAAATATATTGCACACGCCAAAAAAATAAAATAAAAATGTTCCAATGGGTTACTGAGAATTGCCACAATTCACAATGTAAAAAATGCCACAATGCAAAAAAACAAAAAACAACAACAACTAACTGATCTCAAAATTAGCATCACTTCCATTGTGCAATTTTTAGGTTGAAATGTGATTGGACATTTTTTGTGAGATTTTCCCACTAATGTGATTTTGTTGTTTTGTTTAGTTTTTTACAGCCATAAACCATTAAACTGAGATTGTATAGTAATTAAATGAATGAGTTTCTCGCAGGGCTTTGAAGCTCATGTTCTGGTGCTACAGTAGATGTATTCGTCTAGAACTATAGCAAAGGACAGATTAGCTCAGAAATCCTCCTCTAGCCTGTGATTTTTAGAAAGCCAAGCGCCCCGCACCCATTGGGATGGGCAGGCTTAGGACAAAAAAGAGAAACAGAAGCCATGGAAACAAAAAGATCGCCCGCTCGCATAAGCCTGAGCTTTGCTTGTAGCTGTGGGTCATGTTTGCTGCTTAGTGCTTTACAGTCTCGCTCGTGGATGAGCGTGTACTCATCCACATGCTCTCTTCCTTCAGTATCTCCCTGTTTCTGTGTTAGACGACGCTACACAGCATCTGTTTTTATTTGATCAGAGCTGTAATAAATGTCCAGTGTGAATAAGACTCTAGGGAGCATTTAATAATCATCTGTCTTTGGCTATATGTCATTTATGGACTTTTACAGTTCATTATTTCAATTGAGACCTAATGATTTGTTGACTTATTGGACAAGCCTTAGCTTCTACATTGAGCTATAGAGAGACGAGACCCTGAAGATGAAGTAAAGGCAGTGAGCAAATGCGTATATATAGATATTCTTTGCGGGTCATGCTGTTGCATTCATTGTCGTCTCATTACCAAATCTGCAGATCTGTTAAGTAGCTCATCCATCAGTGCTTAGAAACCGAGTCCAAAAAGTTAAAGGGAATGAATGCTGTTGGATGGGAAAAAATACCTATGATAAATCGCAGGTGCTTGGTGAAGTTCCCATTGAATTAATGACTGGTATTCATCATTGAGAAAAGAAAAAAAAAAGGAAATCAGGCAAGTGGGTGCCTGTTTTAAAGAGGATCTATAAGCTCTGCATTAGTTAAACCTGAACGATGGTCATTGCTAACATTGTGCTGTAACAGGTCTCTGCACAGATGTGTTGCGATACGGGAAAATCTTCAGTAAATGTGGGCTAAAAGTGGCTCAGAGTCTGTTGAAAGGTTCTTATTGGTTTAAGGGCTTCTCAAAGTGCAGTTGATCAACATCTTCCTTCTAAGCTGCGAGTGAAATTGCCGTGATCCGAGGTTACGGATGCGCTGAAGATCAAAAGAAGTGAATTTGAACGTCGCTTTGAAGCGCCAGACTGTATGCAGATTCCTTCCTTTGTTTTAGCCCTCTGCATGCTGGGCTGCGTGTCTGCCGGGCAGTACCACAGAGGGCAGAGGCGGATAATTTATCACTGCATATTTGCCTGATTAAGGAAAATTAAAGTAGGCTGCTGTGGGCTAGCTAATTGCTTAGATAACAAGTTCAAGCTGCTAGACTTTAGGAAAGCATGTTTGTTTGGGTTTGGGAGAGAAAAAAACAAGGGTATTACAAACAGAAAACTCTGCAGTATGGTAGTGATTTATAGGATGCACTGGTTTAGCGTTCGGTGACACTTTCCACGAATAGGGTACAGTATATAGCCTGTATTGAAAAAGACTATAAAAGGAGAGTCAAATTAAATATTGATGGGTTTGACCTTAAGTTAATTTTGTAGTCAGTAATTTTTATATATATATTTTTTAAATAAGCATCTCGTGCTGACCAAGGCTGCATTTAATTGATCAAAAACTGCAATATTGTTTTTGACAAAATATTATTACTGTTTTTTTTATATATTTTAAAATTGAATTTATTCTTGTGATGGCAAAGCTGAATTTTCAGCAACCATTACTCCAGTCTTCAGTGTCACATGTCCTTTAGAAATCATTATAATATGCTGATTTGGTGCTCAATAAGTATTTATTATTATCAATATTAAAAACAGTTATGCTGCTTAATATTTTTGTGGAAATCGTGGTAGAATTTTTTTCAGGATTCTGTTAGTAGAAAATTTTAAAGAACAGTGTTCATTAGAAATTGAATCAATCTAATGCATCCTTGTTGAATGAAAGCATCTTATTAGTTGTAGTAGTGTACCCTATTCATGGAAAGTGTTTGCCACCTATAATACTGGATCCATCCTTATATGAGTTTTCTTATATGAGTGATGCAATAAAATCATTTCCCAGAACAATCACAGAATCATCTTCATTTCTCAGCTGTGTTTCTCTTGGGCCATTTTCCAATTATGTGGTGTAGATCTACCTTATTCCCTCTTGTTCCACTTATTAAACAATTAAATTCAAACTTGTCATTAATCATGTTTCTTAATGAACAAGTTCATACCCCCTAGTAATACTACCACTAAATATAACTCATACTCAACAAATGTGGGAACACAGAGGCTTGTACAGGACTAGTGGAGGTGTGGTTTTGTTTATGTAATGTTTTAATGTGTGCTATGCTAAAATATCTCACTGTAAGCGCAGAGGTATTTTAGGTTTAAATGTTCTCATTGAGCACTCATGATCATGTGAAATATACAAACACTGTTTAAGCAGCATAAGCAACTAATAAAACTAGTGGTGAATCTCATGAAACCTGTCAAGAACATGTCTAGATGTCAAAATCATATGAAAACAAAAAGAAGAAATTATATTTTGCCCAATGAATCTGAAGATATTTTGACACTTAAGCATATTCACCCTTACATTATCATTACAAAAATGCAAAATACTTCATTATTATTAATGTATGATTAATGTAACTCTCATTAATTTAAAGTTTAAAAAAAGTATTTTTCTATTCTGATATTTGTTGTTCGTTATAATTATTTAAATGTTTTTTAAATATATATATATATATATATTTTACAAATATGTAATTAGTTTATTTTAATAAATGAATATATTATTTTGATATTTTTATAATTTGATAATATTCTTATTTTAATTTACTACAGTAAAAATATAGCATTTCATAAGTAAGAATATAATGACAATCCCTGTGGGGGAATTTTTTTTTTTTTTTTTTTTTGAGGGAAATGTTAAATGCGAATTTGGGTTAATTTTCATTAAAAAAAAAAAAGTCAAAATGCAAAAAAAACAAAAGATTCTGAAAACAGACGTTTTATGCAAAGTATCATTTCTAATTTTACTGTCTTTATTTTGCGGTAAAAAACAAACAAACATTTTTGTAAACTATTTTTGTGTTGTAAAATTTATATATTATGGTAGTATTTGTACTTTTATGATGATAAAAAATTTTTAAATAATTATTTTAAAAAAATTATAATTTATATTATAATTTTATATTTTTTTATACATAATTTGTTTATTTTAATCATTTATATCATTTTGATATTTTAATAATTTGATCATTTAATATTCATATATTAATTTAATACTGTAAAAATATTGCATTTCATTAGTGAGAATCTAATAAGATACCCTGTGAATAATGTGGAGTTACAAAAAAAAAAAAAAAAAAAATCCTCAAATAAAACAATTTTGAGGCCAATTTAAAATGCAAATTTGGATTCATTTTTATGAAAAAAAAAGGTCAGTGCAAAAAATGATGATGAATTTATGCAAAGTATCATTTCTAATTTTATTCTCTTGATTTTGGAGTGAAATGTTTTCATGAGGTTCACCCTAGTATGAACTCATCACAGGAGAAAAATGTGTCCTCAGTGAAAGACACTTGTTATGATTCTGCCAAGGACTTTTATGTGTGTGTGTGTGTGTGTGTGTCTGAGTGTACAGTATGTCCCATGTATCTCAGCATGTCCAGCCATCTCAGTTTGCCAGAAGAATTGTGCTCCTGCCAATCAATCCCTCGCTGTCATAAGGTGGGCCGTGCCCTGCTCCGACAGCCGTGCCACACATCACACCGTGTCCCTCCCTTCAGCTCCAGAGGGGTTCTATGATGACGCCTGACCGTTGAGACACTCTCGGCGCAAGCACTGCGCAGGCTTCCACCAGTCCCCGCTGTGGCACCGACAGATGGTGCAGTCGTCCACCTTCACTTCAATGCCAGCTGGGATGATCGTTGTTCCAGCGAAGCAATTTGGACCTGTCACATGGGAAAAAGGAGGAGATTTTAAGGAAGCGGGAATGAGCGAGAGCCTCTTTTGGGGGGGGATGCCAGAGTGACTCACGGGAGTTCTGAAGGCGGAACAGACGTGTGGATGTTTTTCACAGCCATGCACCGATGGGCTTGTTTTTGTAACACTAAAGCTCTTTTGCTCCTCTCTTTTCCTTTCTCTCTAATTCTCCCCCTCACACACCCATCCTCTCACTGGGATGCTTTGCATTCTAATGCGCCACAGGCTGCAGGGGCTGCTGAACAGTCATGCTGGCACTATGCGTGATCTGAGCACGCTCCACTCATTCTCTTCTATTGTGGCCTTCAAGCATTGTAGACCATGAGCTATGCATACAAATAATTGTTTAAAAAATACATTGAAGTTATTACATGGTACACTGATTAATCAACCAATTAATCACTTCTATCAATCACTCATATGTGCGGTTATAATTAAGGTCCTCTCTTTCATTCAAAGCATGTTAAGGCCAAGTTGTAGCCAGAACCAATTTAAAAAATGTGGGGTCTATTAAGATTTTCTTTTTTTTTTTTTTCCTTTTTTTAAGAAATGGATACATATATTCACCAAAAATGCATTAAGTTGATCAAAAGTGACAGTAAAAACTTCCAATTTCTAATAATTGCTGTTCCTTTGAACTTTTCATTCATCAAAGAATCTGGAAATAAATGTATTACAGTTTCCACAAAAAAAATATTAAGCACCACAACAGTTTTCAGCATTGATAATTCACGTTTCTTAAGCACCAAATCAGGACATTAGAATGATTTTTGACCCTGGACCACAAAACCAGTCATAAAGGTAAATTTTTTGAAAAAGAATTATACATCATCTGAAAGCTATTGTATTGAAAGCAAATATTGAGAAAATCACCTTTACAGTTGTCCAAATGAAGTTCTTAGCAATACATTTTACTAATCAAAGATTAAGTTTTGATATAATTACGGTAGGAAATTGACAATATCTTCATAGAAGATGATCTTTACTTAATATCCTAATGATTTTTGGCATAGAAGAAAAATCGATAATTTTGACCCATACAATGTATTGTTGGCTATTTGTGACCTAAGACTTAAGGTTTTGTGGTCCAGGGTCACATTTCTGCTGTAATGGCTGCTAAAACTTTAGCTTTGCCATCACAGGAATACATATTAAAATATAATAAAATAGAAAAAAAGATATTTTAAATTTTAGTAATATTTCACAAAATTACTGTTTGTACTGTATGTTTCAATCAAATAAATGCAGCATCTGTAAGCATTTGAAAAAAAAAAAAAAAAAAAAAATACAGACCCCAAACTTCTGTTAGTCTGAATCCGCAGAAACCCAACTGTATTACATTAAGTTAAAAACAGAAATGATTGCTTTAGTCCAACTAAAATCAAACTTTATTTTGCATGTAAACACTTGTTGTTCACTGAGAAAAGCCTGCAAAAGTAAATGAAAGCTTTTAATTGGCATAATTGTTACAATGGACTTGTACTAATTGGTACAATTAGTCTCTCAAGTCATGAATGCCATCGTGTAAATGCAATTCAATTAAAAAAAAATATGCATCTTTATTCATCATGGTTTCTGTTCCATAGACTTGTGATCTATCAAGCTAAAACTGCAACAAAATTGCTAATTTTGTTTGGTCTGGTTTGGTGAGATGGTCAAATATACAGTTTAGCAGTCATTAAACAATATTCAATCACATAATGCTGTGACTGAATCGAGTATTCCAAATAACTTTGTAATGAGATTTTATATAAATATGCAGATTTTCATTCAGTCAACAGCACTGTTAAAAAAAAGTCAATGTGACTAAAAAGTGTTGTTCAATTCCAAGGGTCTACTATGATCATCATTTACAAGAACACTTTAATTTTTATGCTATTCCTTACGTCCTTCCCCCAATGAGCAGATATTAGTGGCCTGCTGTGGATTAAACCCGAAGCGGTTGGTATAATTGCTTCGCAAATATCTGTGTGTTTATGTCCATATTTACCCATGTAAATTAGCAATGATCATTTCTAAATGATAGCAAATCAAATTCAAATAGGCTGACTCTATGTGTAGAATTAATTCCTGTGATGAGTTTACGCAGTAATGCCTTTTTTAACCATAAAATTAAAAGCTGAGCACAGCCACCATTGTCCGAATGTTTTTGAAGATAATTTTATTTGTGCCTTGCAAGGAATTAACATGAAGGCATAATTTTTTTTATTTTATTTTACAGATTAGAATTATATATTTATAAAAGAACAAGGTTACATTTTATTTTACATGTCCTTGTTACAGTATAGGCCTATACATTTAATAACGGAGTAATGTTAATAAAATTATGTAGGGTGAATTTAAATAAATTGGGACACTTGCCATTAAGATAACTAGGAAAAATGTCCCAATTAACCCTACTTACTACAGGATTAGAGTTTGGTTTAGGTTGCATGTTATCATGCATTATTTGTTATTACTACAGTAAGTACATGTAACATGGACACTAAAATAAAGTGTTAACAAAACACTTATGCATTTAAGAAAAATACATCCTTGCATTTCTTAAAGGCTGGACTTCTGTTTCTACTAAATTGCACAATGCAATTTCTAATATTTATTTGTCTGAGTGGTGCATTTCTTTTTCTTTATAGTCTACAGTCTGTGTTACAGCACTTGACCTCTGGTGACCTCAAGGGGGACTGAAGCTGCAATCAGTGGTTACTATAAAACAAAATCTATAACAAGAGTCAAGGTATGTGTAGAGCATCATCAGTCAATGTAGTTTAGTCTAGTATAGTCCAGTTTAAGTTCCAATAAATATTATTATTAACTTGTGCCTGTGTGTTCAGACTACAACGGTTGTACTTATTAGTCTCATTTTAATGATAAGATGTTTTCATAGATACATATCTTATGAACAAATTAGATATCAGCATAAATCTTTAACCCAGAACCTTGTGGGCATACAGAGTTCTTTAGAGATAATTGTACTAGCGTGATAAATAAGATTATTGTGGATTTACTCTATTAAAAGGGGTTTAACAGAATACCTGCAGTGTAAAATGTAGGCATATGATTATCACAGTACAGACATTTATATATTTATTTTTACATCAAGACTTTTTGTAGGTGGGATCAGATTGGAGATTCAGGCTAGGAGTGTGTTTAACAAGACACAAGATACTCAGTGTTTATCCACTTGCTTCGCTGATCTCCCAGTTGCAAATTATCGTGAATTATTAACAGTGTCTTAAGGGTTGACTCTGAGCAGTGTTGTGGTTCTGATGATCTGTTAAGTATTATATAATGTTTTTAATTGCCCCGATCAGTAATCTTATTTGACTTTTATCAAACTTAATAAGAGCTGATTCATATTGTACAAGATTACATATTTCATTAGCATTGCAATTTTTTTATTCACATATACAGTGCTTTGCAGAAAGCTAGTGACCCGGATAACAGGGAACATTCTCAGAATGCTCTAGCAAGATCTTCGAAAGTTATGAACAAATGTTCTTCCAGTAATGTTCATAGAACATTTGTTTAAAGTTATTTGAATAATAATATCCTCAAAATGTCCATTTTGTTTTTGTTTCAGAACGTTCAGAGGACTTGATATAATTAGATGTTCCCTGCTTGTTCACATAACAGAAAATAAATAAATAAAAATACACATTTTTAAACATTTAAAAAACTGGATGTTTTGAACATTCAAAGAACATTAAGAAATAATGTTTTCATAACTTTGGGAACATTAGCAAAACGGTCGTGGTAAGGCAAGGGGTCCTATTTGTCATATTAGATCTTCTATAGTGACCTTATTCATATAAGATCTTCATTATATTATGTTTAGCTATACATTTGTTATTATAGTTTGTGTGATGGCTTCGTAAAATAATATAAAATATGGGCACCAGCCACTGATCAATCAGGTCTTATTAGAAAAGATTACTATAATGACTGGGATCTTGGTCATCAATAATGATCTGCAAGAGCCCATATTTCATATTGAATCTTTTGGAAATTTGTTGTTTAAGCCCCTCACACTGTATAGACATTTTAAGCTCAATTTGAATGAAGCACTACTCCAAAACATGTTTTCTGTGGAGCTTGGAGGATCTTAAAGTGCCACTGTTAAGCATTTCTTTGTGAACAGCAATTTCCTCTACATATATGCGCCAGACAGGTTTTTATTTTTCTTTTTGCAAATGTAGTAGCACTATGATTATTTGATAATGAGATCTGAATAAGTTAACCGTCAGCTCTGAAGAAGTGTATTCACCATACCTGGCCCATTAAAAATCAGCATTTACAGAAGTAACATTTCAGCATATGTGTAAGGCCATTCTTGATGACAAGCAGTCCTTGAAAAGTACTTCTGGTTTGATGTGGCAGTATTTCCTGAAATAAAGTCCTCACTCTATGTCAGTAAAAGTCAGTGGTGCCGCACATTTTAGAAAGAGTTCAAGCTTCATGACCTCCCTTTTACTGTGGGGGAAAACAACTAGATTGCCTTTTAACCACATCACAGACATGTTAACAGACTTGCAATAGGGCGGCAGGGTTAGCGGTGCACAAATTGCTTTACTGCCTACAATATTCTGCATGCTCCTAAGAGACCTGAAGGAGTCTTATATGCACTCAAATATTTGATTTCCATCAGTAAAAATTATGAGCTGTTGGCAAAAGTGCAAAAGCAACCATTTCAAGGGGGTGAAACAGAGATGTCTGACTACTAGCCTAGCCAAGATCGGTTATTCATTATCCTATAGAGAAGAACATCACTAGTGCAAGGACACCTTGGCCAGGTGGACAGGTACCAAACATATAATGGATAAGATCGTGCTCGATGCCATTCCTTAATGACCCAGATATCTGTTTTAAGACTACTGGTTTATTAAGAAGATCAAGTCCTTGATTACAACATCATTGCACATTGTAAGCGATAAGGTTGTAAGATGTGTTTTTTATTAGTTCATGATTGCCAGTTAAAGGATTAGAATGAGAAAGTAATATTATGGAAATAGGACTCGTTTTTTTAGCCAGAAGCAAGGGTTTGAAGTTTAAAATGCCTTCATGCATTTGCTTATTTAGAACATGCATGTTTTCTCTTCACAAGAGTTTAATTGATGGACTGGAGTTGTGTGGATTACTTGTGGATTATTGTGATGTTTTTATCAGCTTTTTTCATTCTGATGGCACCCAATCACTGTAGAGGAGCCGCTGGTGAGCAAGTGATGTAATGCTCAATTTCTGTTCTCATGAAGAAACAAACTCATCTACATCTCGGATGGCCTGCAGGTAAATCTTAAGCAAAGTTTGATTTGTGGGTGAACTATTCGTTATACATCCTTTTTGGATTCTCATTCTGACGGCACCCATTCACTGCAGAGGACCCATTGGTGAGCAAGAGATGTAATGCTACATTTCTCCAAATCTTTTTTGATGAAGAAATAAACATCTTGTATAGCCTGAGGGTGAGTACATTTCAGAAAATTTTAGTTTTTGGGTGAACCATTCCTTTAAACAACTTATGTCCCACATAGTGTTACTTTATTATTTATATAGTATTCATATTACATAAGTACTATTATTATAAAAATAGTATTATGCTATATTATTAATATATACCATTAATATTTTTAATTTTCAGTTTTCAATTTACCTTTATTTAATGCTATTATGCTATGTGCTTTTGTCATTATTTTTTTTTATTTATCTTTATTTTTATATCAGTTTTAGATTTAGTACATTTAAAAAATCATATTGTATTATTTTGACACATTGTGATTGAGATTTGAACAATATGATAAACATTTGAAATCTCGTGTTTCTTCAATCTTAGACATCAAGGCTAAAAGAACAGAAAGCATAAAATTACATTGAAACCAGCTCAAATGTTGAACGGCTAAAACCACCAAGTGATTACTTCTGTTTCTAAACAATGTCTCTTAAGGGTCTTCACAGAAGGTCCCAAAAATGAACTGAGTGAAAAAAAACAGTTCTATTTGCAGTCGGCCTTGGTTGTACCTGGCCTTGATTCACTTAAGCTGCAATTGTCAGATATTTTCTCTTTCACATAGCAAAGCAGTCCAGTTAAACCCTTGAGTCTTTAATATAGTAACTAATTGTGTGAACTGAAATAAAGGTGTGAACACAAAGTGATCCTGGAGCACTTTTGCTTTTAGAATGCACATCAGAAGAGAACCAAACAATGGGTTTAAAGTGAACAAATCTCAGAGCACTTCCTGAGATGGATTCCATATGGAGATTTATTGATTGCAAACAATGCACGGAAAAAAGTATGTGACTACAGCCAAACCAGTGAACTGTAGCTCCTTCACATCAAACTATATATTTACAGCATGTTTCAGATCATAGTCATCATCACAGGTGAAGTTACTCTGTTGCAGTGGAGGCCCACGTCATTGCCCTCAGATTAGCCTGCAACCTACAAGCAAGCAATTACTATGGTAACCATTGAAGCTACTGAGAGATGGTTGCCCACGATTGGCTCACCCACATTGTCTTTCCAGCAGTGCACAAACTGAGCTTAGTACTGCTGGTCAAAGTTCTTGTTAACATGGGTTTTAAAAGGCTGCATCATGTGCCAATGTTTAGAGGGATAATTTAGTAATTAGCATCAGTAGGAAGCCAGCACATCACTTTTTCTTGAGGCTGTTTTTGAGTTTTTGAGGTTCAAATTCACTTCAGCAAAAAAGTACTGCATTCCGGCGAGGTTCATTAAGAGAGGCTTCAAAACAAAGTGATACTTCCCAGGCTTCTTTCGTTTTGACGTGACATGCGAGAGTGAGATGTGAGCTATATGGAAGTCGAGAATTGTGCTATAAAAAACGATGCAGTCATGTCTGACTTTTGATTGACTGAGACTTGGCATTCCCAGTGTCATTGTTGATCCTCTGCCAGCTCTGTCAATGCTGGGATAAGTGTCTCTTGACATTTACCGTCTCAGTTAGTCCATGTGGAACAATCTGAGAGAGATTACATGACAGACTGTTTAGAACAGCTCTTGACCAATGCTATTAGAATTGATTGAACTGAGATAAAGTCTCTCAAACTAATTATTTTGCCTTTCTTCCTCCTACAGTTGCAACCGAATAGAGCCAAGCAAGTTCTTAGATAATATATTCTGTTTATGATGTCATTTCAAACCAAAGCTTGATTAAAATGAACAGAAATAGAAAATTCTCTCATGAATTTTAAGGATAGTCGTTATGGTGCGAATGCTCTGAAAAGCTTTACTTTAAAGTGCTCATATCAATTTTGTTATTGCTGTTATGATTAATTTTTTCTCACTAAGGCCCACTTATAACAATTAATAAAGTACCAAAAACAGTCAGAATATATTTTGTGACCCTTAATATTAAACAGGCTGTTATGTCATCCAAAATTGAATTGGAAATGCTTTTTATTTTTATTTTTTTATTGTATTATATTGAGATAGCAAACAGGTAAATCTAAAAAGAAAGAAGTCTCTTATGCTTACTAAGGTCGCATTTATTTGATCAAGAAAAATAGCAATATTATGAAATATTTTTACAATTTAATAAACCCGTTTTCCTTGTTTATAATTTTTAAAAATGTAATTTATCCATGTGATGAGCTTTCTACAGCGATTATTTCAGTCTTGTCACATGATCCTTCAGAAATTATCGCAATATGCTGATTTGGTGCTTATTTTGGCCAATTTTATGTGTCCTTGTTGATTAATAGTATCAATTTCTTTTCTTTTCTTTTTTTTTTTTTTTTTTTGATTTTTAACTTTTAATTATTTTTTTGGACCATAGTGCAAAAATGCTTCTTTTCCAGAATACATTACTTTTATATTTCTTTGATTAACAATTTACTAAATTCCTTTTCCTGTTATTCCATGTCAACTATCTGTTGGATGTGGCCAATTAAATTTTAATTCCAGCTAATGAGTTGAAAAAAGAGCCAAATCTTCATTTCTGAATCTTGCCTGACCCTGATGTAAACGCCATCTTTGCATGAGAAACACATTACGTAAATGCAGTACTGGAGGAGAAGGTTTGAGGTCTGAAAAAATATTTTATTATATGTGTAATGCATTGAACACTTTAATCTCAAAGTATCAAGTAAAATGTGATTCTTCCTGATATGACCCCTTTAAAGATCTTGGAAGCAGCCTTGGTTATTTCCTCCAGGGGACGGGCTCCACCGCAGCCTCCCTAAAATGCCAGAACCACAAGCTCGTCATCGTGCCCTGTCTGCCTGGATTAGTTCTCTTCCAGGCTGTAGGCGAGATTTGTGAATCCGTGTGTGCGTATCTCTGGCTGTCTTTCTGCGCTAGTAAAGCAGAAAGTCACAGCCGGTCTCTATTTAGCAACTATACCTTACACCCCACTTCTGATTGTAATGTGGATCCTGGAGAATGTAGGTCAATGTGTGCCAGAAGGGAAAAAGGAGGGAATTTCATAGATTTTAAAGTTGCACTTAGAAGATTAGATATGATTTTTCTTTACAAATCTATTTTCAAACATGTCTCCTGAGGTGCTCCGAAGAGCGGCAAGATTTCTTTAAAACTGAAGACAGAAACTCGGCTGCAATTTGCAAACTTGACTTTATCTTGTTAAAATCTGTTATGTCAAAAAAAGGTTAGTTGTCTGATACTCTCATATTTTTTTTTATACCTTTAAAGCTTTCTTATGTAAAAGCGGCTGTTCTTTCAAAACCAACACTTAATTAAATCTAATATTTTCTATTATTCAGTATCAACGTAGAAAAATAATATTAACATTTTCATGTTCACAAGTTTTGGTATTTCGGTACTTCCAGGTATTATTATTATTATTATAGTTTGTTGATTTAGCTGTCATGTAATGGATTTTTCTTTTCCAAAAATTGCTAGTTAATATTATTGCATTGAACTTTTTTTTTTTGGTATTTTGCACCCTATTACATTTGTAGCATTCCCACAGCCTACAATGCTCAGATTTTGAGTGAATACTGCCAAAATGATCCACAAATAATGCTTTTTTTTCACTTGAAAACTGAGATGCATAAGCTCAGATCAATGAGGCCAGTGAGTTCCAAAAAGTAATACAAAACCTGTTCTAATTGAAAGAAAAGTTGACAAAAAGATTGAATCCAAGATTTTGTGATAATATAGCATAATGAGAGATTTAGAAGCAATTTTTAAAAGGCTGGTCATTTTTGACTGTGTACACCAAATTAAGTACAGGATTTTCAGCACAACACAAGGGTTAAATCTATGTCCTCTGCAGGCTGCTTGGCCTATACGCATTGTGCCGATCAACATTTTATTTATCCCACTGATTCACTGAGCTTACACTTTGTGTTTGTGCCTCTGTATCGGACTGACTCAGGGATATCTCTTGCCCTTGGCCATCCAATGAGCCATTGGAATCCAATAATTGTAATTTTGGAATCGGGCCTTGCTGACTAGTGCATCAAGACACAGGAGATAGAGGAGTCCCCATTGGCCAATTAATCCTTCTTAGCATGGTCTTAATCAATGGGACACTGTTTATCTGAACCAAATTTTCAGAGCTCGCTAGCTGGTGATACTGAAATCTACTAGAAAGTTTGAGTGGGTTTTAAACAACCTGTGCATGGAGCTGTCTGTTTATACCACACTATCACATCCACCTCACTGCTATTTCTTGAATACATGCCAGTCAGCGGAACAGTACGCTTTCGTTTGGGATTGTGGAGAGAGACCTCTAAGGAATTCTCTAAAGTACACCTTGCAGGTATTTTCATTTTCTCCATAAACCTATAATAGGAAATAGGCCGTTCTTACCGTTTTTACAGATGGGGCAGCACTGTTCTGGCTCGTACACTGGGTTGACACACTCTGGTACTGAACAGTCAGCAACCACACAATGCACCTCGTTATTTGGCTCGCAGCGACACCATTCACAGGGCGAAGGCTGGGGAGACAGAGAAATATGATATGGTGAGAGACTGTTACAGGTATCACAGTTAAAGTCAATATGAAATCAAACTCTATTTTTATATATAAATGCATTCTATTCCAAATTAAAACAGTATATGAAAGTGCTTGCTCCGTGTCACAAATCTTTTTCCTTTTAATCCACCCCTCCAACTTGCTGGCTACTTTGTACACTACAGTTCAAAAGTTTGGGATTGGTAAGAATTTTTAATTCTTTTGAAAGAAGTCTCTTATGCTCTATGAAGTCTCTTATGCCAGATTTACACTGCAAAGGTGGCACAGAAATGCTTCTGAAGTGGCATTAGGTGCTTTTCAAAGACTATTTAATGCTGCTCTGAGGTGGCATGAATTAATTTACACAACAATTGCACCTTTGTAAAGTATGTTGATATTAGGGACTGAGGTGGGTCAGAGCAGGCATAATTTATTCTGGCTTTTATGCAGCATTATGTCTTTACACAGAATTTTGAGCAGGCACAGGGTAGCCTTAACTTGGCCGTGTAAAGACACCTCAGTTATGGCTATTTATTTGATCAAAATACTGTAAAACTAATATTGTGAAATATTATTGCAATTTACAATTTTTAAATATTATTTATTGCTGCAAAACTTAATTTTCAGCAGTTATTACTCCAGTCTTCAGTGTCTAATAATTCTTCAGATTCAGCCCTCAAGAGATCTCTCAGTGTTGAAAACAGTAGTTTGTATTTCTTTACTGTCACTCTTGATCAATTTAATGCATGCTTGCTGAATAAAAGTATTAATTTCCTTAAAAAAAAGTCCTTCCCCATTTTTCTATTATTCTAAATTCAATCGTTCATCCAGATTTAAAAATGGTAGCAAAACATTTCATTTTGACTTAAATGGCCCCTTCTTTCTTATAATAAATAATAACTAACATTTTTGTTAGCAATAATTAGTTTGATCTTAGCATGTATAAAGATTTCTTTGTTATTGCGGGACTTTACATTTGTGAGATCAGTATTGCGGGACTTTACATTTGTGAGATCAGCTTATAATGACTAATCATGAATAATTCAATCAGACAGTCTCTAACCAGTGAACAACAACAGATGTAATTTGAGACCATCCCGTTCAGTGCATACTTGTCGGTGGAGATAGCCCAGATTAATATGTGATTAGTCCTACATTGGATGTCTGTCATAAAATACACTACTCTACCTGCTGAATATTACATGGACCTCAAAAGGCCATAAAATATTAAGTTTTAAACCCATATAGCCCACTGTGCCATGTAAAAATATTTAGAACCTTAACCAGTTCTCTCTTGAATTGCAAATCCTACACTGAAATTTGGTTTTCTGTGATAATTTCCAAAACTCTACATGTATTACTTTAGCATTCCATAGATTTTAATATTCTGCAGAGGCATCTTTTGCAGCAGTGCCAGCTTTAAGTCTATTGGAGTAAGTATGTACTCGCTTCCCACACAGTTCAGGTATGTTTTTAGTCTGTTCTTTTTGGCTGTTGAGGCAAGTCAAACAATGTTACTTCACAGTTGGTATGATAATGTTTGATGGTGGGCAGTGTTAAATTAGAATTTCCCAAATAGTATTGAATTTTGGCTGAAGTCTTACAACAAAATCATGTGTGCTAGCATTAATATTAGTTAAAGGAATAGTTAATGGATTTTTTTCTTACAAACATGCAGTTCTTCATAAGACATTTACTGATGGCCTGGAGTCGTGTGAATTACTTGTGTATTATTGTGTTTTTTTTTATCAGCTGTTTGGACTTTCACTCTGATGGCACCCATTCATTGTAAAGGGTCCATTGGTGAGCAAATAATGCAATGGTAAATTTCTGTTCTGATGAAGAAACTATTTTTTTTTATACATCCATAAACTCCACATTTTTTTTTTTGCTTAATGGGCATTTGTTCCCTATTTGTGCCACAATGTACACCAGTGTTGTGCAGATTTGGTTGACTAATGCACCTTTACTCTGTCCTCAGCTCCTGAACTCTGCAGCCTCTTCAAAGTGATTGATATGCTCTCTCTTGCTTCTCTCACCGGTCTCTCGCACAGAGAGTTTTGAGGTACGACCTTTTCAAGGAAGTGTCTGGGTGGTTTGATGTATCTTCCAAATCCTAATAATTGAACCAGCAATGTCCACTGGGACATTCCAACTCTGCACACTTTTATTCTAATTTATGCACTTATTTTAACTTCCACAGTAGTATTTTTGAAATATTCTCTAGTCTTTATTTTCACAGCAGGCCTTTAGAAAAATGGTTCCTTAACTGTGGGGTTCCTCTCCAGAGAGTGTGGAAGTTATTTTAATGATTCACAGGTAGAAGCCAATTGTGAGGCAACTTTGTCATCATTATGGGAATTGTTTCCTATCTATGTAAATTTAGAAATTATGCAGCATGGGGATTGAAAATTTATGCAAACAGCATATATATGTTTTTGCATAACATAAAACAATAACGAATTTGAAAATTCCGTAGTTAAAAATAAACATTACTGATACAGTATATAGGACTCTATGCCTAGGCCACAGTCCGATTATCTGATACATATTGCACACAGAACTGAAAAGCACTTTTTCGATCTGACTTTAAGCTCTTATATGATTGGCTGACTTTACACAACCTCTGGGAGTTGGGAGGAACATGTTTTTTTCATCAGTCTGCCTGGAAACCAAGTCGTGTTTACAAAGTACCGGGATGATTCAGCAAGCACTTGTGAGCAGGAACTAATCACTGGATTTGCAAGCGTTGACTGCTGCACCACTATATGATTTTTTTAAGTAATGTTTAATTGTCTTTTTTTCATATAATACTTCCTCTAAATGACACATAAAATAAACTAAACTGGTCGGTTGCTTTTCCAGTATATCCCAGAATGAACTCAACAAAGACTACCATTCAAAAGTTTGGGGTCAGTGAGATTTATTTAGAAATTAATACTTTTATTCATGAAGGATGAATTAAACTGATAAAAAGTGACTTTTACTAGATTTTTACTGACTGTGGTTTTACTTTTACTGTTTACTTTTAATGTAAAACAAATTCTATTTCAAATAAATACTGTTGTTTTGAACTTTCTATTAATCAAAGAATCATGAAAAAAATCACTGTTCCCACAAAAAATATTAAGCAGCACAATGGTTTTCAAAACAATAAGAAATGTTTCTTGAGCACCAAATCAACTTATTAGTATGATTTCTGAAGGATCATATGACTCTGAAGACTGGAGTCATGGCTGTGGAAATTTCAGCTTTGTCATCACAGAAATAAATGACATTTTACAATATATTACTGTTGAAAAGTGTTATTTAACTTATATTAATAATTCACAATATCACTGTTTCTAGTGTATTTTTGATTTAACCAGTTCAGCATTGGTGGGCATAAGAGACTTCTTTCAAGAACATTTTACGAATTATAATATAATTACTATTATATTTATAATATAATTACTTATTTAATACTAAATTATAATATTCAAATCTTCAACCTTGTATTTGAATAAATCATGATGTATTATTGTAGCACTCTAATGTTTCATTCATGAATTTCATGTATTCACAGAGGTGACACTGACTCATGTCTATGCCAGCATGGATCACAGCTGAAGGTCTCGAGGACAGACAGAGATCGGGACCCCTGTCCTGGCAGCGGTCATGCCCTTTAGTCTCTGCACACTGTGTAAGTGGCACGGACACTAATAATCCACTGTTCTCCATTGATAACAGCATCCAGTCCAGTGGGACAGGAGCTTGTGAATTTGCCCATACAAATCATTTGTAATTGTGCCACACTCTTGGTAGAGCCAACACAAGGGGAAAAAAAAAAAAAAAGGCCTACAATGGGCAGCGGGTACAAGCGTCTGGTTTTTGTAGCGTATACTATAGAGAATGCTGAGATTAACATTCTCTCTAAAAAACGAACTATGAACTTCAACTTTTACTTTGATAAGGGCACTTGAGTAATTTCTTAAATGGGTATTATGATTCAAAGTGTACTTGCAGTACTTCTGAAAAACCATCCTTACAAAATATTCATTACATTCATTCAGTACAGGACAAGAGGGTCATAAAATGTTCTGCTGAAAAGACTCTTTGTGTAGCTATGCCTGGATCACTCTTATTGTAGAAGCTTTACTCTTCCCAGAATTATCTGCTTACAATATTATATATTATTCAGCAACATGGCTCCAACAAAATGTAAGCAAATCTACTGAAAGGAAAAGCCAGAGTCAATTCATGAAAGGAGTACCATTTCCCTGCTGAAAAATACAGCTTAACCAGAATAAGGATGATTGCTGGTCTTAGCTGGTTTTGGCTGGGCTAGCTGGTCTCAAAGCCAGTCCAAATTGGTCTTCAGCTGGTTTACCTGCTAGACATAGGTTTCTTAAGCTGATAAACTGACATGCCTAAAATCTCTCAAAAACCAGCAAACCAGACCAGGATCAGACTGGTTTAAGCTGTTTTTTTTTCTTAAAATGCACTAAAAATGTTAAGCTTAAATATATTAATTCTAAATTAATTATTATTACATTTATGTATATGCATTTTTTACATGACACAGTAGCTATTGTATATAATACATATAATCTCATTGAACTAAAATTTACTGTTTTGTCTAACACAGGGTATAACTACTTCCCAAAAGAGTTTCGATAATTTTTGTACTTTTTTCATACCTTGCTACACTTGTGGTATTCCTAGTTAATTCCCAGTATTCTTAAAAAAAACAAATATCTTATAAATTTTTCGTTATGCTATATTATTATGAAATATTGGATTCTATCTTTTTTATCAGCTTGTTTTTACTTCAGTTAGTTTTTTCACAAGTTTTGTATTTATTTTTGGAACTGATTGATGTTAGGCCTCATTGAGATTTTAAAGTGTGTGTATACTATTGTTGTTATTATTATTATTATTATTTATTGATTTTTTTCTGTTCATAGAATGGCTCCATTTATTCTAAAATAGATTACTGACTCATAGTTCTTAGCACTAATTATTCAAAATGTTTCAGTTCACTTCACTTCAGAGAGCATGCTTGTACTGCTTCCAAGGCAACTGGTGATTCGTTTTGATGTGTGACCAGTAGTGGTTTCTTTTGTCTCTTGTCTCTTATTAACATTCAAACCAAAGCAAGCATATCCTGCACGTGGTGATAACAATAATAACAATGATAACAGTGCTACACGCATCTATCTAATATATGGTCTCTCTCTCTCTCTGTGTGTGTATAAATATATAAAGGTTCTAGAGACAGTATAAACAGTAGGAGAAAGAAAAAAAAATCTTAAAGCAGTCGCTACTGGTTTAGAGAGAGAGAGTTGAATAATGTATTTGGCATTCTGCAGGTAGTGATCTCAGTCTGAACATTTATTGAAAGGCAGATGACTGTATGAGCACAGTATTCTGTAACTGCACAGGGTTACACGTGTAAAAGGACGTCTGTGACATTTTCGGTCTGTTGTCCGATTACACTGATTACTTCATGGCTCATGTGATTAAAAAGATTTAATTTCTGAGGAAACGCCTCTAGTATTAGGACGAGTTAGCTAATTTTACACCTGACCAGTTACATTTAGATTCATCGACGCTGTATGAGTCAGTTTAACACTGATGGTTTTATCTCGTCACGCCGCACAGAATGAGGAAGCATACTCTTTTCTACTCCAGTGGACAATGACTTCTTCAGCCTGGGCCTGCATTGTTTCAAAATGAACCAAGATTCAAGAGCTTTTCAGCAGCTATTACTCCAATCTTCAGCGTCACATGATCCTTCAGAAATCATTCTAAAATTCTGATTTGGTCCTCCAGAAATAGTTGAAAACATCATGCTGCTTAATATTTTTGTGGAAACCGTGATGCATTTTTTTTTTTTTTTTTACAAGATTCTTTGATGAATAGAAAGTTCAAAAGAACAGTGTTTATTTGAAATAGGAATATTTTGTATCATTACAAATGTTTTACTCTTTTTACATTTGATCAGTTTATTGCATCCCTGTGATTCCCAAACTTTTGAATGATAGTGTATGTGACTTTTACATGAATTGTTGCAAAGTGTGAGAAGAATGAAGGTTAAATGTCTAAAGGTTCTAGCAGACATGCATTGTTAGTTTGTTTGATTAGTCTGTGAAATATAATCTGTAGAAATGAAAAGAATAGTTCACCCTAAATTGAAAAATTATTTAATTTTCTCACCTTTGTTTTTTTCCTATACTTATGCTCATATATATATTCATGGAACAAAATATGATTGTTTATGCAACTTATTTCCATGTAACAAGACATTTACAGTGACCATGAGAGTCAAGTTTAAGACTAGATAAAAAATGATTGATAAAGGCACCATATGACTCATGCCCAGTGGCTAATAGTTATTAATTGATAACACAAATCACAGTAACCTATATGGCTTATAACTCATAAGCCATAAGAACAAGTCACTTTAATCATTCTGTTATGGTGTTTTGGGTCCTTATTGGACTTTGACAGACATGGTCACTTCTATTTTGTTCAACAGAAATTCCCACAGACAAAATAACACCTGGGAAACATTCCAAACTACGGGTTTGGAACGCCATGAGGGTGAGTAAATAATGACAGAATTTCCTCCATGGGGCCTCGCTACAGAATTGTGTGGGCATGCTGGCTCTAAAGTGGTAAAAACATGTTAAAACCGGGTATATTCACTAATGGTGCCACTGATGGCTCATATGCACTAAGCTTGAGTCATCAGATCCTCATGAGTTTAAGCACAGATGCTGAGCTGCATCGTTCTAACAGCATTCTGGGAAATGTAGTTCCAGACATGCGGGTGACTAAAAGGTTCATGCGAAATGCCTTCAGTAAATGCTAAAGATCACGGTGGGTTGCAAAGTTTGCATTCCTTTGTGACTATATGTTAAAACAACACCAGGATCGGGGAATACAGGACAGAGAGGATGATGGGAAAATGAAGATACTGAAGTGACCACTGATTTCAGCTTGAAGCACTTGGAATATGAGATTAAACTTGCTGAAACCATTTCATAGTTCCAGTTTCTGCCGGCCTACTTGTTAGCTTTTAATCAGTGTTTTAAATTAAAACCATGCTGTTCCTCAGGCAGTTGGATCGGAAAATCAATTTAAGCAAGTCATCTCAGGTGCTTTTTATAGCTATTTCCTCTCACAGGTGTCAGAGTTTGCGAGTACAGTCACTAATTACTGCTCACTGTAGCAAATGCAGATGAGAGGGCAACTTGTTTTGTGTGTATGTGCATGTGAGAGAGAAAAAGACAGATACATTATAGTTGAAACATTTCTAAGCATACACTATAGAAGCCACAGAATAAATAAATAAAAAGGGTAATTATGACTTTTTATCTCACAATTCTGAGTTTTTCTTGAAATTCTCAATTCATATCTCACAATTCATACCTTGTTTCTTGCAATTCTGAGAACAAAAAGTGACAATTGTGAGACATAACACTGAATTGCAAGATGTAAACTCAGAATTCTGAGAAAAAAAGTCTGAATTGCGAGAAATAAACTCAGAATTCTTACTTTTTCTTGCAATTGCAGGTTTACATCTCACAATTCTGAGTGTATTTCTCGCAATTCTGACTTTTTCCCACATATTTTTTCATTTTATTTTTTATTTTTTGCAACAGAATAAAAAAATAATTCTGACTTTTTCTTGCTTTTGCGTGTTTATATCTCACCATTCAGACTTTTCTTTGAATTGGGAAAAAAAGTCAAAATTGTGCGATGAAAGTCGGAATTACCTTTTTCATTTTTCTGTCCTTTGGTGAAAACAAGCATTCATACTATACCGATTACTCTACATATCTGTTTTAATAAAGTTGCAGTCTCTAGACAGTGATAGACACTGCATTGTTTTTGATGGAATTTAAATTGACATTTCCTTGTTTAATATTTAGCATGAAAAATGCTCCGCTGCCTGTTCTGAGATGCCAGCGGACTGTTCTTTTGTTTAAGCACTGAGCGATATTTGTGACAAGACAATTCAAAACCTTGAGGAACCGAGAGTGTTATCTGATTCATTTACAAAACAATGCTTTTTCGGAATGCTTGAGGATTCTGCAAGAAAAATCCAATGAAGGTGCACAGATACGAGACCTTATGAAATTATATGTCTAATTTTATTTAGCGTATTTTATTATCTATAAGCCATTCCCTCAAATATTAATTTTCTCACCCTCTCTCACAGGTATTCCCCTCTCTGGTGATCCCAGGCGCACAGACGGGATCGTTCAGAGCTCACATCCTGGCCCTAGCCTTTCTGCCTGGGATCTGAACTCACCCTATAGCTCCGGCCTCTTGCTTGCAGCTGAGCAGTGGCTGGGGGTGCGGCGGTGGAGTGGCTCCCTTCCACGGCTGCTGGGGAACCCTGTAGGTGAAACACCTACTGAGGGTAAGTTTCAGAGCTCTTAGGGAATATAACACAACAGCAGAAAAGGAACCACTACTCCCCAGAACCCCTAACCCACTGCCCCCTAAAATCACCAAAAATTACCACTTAATCATGCGTTTCATATGTTGTTACACTCCTAGTGTGATATATGTTGTTCTTGGCACCAAAATGTATTTGGACACTTGCAATATCTTTACATTAGTAACAAACTATCAAACCAAGTAGTATCTGTAAAAAAAAAAAAAGAAAAAAAAAAAGGATGTATATGTATATGTGTGTATATATATATATATATATATATATATATATATATATATATATATATATATATATATATATACACACATAGATTGTGCAGAGGACTCATCTGGTTCCTGTGGTACAAGTCCTTTGCACAATCTGACTCTGCTGCAGCCTAGATTTAAACTGCTGACTTTGTCTGGCCAGAGGAGAATGACACTATTTAGACACTATTTCCCCGTCAAAATACTGTAAAGCTGAACAAATTTTCATTGTTAAAAGCGAATAATACAAATAATAATACAAATAATAATGACTATATATATATATATATATATATATACACACACACACACACACACATAGATACAGTATATACACAGTATCTCACAAAAGTGAATACAAACCTCACATTTCAGCAACTATTTTATTATAACTTCTCAAGGGACAATACTATAAAAAATGAAACTTGGATATATTTTAGAGTAATCAATGTGCAACATGTATAGCAGTGTAGATTTACTGTCCTCTGAAAATAACTCAACATACACCCATTATTGTCAAAATAGCTGGCAACAAAAGTGAGTACGCCCTAAGTGAACATTTCAAAACTGTGTCCAAAGTGTCAATATTTTGTGTGAGCACCACTGTTATCTAGCATTGCCTTAATCCTCCTGGGCTTGGAAATAACCAGAGCTGCACAGGTTGTTGCTGGGATCCTCTTCCACTCCTCCATATTGACATCACGGAGCTGCTGGATGTTAGACATATGACGCTTCTCCACCTTCTGCTTGAGGATGCCCCTCATGTGGTTAATAGAGTTCAGGTCTGGAGACATACTTGGCCACTCCATCACCTTCACCTTCAGCTTCATCAGTAAGGCAGTTGTCATCTTGGCCTTGTGTTTGGGGTCATTATGATGTTGGAAAACCCAGTTTCTGAAGGGAGGGCATCATGTTCTGCTTCAGAATGTCACAGTACATGTTGGAATCCATGTTTCCCTCAATGAACCGCAGCTCCCCAGTACCAGCAGCACTCATGCAGCCCCAGACCATGATGCTACCACCACCGTGCTTGACTGTAGGCAAGACACAATTTTCTTGGTACTCCTCACCAGGCGGTCACCACACATGCTGGACACCATCTGAGCCAAACAAGTTTATCTTAGTCTCATCAGACCACAGGACATGGTTCCAGTAATTCATGCTCTTGAACAGGTTTTCTTCAGAAAACTGTTTGCAGGCTTTCTTGTGAGCCAGCTTCAGAAGAGGCTTCCTTCTGGGTCGATGGCCATGCAAACCAACTTGTTGCAGTTTGTGGCGTATAGTCTGAGCACTGACAAGCTGACCTTCCGCTTCTGCAACTTCTAAAGCAATGCTGGCAGCACTCATGCATATGTTTTTTGAAGCCAGCTTCTGCACCTGATGCACAGCACAAGGACTCAACTTCTTTGATTGACCCTTGCGAGGCCTGTTCCGAGTGGAACCCATCTTGGAAAACCTCTGTGTGACACTGACCACTGTACTGTAACTCAGTTTCAGGGTGTTACTGATCTTCTTATAGCCTCGCCCATCTTTGTGGAGAGCGACATTTCTAATTCTCAAATCCTCAGAGAGTTCTTTGCCATGAGGTGCCATGTTGAACATCCAGTGGTCAGTATGAGAGAATTGTACTCAAAGCACCAAATTTTAACTGCTCTAATACAAGATAAACAAATTTGTATAGTCCTGTCAAGCAGACAAAAACATGAACATGATGAATAGGACATGTGGCTTTGCATGGTTAAATGACGTATAGCTGTCATCACTTAGGGTGTACTCACTTTTGTTGCCAGCTATTTTGACAATAATGGCTGTGTGTTGAGTTATTTTCAGAGGACAGTAAATCTACACTGCTATACATGTTGCACATTGACTACTCTAAAATATATCCAAGTTTCATTTTTATAATATTGTCCCTTGAGAAGATATAATAAAATAGTTGCTGAAATGTGATGGGTGTACTCACTTTTGTGAGATACTGTATACAGTGATTATTTTTTAACTAATAAAATGGTCCCAGTTCTCCTTGGGGTCAGTAAGATTTTGTTGTTGTTAACTGTTGTGTGTTTTTTTATATCTTGCAAGATTCTTTTATGTTCACAAGACTGCATTCATTTGATCAAAAAAATACAGTAAAAACAGGAATATTGTGAAATATTATTACAATTTAAAGTAACAGTTTTTATTTTAATATATTTTAAATGGTTATTTATTCCTGTGATTGAAAAGCTGAATTTTCAACAGCAATTACTCCATTCTTAATGATCCTTCAGTAATCTTTCTAATTTGGTGCTCAAGAAACATTTATTATTATCATCAGTACTGAAAACAGTTGAAAACTGCTTAATATTTTTGTGTAAACTGTGATTTTCAGGATTCGTTGATGAATAGAAAGTTCTAAAGAACATGCATTTATTTGAAATAGAAGTCTTTTGTAATATTAAATGTCTTTACTGTCACTTTTGATTAATATAATGCATCCTTGCTCAATAAAAGTATTAATTTCTTACTGACATCTTACTGACCCCACATTTTTGAACCGTAGTGTATGTAAATACTTGTGCTTGCTTAAGTGTGCTTGCATTTTTATTTTTTTAATGATCTAATCCAGTGATATACACGTTTTAAGTGATGCATAAATGTCCAAATACTTTTTGTAACCACTGTGCTTATAGTTTTATATTATATAAAATATTACATTTATTAAATGATTAAAATATTTCACAAATTCCTTTTATTATGATCCAAAAGAGCTGGTTTGGTATCCAAATACAGAGAGAAAAGGTGCAGGTCCAGAGCAGTGAAGTAATTGGCCGTTATAGTTTATTCTCTCAAGGTTTTGATTGACAGGATTATAAGAACATGCTCTTCCTGAACTTTCACTGGAACATTGTAAAAATCAAGACAAGTATTGGAAGAGCTATTGCCATGCTTTAGAAGTGATGTGATTAACTCTGTTGTGTTGGTATAAATCCTATAACTCTTTCAATCACCCTCAGCTTGGAAATCGTAACACTTAAAAAGCCACATCACTGTCCGGGTCAAGCTGGGTTACACACGGGTCAGCGTGCATCGCTTTGATAATGCACTTCAAGTCTTTCACTTGGAAATCCGTCACTCAGCTGTCATTTGCAGCGATTAGTAAAAACAAAAAGCTCCGATGACTGATTGGTCTGCCTCATTCTACAGTGAAAAGCCTTCTCCGTATATCTCAGTGGGGCTCCTCCCACTCCTGCCGAGCCAAGTAAATACAGTCCTCGCCAAAGAACAGCTGAGGAAATGCCAATGTAGCCCACACCAAAGGTTACCCTGTCGGCTTCTCTTAATTGGATCAGCTATCAAGCGCAGTGATGCCCTTTGATTCCCATTCGCTGCTGGACCTCAGTATTTGCTTTTTAATTCAAAGAGATCTCACTGGACACTATTGAGCGATGATGCCTCGTTTGCTTAATGCGCACGTCAAATTCAGAGCGGAAAACTGATCAAAAAGGGATTTCTGCTAGTTATGAATTATTTGTCTTTGTTTATGGGTTTTCAGTCAGGGTCTCTTTTGATGGGAGGTAATCAGTAGAGCCAGATAAACCATTTTAGAGGTAATAAAAGATCGCAAGTTATCCTTCCACTCAAGGTTGGAGAGAACATGTGGTATTGATGGACCTGATCTTTTTATCAACAGACTTACATGGGCAAATATGTCTAGCTGAAACATGCGCTTGCATCAAAACAGGGCTAATCGGGCGCCTAACAAAGATGGATCCGATTTAAAAGTCTATGAGACCCTAATTAAAAAGAAACTGCTTGACTTTGGCACTCTTTTCCTAATGCCAATTATGTAATTTAACCTTCTTGCTAGCCACAAAAAGTTTCCTTAGATGTTGGTGCCTAAATGACGTGCTCTAACCTTGCCAGCTTTTGTAGATTCTAATTTGATTGGCACTAGTTGGACTTCTAACAAATTAAATACTCAGTCTTTGTTTATTTAGAGATGTGGCCGACGTATGTGAAACTGAATACAGATTGACACTTCAAAGAAAACACTGTGTATTGCAATAAAATGATGATTTTGTCAAAAAGCAGCTCTGAAGCTGGCCAGCCCCATGTTGATACAACAGAACTGGTGAGTGATAATATATCAGATGGTGCCGGATGGGAAATTCATCACCCAGTGTGAGACTGAATTACATAGACCTTCCACCCCGCTGTAATCCTGATATTAAACATTGTTCGGGTTTTGATCTACTGGTAATATAGTCTAAGATAATAATCTTTGCAATACATTTAATGTCAGGAGACAGGTTGCCTAAAAAGGCCTGAATTTACATTATCTCAAGATTATACTCAATGAATCAGATGTAAGCATGAGATGAATGCTAACAATATCTTGTTCTCTAGCGAGAGAAGATTCAAGATACATGCAGTGCAAAGCCATGAAAAAGATGCAAAGCATCACTGCTAAGATTAAATACATAATTACCAATGTGGCCAGTGAAGTATAAAATATCAGAAACATCAAAGAACATTTCTTATGGTCTGTTCTTCCTCCTTAATATATTGTTTATCTTAAAATATATTTTTGAAAATAGGATTTTGCCCAGTGTCATCAATCTTTACAACTAAATATTGCATTTTTAATACAAAATTTTATACAATTAATAGATTAATAAATAAACATTAATTTAACAATATATTAATATGATTTTAAGCATTCATATTTATATTAATAATTAAATTACAGTGAGAAAATCAGAAAATGCTGAAGGGTACACAATTCGACTTCTCAAGAGAGATAAAATCCATAAATGGTGCTAACAAGTGCAGGAAACAATCTAAGAGGTGATTTGTGTGTGATGGATTTATTACTTTGCCCTTTGTTGATACCTAAAACTTATATTAGAGTTTGCACTTGCTGAAACAGCCCACGTTAACCCAGGAAATGAGCTTTGTGGGTGAAAGTAAAAGATTTTTCACTGTTTTATCTTATCAGTTGCTTTCCTGGTGTTGCAGGTTTCAATTCTCTGACATGAATACTTCTGAGAATCTTTCTGTTATGTGAGAATTAAATATGCTCGACCTGCTATTTGCAACCCTGCCAGTGGAAATGGACCAAAGTGAACAAGGGTCCTGCTGATGTTAGTTATGTTTTATATACATTACATATTATTAGATAAATATCTAGTACTTGCAACTGCTTAATAGACTACTTCTGTTAAATATGTGCCCTACTGATATGAGGCATAACACCAAAGAGCTTACAACATGTTAGGCCTGATAAAGCGGTCATGAAATACCAAATGCATGATTTATTTGTCAGTTCTACGTCTTATGAATCTCAAGTTGGCTGAATGGTTCATCATGCAGCACAACATTCATGTATCTATCTATGGCTGATGGGTCTTTTTACGAATTCTTCATTGCTTTGTTGTATGATTGATGGGTTTGCTTTCTTTTTCCAATCAATATAAATAACTTGAATCTAAAATCAAGAGAAAATGCACACTAGTTTTAAACGGATTGCTTTGTCAAGTGGATTGTTTCTGTGGCACAGCTCTAATCAAATTACAGTTGATAGTGATGGATAGGACTTATCACGATGAGCCTCTAAGAGTAAAACAAGCATAAAACTATCCCACAATATCCCATACTGCACTCATGCATGGACCGACCCACGCAAACACAGATATTTATATATATAAGGACATAGTGGTGCAATAGTGTATATGTGGTCTTGAAAATCTGTCTCACTTGATTTTGACATATGATGCCAGAATTTGAAATATATTTTCATGCATGCTGTCTTGAGGCAGATCTGTGAAACCGGTAGGCTTGATTATTAAATTCAATCAGTGTAAAGTACAATCCACCCACAATTTGAGAATAATGGAAGGCTTACTCTCTTTAGACATTGTATATCCATGTGATTCTCCACTGTAGCCTACATGGTTGAGGTTTCAGCTGGAGTGCAAGACACACCTAATAATTAACCACAGGCGTCTGGGATACACAATGCAATACTAAATTCGTAAAATAGCCCTATATTCTTGCATAGAATAATTATTCTGGTAATTGGGAGGCAGCGTGATCCTACCTTGAACTCCTCCAGGATTTTATAAGTCTTCCCTCTGTATTCACAGAAGTTTTTGACCTCCTTGCATTCGGGGCAACAGCCGTTGTGTTCCACCTTGGTGCACTTGGGGTGTATTTTAGGGCACTCGGGTTGGTCACAGACAGGTCCGTCCTCCGTGCACACGCACGGGCAGTTCGAGTGGCCCGGGAAGAAGCGTTCCCCGAGCTTGTACACGAAGCCACTGTCATCCACGCAGCCCTTCCCTCGGTAATCATCGAAAATGATGTCATTGTTGGCAGTTCTCTCGGCCTCGTCTGTGGCGGGATAGTCCTCAGGGCCGACAGAGGCCGGCGAGACAGCGGCGTTCAGGGCGAGCAGCACGACGCAAATCGCCGGGAGAAAAGGGCCCATCCTTCGCCGCGGCAGTCTGACGCATTCAAGGAGAGTGTCTCGGGTCCCTTAAGTTGTAAGTCTCCATGCTGCAAATATGACACTGCAAGAAATGTAAACAACCCGTAGCTTGATAACTGGACATGGATTTTCTTTATGTAAACTGCTAAAAAGATCGTAACACTATAAGTTAATAATCAAAGTACAGTTTTCTGGAAAAAGTAGCCATGTATAGGGATGAATGAGGAGTGTTGTAACAATGTGTGTTTTTTCTTTATTTGTTTGTTACAAAGTAGAGCAGTTTAGAAAAATATATGACAAACCTACAGTAAACTGTATAAATAAGTGTAACTGTATAAATAAGTGTCAAGTACATTACCTACCTTTGTACGTTTGTGAGTTATAAATGTTGTGTATGTTGTGGTAGTCAAATTTACTTTAATTCAAAAATTTAATTTTATATTGCAAATGTTAAACATGGGAATTATTTTTAATTAAATACTAACATTTCTTGGAGATCGCTATATATCCTTCTCCCATCCCTCCCCATCTGGTCAATCGCGATATAAACATGTAGATAGCAAAACAGACACGTTGTATATCAAATAATCTGTGAGATGGTTCAAGGTTACACCAATTTGCAAATCAATTTGTAAACCTGACATTTTTGCTTTCTTATTTTTTCCCCCCCTAAAACTTCTACTGCCTTCTCGTGAGGATGGTGATCATGTATGTTAGTGATTTCCATTTTGTAGCTCATTTCTAATTAGTTAAACTGATGGTGTTACAACTCACCCAGTGTTACAGCACTCCCCAGTCTCCCATACTGGTTAATCTCTGGTAAAGATCTGCCATTTGTTCCCACACAGAATGCACCGAAGATACCCATAGATTGATGAAGAGTCAGCTCATATAAACGAGGTGTGTTTTCCTCCTACAGTATGTGTTAGCTCTTGTATTAGTAAGCTCTGGATCAGGAGGGGGTGAAGATATTACTTCAAAAGAAAAGCGTGTGTACGAGAAAACAATCCCCGAAGAACAAAGTAGGTAAATCAACACAAACAAAAACCCAGATAATCACAGGCATCATAGACAGTGCTCAACAAAGTTAGCTAAGATATCTATTTCCCAGGGACAACAGGTAGCTCTCCAGCTTCTAATCCCTCATAGCACTGCAGATAGGTGTGCACTGACCATGTCCGTACATTTCTACGCTCTGAATTTCATCTACTCCAAGAGCCCTGAAGAAACGACACGGTTTCTGTGTCATTAACGAGTGCGTAATGGGCTTCGGTCCAAATACCTCTTCACTCGTGAAAGCACGAGAAATTAACCATAAAACGGCACGGTAGTGTGAGATTCTGCACTTAGAAAAGCAGAGAAGCTGCCAGAGGAAAGCACTTCAAAGAAAGAGTTTCCTTTTTACACTGAAAGATAGTCTAGTATTGAAAATACGTCTAGTCTATAATAAAATGACTGTCTCTGGCATGCTGAAGGGATCTCTGCAGAGACTGTCTGCCTTGAATGTAGAGAAAAATGCATTTTAGTAATTAATATTATCGTGAACATAATTGTTATTGCACTGAAGTATTGCAATGAGCACGAATACATTTTAACCAAGTGGCTGGACTCGACTTACCGCGTTGAAATGTCTGGTTCCACTTTGTTGGAATCGTAATCAAACGAGCAAGTGCACCTTCGTGATGATAAGACCACAAAAATCATTCCAATTCGAGATGGTGCAAAAATTGCTTACTCCAACAGAACAGGTAATCCGAATGTCTATAATATTAACAAATGAAAGCTGATCATGCCCACTTCAGAAATGACATATCCAGAAACGCAATTATCCTTCCCCGATCATTAAGTGACCTCTCAGAAAATGAAAAAGGAGGGAAAAAAGATCCAAAACATCTGTACAAAATGCACTTCCTTCTCGTGATAATCTAGTCATCCGCGGCATTTAAATCAACTCCCAAATACTGCAGGTGGAACAGTATAACGCCATTTGGTCTTCGGCACCTCCGCCGAAAAAAACAATTTGATGTCAAATTAATAAACGAGAATAGATTCGATATCATTACGTTTCCCCAGTGCGAAAGTAAGTTTATCTACATTGGAGATGCTTGCACCGCCAGAGCAGACAGAAAAGCATCGTCTGAGACAGCGCTACTAAGTTGAGTGCAGAGAGGAATGAGAACAGAGGAGCGTTTCATCTTCAATAGGTCGCCTCAGTGAGTTCAGCACCGCGGACAGCGCCGGATCCGGAGTTCAGCACCACGGACAGCGCTTGATTCTGCCTTGAATCGAGAGCTCAAGTCGTCTCGTTGCTTCTCTAATCATGAACGATTTTATGAAACGTGCAACAGGACAGTCCCTCTGGACCTTAGGAAATCTTTGCTACTCTTCTCAGCGTTTTCGTTCGTAAATAGAAAGAAGTCAATGAATCAAGTCTAGTTACATACAGCGGATCTTAGCAACACTTAAATGGAAATTGTAAACTGAGACCAGAGAAATATGCAAAATTGTTGTGCAGAAGGTAACCCATAGGGGCCACTGCATTACTGTATTTGATAGTGAGCTGAGGGTGGGCAAAACAGGCCTTAGTGCCTTCTGTGTCCTTTCTGAACATGTGTAAATGAAAAGCTGACACTAACTTTTACTGTGTGTTATCATAAACCCATTTTCTTTGTACATAAATGCAGGAGCTTTATTTATTTATTTAATTTATCCTTTCTATCTATCTATCTATCTATCTATCTATCTATCTATCTATCTATCTATCTATCTATCTATCTATCTATCTATATTTTATATTTTAATTTTGTTAGTAGGTGGCGATCTTAAAATATCCACTATGCTACCATGACAGCAAATGACTGATAATTGAAAACTGGACTGAAAATTGGTAGAAATATCATCATTAAATTATCTTTCTAATAAACACTTTGTAGTTTCATTATCTTTAGCACCTAACTAGCAATAACTAAATGAACTGTAAAATTGTTAACCTTGTTATTTTTTAAAAAAAAGGTATGGCTATATTCCAGCTTTAATTTAGCAGAAAATGGCACAATTCTGTTTATTAACATTTAAAGACATTCTTTGTCTGATAGAACATTCAGAACTCTAAAAAAACAAACACACAAAAAAAAAAAAAAACACCTTTTCACAATAGAAGAGGCACCGATTCTGTGGAATGACCAGTTAAGTGTATCTGCTCTGAACTAAAGTACAAATTATACAAATGGATTTCAAACACAGAACTGCACAATACAAGCTCTCTACTTCAGTTTGTTTGTTTTTTTACTATTTTCACTGTGTCTCATTACATTAATGGTCTCCAGGACCGAAACAATTACAGCTTCTGCATTATTATTGTTCTCATGGTAACACAGCAATGAAGGTTCTGCAGAAATTACAAAATTAGAAGTTCATCCTCAAATGGTGCCACTGGCAGCTGTTATTGAATAATCACACTCAGTTTATGTTTTCCTCCGACACTGAAAGCGCTAAGCACCCAAGTTCTGCAGTTAAATTCAGTCGGTTGCAAAAGTGCTCCCGTGGGCCTGCTCAATCACCTAATTTTCTTCATGAATGGAACATTCAATATAATTTCCAAGGCCCATAAAATGGGTCCAAACAAAACAAACAATAACATGGCAGAATTAGCTATTGACATATCCATATCAATTGACAAAACAATACCAGTGGGTTATGTAAGATCACATTGCATAGATCAACAGGTGAGGTTGGGTTCTGTGGGTTTCACCCTTGAATACAAACATCTTCTAAACTTGCAGATGGCAGCCCATATTAGATACATGCTGTACACATAGCAGAGCAAATCAGTAGAAAGGTATCTAAAAGCAAGGACACACGCTTTGCTTTTAAATGTGAAATTTCAGCTAGGTTATCTGCCCCTGAAGATACATTAGGCCTGTTTCTGGAGAGTATGTATGGGCAAAGCCAAACATGAGAAACTATCTCTTAAACTCTTCATCCCAGTGTGACTCTAATCGAATAAGCATACCTCAGGGGGAGACGGAGTCTAGTGTGCCTTTGGCTTAACCTTCACTCTCTTCCTTTGCTAAATCCCTCTATGGAGAAAATACAAGTCGGCTACACTGATGTGCTAATGAATAAAGGGAAATACTTTATCCATATCTAAATATGAAATGTGCAATGTGGAAATCATCGGTCAGAGCCAGTGAATGAGTGTTGTGTTATGAAGCGTATGCCTCCTCCCTGTCATGAACTTGCTCTGCATGTTTCTCACAGAAGCACCGGGGCTCACAGCGCATCCGTCACATCATGTAGGAATCAAGCGTGTCTGACTGCGAGTGATGACATCCCCGGGTGGTAATTGGGGCATGCATGTTTTCTCACTTTCTCGTTCAGAGGGTGTCATCCCCTGTAAACGATCCCACCCTAATTGGCCTCAGTCTTTCCTGCCTTTGGAAGGGTTCACAGACAGGGTCAGATTAGGGTCCTCACTCTCATTACAGAAATCATAACACTAGTCCATGAACTCTTATTAAACAGTCTGCCAGGAGCCGTTGAGATATTATGTGATTTTAATACAACTGATGTTTGTGAAACCAAGTGTGAGAATCTAATGTCTTCAAGCTTCAATGGTGAGATAAAGGAAACCAGGTTTTCACAATTACATTGTCAGTGTAGAGGCTGTATGTGTTCACAGTTTATTAAAGAGCGGATTCATGCAGACATAGAAATTTAGCAAGAACATATCTCCTGGAGAGACTTTGAAGATGTTTGCGTGTCTCCCTTGAACTTGATCTTGGCAAAAAAATGGGCAGTTCTTAAAGTCAAGTTTATTTATATATTGCTTTACAATAGAGATTGTTTAAAAACAGCTTCACAGTATTAAACAGGACAGTAACCAAATAAATGATGCAAACTTCATCAAATATGAGGCAAATACAAATTGTGCAGCTTTATCAAGATGGTGTTGTTATTCAGCTCAAATAAAGTTCAATGTTGATTCAGTTCAGTTCAATTGTGTAAAGTTCATCAATTATGTTCAATTACATATTGTATCATTGATAATTAGGTTCAATTCAGTGATAAGGAGCTCAACTGTTTTGTGTCAGTGTAGTCAAAACAATAATATTACTTAATATTAAGTGTCTTTTAAAAGGATAGTTCACATAAAAACTAATATTTGTCATTATTTCTCAGCCTCGTGTTGTTCCAAACCTGTATGCATTCTTTCTTCTACAGAACACAAAATAAGACATTTTGAAGAATATTTCTAATGCAGTTGTCCATAAAATTAAAGTCAGTAGGGTCCAGTGTGGCTGTTGGCTCCATTTACTTTCATTATATGGATAGTGAATCTTATTTCACTGTAAGAATATTTCAGCTGTCTTTGTCCATACAAAGTCAGTGAGGCTCAAAGCAACACTAGACCCCACTGACTTTCACTATACAGAATAATCAAAACACTGAGATAAGAAAGTCATACAGGTTTGAAGCAATGTGGGGGCATGTAAATGATGACAGAATTTTAAATTTTGGGTAAACGATTCATTTAAATGGATAGTTCACCCAAAAATGAAAATTACCCCATGATTTACTCACCCTCAAGCCATCCTAGGTGTATATGGCTTTCTTCTTTCAGACAAATAGAATCGAAGTTATATTAAAAAAAAAAAAAAAAAATCTGGCTTTTCCAAGCTGTATAATGGCAGTGAATCATGGTTGAGATTTTGAAGCAAAATAAAGTGCATCCATCCATCATAAAAAGTACTCCACACAGCTCCAGGATGTTAATAAAGGCCTTCTGAAGTGAATCGATGCATTTGTGTGAGAAAAATATTCATATTTAAAACTTGAGTAAATCATGGGGTCATTTTCATTTATGGGTGAACTATCCCTTTAAATGAATAGTTTACCCAAACGTGTCCTCAGAGTACCCATGAACCTGGTTCTATGGTTCATTCCTGATCTTTGATCATTTTTATTAATTTGTAGACATTTTCAATGACACATTTGTATAATAAAAAGCAAGACTTAACAACCAAACAAGCACTCCAAATTAATAAAAGAACACATAGTATACAAACACTTTTCAAATTTAATAGTATTTGATGATTTGTTAATTGCATTTAATTTGAAGGTGTTTTTATACATGTTTGGCCTAAGTTTTTATTGCATTTACACAGTTTTGACCTGCAGGCATCACCAGTGTATGGTAGTTCAAGATCTTCAAAATAGTGAATAATTTTAGAAGAAACTGATTCAAAGTTTTGAAATTAATTTTTCCTATCGCTATTGCACATTTCAACTGTAATTAGCTTTATATTTGGCCTGATCCTAACAGGACAAATTATATATGAATGGCCATACTTTCTCCATGTCCACTGCATCCCACTAGCCAACTCAAAACATCACATATACTGTTTATCTTAAGATCTTGCCAAGCCTCAAAGGTCGTCACACTCACCAATTAAGGATGGGAGAGGGGTGACAGACTAAAGGACTGTGACTGACATTTCACTCCAATCCCCTGTCATGTACTGCAGTGGCCCATTTTGGCGGCGAATCAATGTGAAGATTGCAAAATGAAAAACAAGGCATACAGAGAGAACACAAACAGTTGTAAAAGTCTGAATAGAATAAAATTAGTGGAGCCACTTTACCCTGTGAATACGTGTCTTTTCTGGCCTTAGAGTAACAAAAGGTCCAGAAACGAGATCAGGAACAAAAGGATAATCATATACTGTAATTTTGCCAGTTTTCTGTTGCTCTCCCACCACAATAGTAACATCGCAGCCATTTCAAACCACTATGATACCGGCTGATCCATTAGCTCTGCAACTGTTCCTGACTGATCCATTAGCTTTGATTCCAAACCCTAGAAAATTAGAAATTACTGTATTCACAGAACAACAAACACTAAAAAAACACAAAGGTATATCATCCATTAAGGTGTTTTCAAATTCAACTTTCATGTGTATATCTGAGGCTCAGGAGAGTTTAGACTCTTCTCTTGTTTGCTGTCCTCAGAGCGCTAAACAGAGACTATTTGGGCCTGATCAAATTGCTGGTAAAAGCATCAGGGAGCATCCACAGAAACCATTCAGATTCAATTAGCTAATGGAAGAGCAGCATATTTCCTAAAGCCCTTTTTGCCTTGGCAATGCTGTTCACAGTGAGGATTTCAACATCGTTATAATGGTTTAGCCATTAGGGCTCCATTAATAGACTACTCACAACTTCTCAGCATTATATTTGGTTAAGACAGTTCATAGTTCCACAATATAAACGGCACAGCAAGACATGCCCGGGGACAAGGCCACCTCAAAAATAGCTATGCATTGTCTCATTTATATATATATATACGTGGCTGTTGTCTTGCATGTCTAACGTATAGTTGTAGCTCTACCTTTTTTAATCAAAGGAGAATAGGATACTCACTGTCGAGAGAAAAATATGGCCTCTCCAAAAATGCCACAGTCCCATGTCTCCCTTCTGTAGCAAATCCAATCCTGCATCAGAGGTGTGGACTCCCCTGGAGAGGAATAAAATGAATTCATCACACTCTCCATTATTCACTCATTTTCTGGGAGTAATTTTTTTTTTTTTTTTTGCTTCAGTCCAAGTTCACCTTCTGTTGACTGCTTGCTCTAGCTTAGAGTAGATCAATAGAAATAAGACATTATGCACTGTAATTTACACTGTAATGTATAAAACATTAGCTATTAAACATCAACTTACTGTGTATACTTTAACATAAATATATATGCGCAAGTAAAATATCAAGTTTCTACAACAGTTTATTAAATGAGAAGTCATTATTGAGAAACATACATTTTAGACACAATGTTTACTGTTTATATTTGCACCACCAACAAAAATATCTCCAAAAGCCACAGCAGAGAGAATCGGTGTTTTAATGATTCAGTGATTCAATTAATCACTCAAAGTGAGTCACTTTTTAAAGTCTCAGTGTTTTTGAAAGAATCGGCTCAGTGCCGCTTGTTTATTCCAGTGTTTTTGATAAGGACCAATAGACATTTTATGCGAATACCTTCATACACACTATTCTTATTTATATATGTATATAAAATAAACACTTAATACCCTCTTAAATATGTGCTATTTTTATTTGGACTTTCATGCGTGCTATTATTACATAGAAAATCTGAATACAAATACCATTTCAAATAAATTGTATATTGCATACCATCAGTATGACTTGTATATTGCATACCATCAATATGACTCATGACGTGTATCAAAGCCTTTATGTCCTGTCTGTTTTGATACAGATAGCATGTTACGCAGCTTTGTCTGATGAAGGTAAATAAAGACCCTGTTCTTCTTCCATTTCTCAGGACACACACATGCTCCTGCAGCTCTCAGAGATGCCGCTGTTTTTCTGATGTATAAGGAGGCCAAATCCAATGTCTGGGCTCTGCAGGGTATCAGAGGCTTCCTCCAGTCTTTGTGGAATCATCCCCTTGCAAGAGCAGGCATTTTCCATTGGGTTAAGCTAGAATCCTGCTCTCTCTCACTTCAAAGTGTTTTCTTGAAAGTCCTGGACACATGTTGTGGTTCCAGTGCTGAGAAGGAAACAGATTCACTGTAAGGTAAGACACTCTGTATAAAGCATTCAAAGAAATCACTTAAAAATTAAATGTTATTATTTACTCACCCTTATGTCATTCCAAACGACAAAACAGAAATACTGTAGAGAATTTTAAAGAACTTGTTCTTTTTGTATATAACATTTATAGTGACGTTAGTGGTCAAGCTAAAAAAAAAAAAAGGTCACACTTTATTTTAAGGTCCAATTCTCTTAACAAACCATTAACTACGACTTTTGCCTTAATATACTCCTAATTTGCTGCTTATTAATAGTTAGTAAGTTAGTTGTTTAGTTTAGGTATAGGGTAGGATTAAGGATGTAGAATATGGTCATGTAGAATTAATGCTTTATAAGTACTAATAAACAGCCAATATGTTAATAATAGGCATGCTAATAAGCAACTAGCTAACAGTGAGAATTGGTCCCTATACTAAAGTGTTACCAAAAAATCATTAAAATCCATTTGACTCTTGTGCTATATTATATTTTTGAAGCATACCATGTTTTTGTTAGGAATTTAGGTTATTACTGAAAGTCTTCCATCTGCTGCAGGCTAAAACGCTAAAATCTCATTCGCCATTCTGCATATTTCAACATGTGCATTGCATTTGGTTAGTATAGAATGGCATTTTTGACTTTTAATGTGAATGTGAGATTTTAAAGCTTCAGTGGAGGGAAAGTTTTCAGATAACTTTTTTTTTTTGTTCCTCACATCCTGTAAAGCTATTGTATGCTTCAGCAAACTTCAGATATAGCCTACTTTAATAATTCTTTTATGGGGTTTGTTTTGATTTCACTGAGTTTCTTAAAAATGTATGTTTGTGTTCCACAGAAAGGATTGCACCTTTTGTGTTTGTAATGGCATGAAGGTGAGTAAATAATGACCAAATGTTTATTTTTAGGAAAACTATTCTTGGGAATTGTGCTCTAAATTGCACTGTACAAAGTATAGTGAGCAGGGCAGAGAGAGATTGCACTCAATCAGTTAGATTCATAAAGCCAGTACCGAAGGTCATTTGTTATGGGTATAATGTATTCAATGTAATCAGCTCCAATTACAGGCCTCCCGGTGGATATGCACAGAAAGCCGTCTAGACCCTCCCCTGACAACAGGCCTCCTGCTGTCAGCACATTGCCTAACCTGCAAAAAGGAGCGTTTTAGTGACAGAAACCACGGTGTGCTTTACTAAATGATGGCAGGTATGTTCCTGTGTCAAAGGTCTTATAATTCAGCATCTTGACTTTAATTATCCCCTTGTTGAATGTCAGTATTTTACAAACGATTGTGAAGGCGAGCGACTGGTGATTGCAATTACACTGAAAGCTTCTGCCCTTCTAATCCTCTACTCTATGGATATTGTATCAGATTAAATAATCATGTGCTTCCAGAACATCTGAGACCTTTGAAGTGAAAGTTGCACCTGAACATTTTGAATATTTTATTTATTTCCTTTCCATTTCCTTTCCATTTTTTCCCCCCTGAATTTAGAGTGAAAACCACAATGGTGTAATGTATTAGTTAGTTAATTTTATTGCATAAAAGTATCAATTTATTTACCTTTTGAATGGTTGGTGATATATGTTTTTCTATTTTTGGGAACAGATACTCTTCCTTAAGGGGGACCTTCAGCTCAGTTGTACCCTTCTGATGATGTCAATATACAGAATTTGCATATATTCCTGTATTTCCTTAGATCATCCACAGTGCTCATGTTTTTCTTGGCTGGGTTTAAAAGAGTGCATTATTTCCAATGTTAGTCGATCATAGCCCAGACCTGAAAAAGGTCTAATGGGGACAAGCGTATCAACTAATTTCTGTTTTCGTCAAATCCAGCTTGCAGGGGGTCAGTCAGACAGTGAGTCCATCCTTCCTCTCCAATAACGGACTATCAGACTGCCTGACCGCCACAGCCGTAATGGGGCGAGCATACAGAGCGATAATTTATGGAGTCGTAGTTGCGACTGGAGATGTGATTTTCTTAGTGCAATGGCAGAGTGCATTCAAAGTGATGTTTTGCATGCTGAGGCGGACCCGATGACCTCATTAAAACCTGTCAGAGACAGATCTGATGGAGGAAGGTTACCGTGGATACGGTGACGCAGTCTGCCTCAAAAGGCCCCGTGATTACCGAGTGAAATATAGCCGAGCACCCTTCCCATTCTTCTCCTACAAAGGCACAAAATGAAAATCTGTGGAGAAGAGGGGGTGAATCTGTGATTAAGGAGAATTTCTCTCTCAAAGATGGTGAATTTTTTTTGTAGCTGATAAGACATTGGGTATTGCATACATGTTCTTAAAGGAGCAGTTCAGCCAAAATGTAAAATTTACTCACCCTCAGGCCATCCAAGATATAGATAACTTTGTTTCTTCATCTGAATAGATTTGGAGAAATGTATCATTGCATCACTTCCGTGGATCCTCTACAGTGAATGGGTGCCGTCAGAACGAGAGTCCAAACAGATAATAAAAACATCACAAGCATATGTAATCGTCATGACTCCAGTCCATCAATTAATATCTTGTGAAGTGAAAAGATGCTTGTTTGTAAGAAATCCATCAAGGTGTTTTAACTTTAAACTGTTGCTTTAGCCAAAATACCAGTCCATAATCTGTAATAATGCTTCCACCAGTGAAAAGTCCATCCCTTCTTTTTATCTCATAGTAGCAGTTTAAAATAAAAAAAAAGACAGAGTTTTTCATTTCACAATACGTTAACTGATGACTGGAGACTGGAGTTGTGTGGATTACGGATTATTGTGATGTTTTTATCAACTGTATGAACTCTCATTCTGATGGCAGCCATTCACTGCAACAGATGCATTGGTGCGCAAATGATGTAATGCCTAATTTTCTCCAAATCTGTTCCAGTAAAGAAACAAACTAATCTACATCTTGGATAGCCTGAGTGTGAATAAATTCAGCTGTTTTTTATTTTTGGGCAAACTATTCTAATAAATGAACTGGGTTTAAATGTACTGCACTAAATGATGCTTGGTACAGTCCACTGAAATTATCTATAATTTCAAATGCATCATGTAGAATGAAATTTATACCCATTTACATTCTTAAATCTTTGTCTTTTGTTTGTGTGTCCATTCAGCAAAATGTAATCACTTACTCTGCCTCTGAAATTACTTTCTTTTTCAGATGACATCACTAATCCCTTTTATTTTTCAACCAGGTTTTGAATCTATTATATGTAACACCCACATTTCCCAATCCAATGGATAATATAATGTCTAGTTCTACTTTAAGGAATGGGGTTGAAAATATCTTTTCATGTTGACTTGACACAGGTCATATTCAATCCTGCGTCCCTGTGAGGGCACAGCTCTTATGTTCTGTGAACATGTGCACTACCCGCTGTACTGTGGCCCTGACTGCAGAAGTACATTTTAATGTTGACCAAAAGAAAATAATATAACAGGGATGCAAATACTGCAGGGGAATCTCAACACAACGTTTGTTGCCAACGTTTTCTGTTTTTCTTACGTATAGCGCCTTGCCATGTGATCTATCCCCATAGCAACACACTCTCTCTGTTTAACTGTACCTTTCAAAATAGCATTTAGTGGTCTGTAGCCGTGGTTCTCGACTTTTTTCAAGTGGTGACCCAACTCAGTACCAAAAGTATGGATAGCTCACTCAAAAATGAAAATTCTGTTTCATTTACTCAGCCTCAAGTTGTTCCAAATCTGTATGCATTTCTTTCTTCTGCTGAACATAAAAGAAGACAATTTAGAAGATTGTCAGTAACCAAACAGTTGATGGTCCCCATTAGGGGCTTTTGCACCGGAGGAGCCTTTTCATACTTCCTAGAACTATTGGCAGAAGTTCCCGCTTTTTGGCATGTTTGCACTGTAGGAACGCACATAGTTCTAGGAACTCTGTTTGGGGGATCTAAATTAGCTCCTACTTCAGAGTAGGGTCTAAAACAGTTCTATAGGAACTACCAGTGACATAAGTGTATGCTGATTGGCTAAACGCATACGAAACACTGGCTACCCGGCATTTTTAAAAAGCTGCGTACTCAATGGACATGGAAACAGCAATAACAACGACATTTAGCTACCTGTTGTGTTCTTTTCTCAGCCTTAATGATTTGTAACACTGCAAGTTGTCATAGGAGATTTAGTCAGATTTTTGTGCTCTTTTAATTGTGTAAATTGTGCGTTTACATTCTATCTCCATTATCACAGAACTCATGACACACAACAAAAGCAGCTCCAATCACGGCATCCTCCATTCACCAGTTGTTGTTTGTAAACTGCGTGAAAGCACTGCGTGAAAGCACCTGTTGACTTCCATAGTATTTTTTTTCCCATACTATGGAAGTCAATCCATTTTGAAAGTCATTTTGCTATCCATTTTTTTATTCTTCTGCGAAAACCTTGTGACATGACCCTCTCCTTCTCAATCCATCTCTTATTCCAGCTGGGATCATTCACTGGACCTTAACCTTTCATTTGCTCTTGACTTACAGTGTTCTCTTCTATGCAGCTATCTGTTTCTTCACGGTTGACTGTGAGTCATGCTAACCTCAGGGACGGACTGGCTTGGTATGAATCGACCTGACAGCAGGAGGCCTTCAGAACCATGTGGCCTGTCTATCCATTAGCATCACTGCACCTGTGCCAGTTGCTAGTGTGAAGCATGTAATAGTGGTTTGTGTATTCGGAGGTAGACATGGTTTCAAACATGAGGCCATTTAGGAGACTTTAATGTCAACATGAAATCAAATTTATCCCTTATTGCTTCCATAATACATGTTCCTGGTGTATTCCATGATTCATTGGTGCATGTTTATGCTTTTTAGACACTTATGGTTTTCCTAGATAATGATATATTTATGGCATCTACCAGCAGGGGCTAACCGCTAAAGCTACCCTAGTGAAAAATAAATATACTTAATTGTATTTAAAATATATTTATTTCATGATAAGTATACTAAAAATATATTGACATGTTTATACTAACTGAAAATACATTCTAAATGTAATTATTTCATGCTTTCATCAAGCACAAACTTAGTGTACTACAAATTCATTTGTAAAATACTATACTTTTTGCAAATGCATTTGGGGAAGGATGAAATATATATATTCATCTTTAAGAAAGTACACTGGCTAGGTTCTTAAAGGAACAGTTCACCCAAAAATGAAAATTACTCCATTTACTCACCCCCAAGCCATCCTAGGTGTATATGACTTTCTTCTTTCAGACGAACACAGTCGGAGTTGTTTTAAAATTTATCCTGGCTCTTCCAAACTTGGTAATGCTGGTGGATAGTGGCTATTATTTTGAAGCTCCAAAAATCGCGCATATCCGTCGTAAAACTAACCCATATGCCTCCGGGGGGTTAACACATGTCTTCTGAAGCAGATCGATGGGTTTTTGGAACAAAAATATTTCTATTTTTAAAATTATAAACTGAAATCCCTGACTTCCGGCAACGGCCGTATGCGCGTTCGTGAGAGAGTCGAGTTCCGGCTTCTTGGCTGACCTCTGACTCGACGTATGACGTAAGCCGCATTTGTTCTTATAGTGAAATCCTCTGACCTTTTTTTTAACTTCTCGTTTTCGACTTTTAATTCATTACCGGCGTTTAGTATTGCTGTATCCTCGTTCGTTTATTCTGACCTGAGTTACGCTACGAATGCGGCTTCATAACCCCAATGACATGTGCATGCTCACTCAGCCCAACAACTAGTGTCAATAAGGGATGAATGAAGCAACTCATCTTATCGTCCTGTAGCTGTATGAAAGCCATATAATGTACGTCTGTGGGGATTGTTTGTATTGTATGTTGTCATATCATTTAAGTAAACAAGTTCTCACCTAAGACTATGGCACAAGAGACAATATCACACTCTCCCCTGGTTTCACAGACAAGGCTTAAGCCTAGCCCTAGACTAAAATGCAAGTCTGAGCTGTTTCAACTGAAAGAAACTTGCAATGACTGATCTTATATCAGTGCCTTTAGTTTGTCTCAAGATGCACACCAGTAATGTTTTTTCCTAAGCACATTTATAAAAATTACTTAAATGTCCTAATTGAACTATGGCCTAATCCTGGCTTAGTCTAAGCCCTGTCTGTGAAACCGGGCCTCTGTGTATTGATATTTGTTTGTTCCTTCACCCCTTAAAAGTGTCTAAATATAGGCTACAGTATGTTCAGTGAAGGGGGCTCAATAAGTCAGTCTCTCCTCACCATATTATGTTATTTTGTTTTCTTTGCGCAAAAAAAAAGTATTCTCGTAGTGTCGCAAAACTGAAGTTGAGCCACTGATGTAACATGGACCTGCTTTACCGATGTATTTACAACTTTTCTGGACCTGGGAATATTTCAGTTGCGTTGCTGTCTATGGAGGGTCAGTTAGCTCTCCGATTTAATCAAAAATATCTTAATTTGTGTTCCGAAGATGAACGAAGGTCTTACGGGTTTGGAACGACATGAGGGTGAGTAATTAATGACATAATTTTCATTTTGGGGTGAACTAACCCTTTAAGTCCATATAATTTGTGCTGTCATTGATGGAAAAAAACTTTTACTTATAGTAGTATTTGTAACAGTACAGAAAGACTACAAATTTACCGCAGTTTATCATAGCGCATGTCTGCTTTGGTGGTGCATCTGGTAAATGCACGTGTGTGGCAGTGACCTGGGTTCGAATCCAGTCCGCAGTGTTTTCTTCAGCCAATGTTCAAATGTCTGTGTCCAGTGTTCCACTTATGTTCTCTGGATAATTGAGTTGACTGGTATGATGGGGGTGTTAGTAAAAGGCAATTTCTTAAGCTGTGCCATTATTTATGAAGGTTAATTCATTGCATTAGAAGCACACAATTATCGTGCCATTAACACACTTCAAGTTTACTTGGAATGCCCTTGCAATGCATTTTAAAGTTATTAAAAGTTAGTGATAGTATGACCTTAGTTTGTTATTAGTATAATATTAATGTATGTTCAACACTCTTACAGTGTAATTGAATTGCAATTGTAATGTCACCAAAATACATTTTAAGTTTATGCTGAAAGAATTCAGCATTTCAAAAATTAAATAAAAGAGTGGATATTTAAAGTGTACTTAAGTATACTTGGAATAGTTCCACTTTAGCACAAACACGTATATTTAATACAATTTTAGTTGAACTTCAGCACTGCTTTTGCACATCTAAAATACATTTAGTACAAAATTAGTTGTTCCAATTTAGCAGACTTTAAGTATACCAATTTATAGTTTGCCACAAATATATTTAGTTATACTAAAGTACATACAAATAAATTGTACTTAAGTATACAAGTTTTTTTCACTAGGGTACCCATGATGCTTTGGATGTCTTGGAGTCCTCTTTTTCACATTTTTCACAATCCAGTCTGTTCTCAAAGTATAACAAAGTCTTGCTCACATTCTTAAAAATAACAGTTTCTGAATTGGCATTAATAGTTTGATAAAGAATCTTTGACATCCATGGAACCTCTTCATTCCACGAAAGGTTCTTTATAGTGGAAAAAAGGTTCTTTAGATTTTTTAAACGTTGTTCACACTAAAAAAAAAAAAAAAAAGGCTTTCATTTCAGAAGGGTCCTTGAAAGGTTCTTAGGAGAAACCAAAATGGGTTTATTGGCATCTCTGCAAAAAAAACAAAAAAAACAACGACGTTTGGAATGTTTATTTTTAGGAATACATTTTATTCATTTCATTTCTCATTGAATATCCTGTTTCAATCAGTACATCATGTTATGCAAATAATGCAGGTTGTAAAAATTTTTCATCTTGACTTAACAAGTAAAATAAATAACCAAAAACATTATTCCAATTTGAAATCATCCAAGTCAATTTATTTGATTTGGGGAATATTTTGTTGACCCCATGACCAAGAAGCTGTTTACAGAAATTTCTCATTCTACTGCTATAAAATGCTCAGAAATTTCTTTTTCTATTTAAAAATAAAGGGCATTGATGGTTCCATGAAGAATTTAAAACATTCATGTAACCTTTCCTTTACACAAAGATTCTTTGGGAAAACCAAAAATTTTTCTTCTGTGGTATTGCTGCAAAAACCCTCTTTTGGAACGTTGTGTTTTTTAAGAGTGCACTTTTTCTCATTGTAGATCCAGTTTCAATCAGTAATACTTATGCGAAGAATATGGGTTGTGAAAGCTGGTTCATGTTGACTTTACAGACCTAGCATAAATAACCAAAAACATTACAATTTGAAATAATCCAAATCAACTATTTGTTTGATAAAGGAATAATTTGTTGGCAAAGAAAATTACCAAGAAGCTGTTTATAGTATGAAATTTCTCATCTCATTCCACGTGAGTACACTAAATGTGACTTAACCCTCGGCCACGTCACCCCTGAGATCATTTTGTTACATTCTTCTCCACTAGAGCCTGGCAGATGATCCTGCAATCCTCAGTGCTAAACTGAGACCTGCAGGCATTAAGCAGTTCTTCATAAGCCCACTCTGCTCTTTCTCAGGGGGCCTGTCCTTTACTCCTCATGGTCCACTGCCTCCTCTCATTAAGGCCTGCAAAGTGCTTAGCATCTGTCTTGTTTTGCCCTTGTAAAGGCTTCCGCCTGCTGCTTGCCAGGCCAAAAGCATACTTGCACGTCAGATGGAGTGCATGCATGTTAGTTTGAGTGGCTGTGGGTTATTCATAAATAGCTTGTCATTTTCACTGACCTCTAAAGCATGCTTAATTCTTAGACTCTGAAGTATTTCATGCTTACTGGATGTTTGAGTAGCCGGACATGCACAAGGCTTGTAAGTCGAACCAGGCATAGTATTGCAAAACCATGTGTTCATGCGTGGTAAACTCGAGATCCGTAAGACATCCGGAAACATTAATAATTCCGCAGCTACGATGCATTTCATTTAACAAACGAAGCATATGAAATATTTTCCACCTAAAACAATCTTACTCATTTTAATCAGTGCTACTCTCATTTAGACTTGGAAAACAGCCATGCTGTCATACAAATGTGTCATACTTGGCTAATGAGACAGATTGAATACTTAACATTCTGAAAATCAAATACAAGCTGGAACAGTTGCATTCGGTAAGAGCTGTTTATATGCTGGTAAAATGCAAGAAAAACTTTCACTGCCGTTCCCTGTTAGTTTCCATCAGTGCAGTGAATCTGTGGATGTTGTTTGTTTGGGTTAAAAATAGAAATGGCCTCCTGTTTTTTTCGTGATGCTAATACCACAGTCTTGTACAAAACATATTAAGGCAGACTGAATACAACATCTTGAGTCCCTCTCTCAATTGAAGAGGCTCTTTTTACACATTAATAATACATGGGATTTAGGCTCTGCTAATGAAAACTTACCCGTGGCTCATGGCATGAATTTTTCAATCGAACACTGTCCAAAGAAATATTACATTTGCAGAAATGAGATTTAACATATTCAGGTTGTGAAAGAAAGTCATTTTTTAAATAGTGAAATTCAGAGAAACAAAGTCTGCATCTGTATAATCTGATGGTTGATGCTTTCAATCAGTTGTACAATTACATTAAGCTTTCACGCTAAAAGCACTCCTTTGTTTTGTTTACTTATTTGCTGATTACTGAATACTGAATGGAATCACTAATGGGAGTAGATTTTTTTTTTGTTTATGTATTTATTTATTTTTAAGTAAACTAAATACTTAAAGGCATAGTTCACTCAAAAATGAAAAGTTGTCATTCTGAAAACAAGAAACAGTATTTTGATATTTGAATGGTGATACATTTTACAAAATATTGTTTCTTGCATTCATTTTGTGTGTGTGTTTAAAAATGAATCCTGAACAGTATATATTTTTGTCAATATGTCATATAATACTTTTGAGTTAATGGATCTGTTCACAATACAGCTGTGTCATAATTTCTAACCCCCTATTCAGCACTGCTGTTTTCAAATCACGTATTATGTGCCTTCATATTTTTATTCTTCAAAAATATTTTTATTTGTTTGTGTGTGTTCCATCGAACAAATAAAGTCATAGAGGTTTGGTAAAAAAAAAAGCACAGTCGTGCTTTTTTGACATTTTGGAGCTTGACTGACCCAGTCCCCTTTCAAAAATTGCCATTTGTGTGCCACAGAAGAGAAAACATCACAGAGCAACAACATGAGGGTGAGGAAATGGCAGAACTTGTTCATTTGTTGGTGAACTATTCCTTTAAACGGAGCGTCCTGTTTTTCTCTCTCTTCATAATAGCCTAGATACCCACTGAACAAATACATTCTGCTTTCAAAAATGCCAAATATCTTACATGCAGTGAATTTCTCAAGGGAGACTTTATCTTCATAAGAAGGATTCTGCTAAGCACATGGGTTGTCTCATAGGATGGATTAATTCTACATAGATTCAATTCAAAGCACACTAGATTAATTCATACTTTTTCTCCACTCTCTCCGTTTGCAGAATTGAAACAGGTGCATTTTGACCATAACTCTCAATCATTCAAATCTGCTGTATTGCACACAATCTCTCTCCATGCTTATGGGAATACCTGCTGCTGGTTTCATGCAGCACATGCTCTGAACCACAGAAGACCGTTCCTCCCTCCATGCCTCGTAGAACTTATTTTTGCAAAAAAAAAAAAAAAAATGAAAGCAGACGCCAGAAAGAGTTCAGCTACAATTAATTCATGACTACTGCAGACCGATCACTCATGTATTACAGGCTCCTGGGGTTTGGCCTTCAAAGACGCAGAATTACTCAGTGGGAAAGCTTTTGATAATGCAAGCTGAAAAATTTTCTGTAAAGATGGAAAATTGAAAATGCCTTGATATTCTGCTCACTACTTCACACACTATGTCTGCCCTAATAATAACTCGAGTTTCTCATACTTTGTTTAATTATGCCCTATTTTAGTTTAGTGCTCCACCCACATGCTACTTCTAGTAAAGCGTTAAGAGGTGTGACATCGACAGTGTAATTCTTGGATATTTTAAATGCAAAGGTGAGTTACATTTTGCTTTACAGATCTTTTATCATGGTGATACATGTGTACGCTAGGTTAAGGCTAGAGGTAATAAATTAACAATATTAGTTCAGTCATAATATTCAGTCATCGGTTGCATTATGCACAATTCAGTAGTGCATACCCTTTTGCAGAGAAATTCTATTTCCCTATACATTAACAATCAATATATTAAATCATTTAATGTGTATACTGAAAATACACAGAATAAACTATTGTGTTAGTATATTAAAATATGTAGAATAATACATAAGGATTCACCGCTTTGAAAAATATTGGAAAAATTTTACAGATTTTTAATAATTGTTTTCGGTAAACACTTTTTTTATATATACTCATGCATCTGTTCATATATGAAATATGTAACTATGCAAATAATAAAGTGAGATAAAAGTTTATGAGTATGTGTTCAGCTTAATGAAAACACATGCATTAAAAATTAATTAAGTGTTTCATTAAAGCTATTACATGGGAAAAACATAGTGCAGTTTTTGTCTTCATGTTGTATATTTAAAAATACCAGTTTCCCATAGATGGAAATGTATTATTTAATATATTACATTTTATTTTCCAATATATTCCCATTTTTGTTTCATAAGCGTGATTCATTATTTTCATCCTACTATGAAACACCCCTTTTTCACATTCCTCTATTATTATTATTTTAATATTTTGCAATATCAGAATTTCACTTAGAAAATAAGACTATTAAGATCTGTAGTGAATGCTTGTAACTTTAAAATCATGTAGAACATTTGATAACATTTTATATTTTTTGATTATAGACTAATTAAAGTCCTTATAGGTCACAATTATAAATCATAAAAGCACAAAAAAATTATGAGCATTTTCATAAATTACCTTACATTCAGCTCTGTGATGCACTTTATGGTGTTTTTCATAGTTTATGGCTTTGTAGCTTTGTGCATAGAACTTGGTAGTACATGGAAATTGATTTTTGTGGCCATAGTTATATTCACTGGTTTATCCAAATCCAATGACGTATTATAACAAGCCCATAAAATGTTGGCATCTGTTCATAATACATTTGTATAACACTGGTAGGTATATAGCAGTATTAAAACGGTTTTATTTTGTAGGCTGCTGCTTAAATTTATGACTTGATTATTAAATTCTGAACTGATAAATTACTTGTCATTATGAATTTTACAACAAGTGTTAAGTAAGACACTGCCATACCATTTGAGAAATCAAGTCACGTATCAAAAATGTACCACATTCTGGTGTGAAATAATGCAAATCCCAATGCTGGTATCAAAAATCAATGTCATTATGAAAGTAGACATTGTGGGCTGTGAGCTAATGAGGTCTCTAAAACACTTAAATAGGATTTTTAATAGCAATTAACTAAATATCCACAATATAATCAGTCTGTCTAATGTCCCCTCTGTTGCCATACATCCTTTAGGAAGAACAGAAATGTAAGGTCTTCTGTGCTCTGGATTATTCCTCAGACTTGCTTAATCAGATAAAGTCATTCCTTCTGATAACATCACATCTGGAGGAGTCCTGACTGCACAGCCAGCCGACACTGAATTGTGAGGCCAGCCAGCAAAAAATGAGCCTCTAGATTTGATCTTATACACACCCAGCCTTTGAAGAGATTATGGTAAGTAGAATGTAGTAATACGTTCAACACAATGCAAATCACAATGCCTGGTGCTGAGTATTACATGTGCACTGGGTAATATTCATTAATCTGAAATCGGATGTTCTTTGCACGGACAAAAAAGTCCCATGGGGAAATATATGCTGAACAATTTCCTGCAACAAATTGCAGCCATTTATTCTCCACCATCAGTTTTGGGTTAATGTGTAACATAATATATATTACATAATCAGATAAGAACATTATTATATTTCACCAGTTACTATTTCATAAAAGAAATGTGCATTGGTAAGATTGCAACAATAAGTTTATAACGTAATTAGTGATTCATTTATTTATTTATTTTTTAATAAGTAACATAATAAGGGTTCACATACTTATTCAGGCCTCTGGGATTAGAAGGTACAATGGGAGTACGTGTAAATGTGTTCACTTTCTATTTTTTTTTCCTGATAATTATATCTTTTCTGTCATATGGTGCTACTTTAATTTAATTTAATTTAATTTAATTTAATTTAATTTAATTTAATTTAATTTAATTTAATTTAATTTAATTTAATTTTATTTTATTTTATTTGATCATTATTTATTAGTTAATAATAATAATAATAATAATAATAATAATAATAATAATAATAATAATAATAATTTTTCTCATTGTAACAAATACAAAAAACTTTGTAACATAATTAGTGAGTTTTTTATGAGCAACATGATGAGGGTTCATGCACTTACTCAGGCCTCTGGGATTAGAAATATGAATAGGTGTAAATGTGTTCACTTGCTATCTTTTCTGATAGCCATATGGTGCTATTGTTGGGGCAAAGAGTGTATATCTGCTGGCGTGACATATCTCTAATGTATGGGAAGCAATTTAATTAAAAAGTTTCTTCAGCTGACCTGCCATTGAGCTGTGTTTTGTTTGCTGATGTCTAGAGCAATTACACGTCAGCTGTTAGGGTCACAGACAACAAGGAAAAACGAATGCTAAATGTAAATAGCCTTCCTGCAGCTCAAACAGTAGAGCATGGAGCTAGCAACGCCAAGGTTGTAGGTTTGATTCCAAAGGAATGCATAAATTGAAAAACAGTATGTACCACTGAATGCATTTGTTGATGATATGTCAAATGAATTATTCAAAGCAACTTTCACAATGTACTCATTTTTATCAGTTTTGCCTTCCTTGGAAATCGAACCCATGACCTTGGCAGTGTTAGCAGTTTGAGCTATTCTTGAAAACCATGAACAAAACTTTGCCAAATTACCAGACTACATTATATAAGAAATCATTTGCTATGTTAATGTAGATAAATATAGTTTGTGTCGACCACAATGTGTTTTGTGCAATGAATTATTGGCTTAAAGCTGCTGGAAGCGATTTATTTGTAATAGCACACAGAAAATGTCCCTACTTGATAGATATCTCTGAAATGGGTGTCCTGAGAAATCACACTTGTCTCAGTGACAGCCTGAGGCTCTGTGAACAGCAAAACAAGTCAGTGGGGGGCGGCCTACGCTTTTTTAGCCAATCAGAAAACTAACCAATAAGAAACAGTCTCTGCCTGTCAGTTATTTCAACATTTAGCTGATTTTAGGTTTTCTATGCAAGTGTGGATGAAGCTTGCAAAACAGCTGAAATTGCATTCAGCATTTGTATAAAAGTAAACAAAAATGCCTTTAAAATAAAACAATGTATTGAAATATATTGTTATTGAAGTTATTCATTACACTACCATTCAAACGTTTGGAGTTAGTAAGATTTTAACGTTTTTAAAAGAACTCTCTTATGCTAACCAAGGCTGCATTTATTTGATAAAATAAGACAGTAATATTATGAAATATTATTACAGTTTAAAATAACAGTTTTCTGTTTGAACATATTTTAAAAAGTAATTTATTCCTGTGAAGGCAAAGCTGAATTTTCAGCATCCATTACTCCAGTCTTCAGTGTCACATGATCATTCAGAAATCATTTTAATATTTGCTGCTCAAGAATAAATTCTTATTATTATCAATGTTGAAAACAGTTGTGCGACTTAAGAGTTTTGTAGAGACTGTTATACTTTTTTTCAGGATTTTTTGAATCAAAAGTTCAAAAGCACAGCATTTATTTTGCAATAGATAAAGTCTTTAAAAAATAGTCTTTACTGTCACTTTTGTTCAATTTAATGCATCCATGCTGAATAGAAGCATGAATTTCTTTAAAAAAAGTAAAAAAATAAAAAAATAAAAAATAAAAATAAAATAAAATTGTAGTGTAAGCAATAAATATATAGTCTTAAGTGTATATTAAAAATTTTGGTACTGGTTGTTGTTTTTTTACTGAGTACTGATTTCTAGTGGGTTGTTTTTGTTTAAAAGAAATAATTTTATGTTGTATATTTATTACATGAACTCAAGACATATACTGAAGGCCTATGACTTTATTCACAGAGCACATGAACATCAATATTCCTGCCAAGATGCTCCTCAACTGTGTTTCTGTAGAGAAGACAAGCAGTCTGAAAACCAGATGTCATCGAGTTGAACTGAACCTAGAAAGCAACACATCAGCAATGAAGATTTGAACTGAATTTTGCATGTGAAGGTGAAAGACTGGCAGATAACGGTACCCAAAAGTGTTCTGTGCTGCAGCCAGAGGCACGTCAGGAGGAGGAAGCTAGAGGTGATTACGCTGTGTCTTCTGTGAACTTTTGAATTACACAGACTTTAGAACATCTAGACACACTAAGAAATCTTTTAATATGTTCACAACCAGTTTCTGCATCAAATGTATTACCCTCTAGCCCACCATTACCACAACAACAAAAAGAAAAGAAGAGAAAAGAACAGAATAGAACAAATAACTGAAAAGAGCTCAGCAGGAAAGCTATTCTTGGCTAGACTTCATGTCGCTAAAATGGGTCCATGATAAATGCATTTCAGCACAAGAAAAGCATTGATCCATGAGAAATTACCTATATAAAGGAATTAGACTTCCTTGAAAAAAAACGTTCCAACTTCATCTCAGCTGTGTGAGTGCTTTTTCAATTGTCCAGAGATAACTTGCCAAGAGAAGTAGCATAGAAATGTCATGGAACCGTGACAATACCTGCTTAGTACAGAAAAGAACTTGAACAGCTTACTTCACAGTGACTTCAACCCTTTCCCGCTGGATGCGTTTTGGCTCTACATCCCAAAATTTCCAGCACACCGAACGTCTTGAGTGAGTGCCAGATTACTGTTTTGTTAGTTGCTGGGAAAGGCTCCAAGACAGCAGATTTGCTGTTTGTACTTTCTGAACTCATCAGCATTCCCAGCTCTTCCATATGGAGTATGAGATCACTGAAACCTCCCATACAGGGAGCACAGGGGCATCTCCTCCTTTACACCTCCTACTGTCACTGCCTTCACTGTCACGGAGCACAAGAATAGCGTAGTTCAGGGATGCCATCATCAATGTTTGATTACAAGCCACGGCTATACATCTTTACAGTTTATTAGCCGTGTGAGAGCTCCATTAGTTCTGTTCCCATAAGAAAGTATATTATCGTTGTCATAATCAACTGGGCTTTGCTTTACAGGGATTTCCTTGAAATCCCATCACCATCTGTCTAATGTAACATGCAACCTTTTGTATATGCTCGGGATAGGTATATTTTCGCTGACATCATTTTTTTTTTTTTTTTTTTTTCTGATAGAAAATCACCACTGAGTATATTAATTGATTACATTACTATTCAAAAGTAGGTCTTTTTAATGTTTTTAAAGGCCTGTTCTTTTTTGAAGGGCTGTTTTTAACAGTAAATCATGAAATATTATAACAATTTGAATAACTGTTCTCTATTTTAATATATTTAAAATGTAATTTATTCCTGTGATTTCAAAGCTGAATTTTTAGCAGCTATTTCTCCAGTCTTTTCTCCAGTCTGTATCAATATTTGCAAAGGTTTTTTTATTTATTTATTTATTTAATTTTTTTTTACAGTATTTTGGCAGATGAGTGTATAATTGAATAGAATACAATTTTTTAACTGATTACAAGAAGTCAATATATTGTTTATTTCTTTATCATTGAACAAGCCATATACATACATCAGACTGTGATTGAAAACTTTTCTCTCAACTGCTCCATTTCTGTTAGAAAGAAATCCACCATTAAGATGTTTTTTAACTTCAAACCATTGCTTCCAGCTAAAATACGAGTCTTCTACTCATAATATTGCTTTTTCCAGTTAAAAAAATCACCTTGTCTGAATCAGGAGAGCAATATGCATAGATCAAGCACTGTTTACAAGTACAAACAGTCCAAAACTGTTCTAAACAAATATGTTGGTGGATTTTGATGTGAGGGGACAACAGGGGATGGACTCTTTCACTAGAGGAAACGTTATTATGGATTATGGACTTGTATTTCATCCAGAAGTTAAACATGCCTCAATGATGGACTTGTTGCTTACAAACACATAGATTTTCACTTCACAAGACATTTAATTGATAGACTGGAGTCATGTTGTTACTGCTTTTATCAGCTGTTTGCACTCTCATTCTGACGGCACCCATTCACTGCAGTGGTTCCTTTGATGAGCAAGTGATATAATGCTAAATTTCTTCTTCTGACGATGAAAGAAACTCATCTACATCTTGGATGGCTCGAGGGTGAGTAAATTTTCAGTTTTGAGTGAACTATTCCTTTGAAGCCACATGGGACTTTTATAGCCTCACTGTCTTATTTCCTTTGTAAACACAGGATGCTCACAGTGATAATCAGTGCACTGTTGGATAATGCATATCCTGTCAGACAAGTCTGTAAGTGATTGCTCCAGAATTTAGCATAATTTTCCATAAGAATTCTTTTATAAGTTTGCAAATGTAATCTCACAGTATGACCTTTTCAAAGATGTCACGCTAGTACGTGGTGACTGGGGATCCCAGTGAATGGAAGGATAAAAACAAAGTTTTATATTGTCTTTTAGGCTTTTGCTTGTTGGAGTGAAACTTTCCAGACGCTGGCTGACAGAGAAGGTCAAGAAAGTTGCTAAATACTGCAGCTGATCAAAGGCTAATGTCTCTCCTTGTCTCTCTCCTTATTGTCACCGCTGTTCAGAGGTTGGCCTTTCTCTTTGCCGGTCCACATGCATCTAGACTTTGCTGTCTCCAGGAATACAGCCTTTGTAGAGAACAAGGCTCATTTGTCAAACACTGTTAGCGGCTCCCTGGCAAATGTTTTACCCTTTTATCTTTGTTCAAAAGGAGATTTGCTGTCGCACTTCCATATTTAAGCTGTCATGGCGTTCCTTTTTTTGTAGCCTGCACTTTGTGAGCCAAGTTTAAACAAGAGTGGTGGCTTAGAAAAATAAGAAAGCAATTTGCTGTTCCAACAAATGGCTGAATTACGAAGATCCACACTGCAGGCATGTACAACGCTTTGAAGTGTCAGGGAATTGACAATGCTCTCTAGAGTGTTGCCCTTTTTTTCTGCTCGCCTTTTTTCCTCTGTTGAGAGAGTTTGTAGCATCTCAAGTGATAATCCAGCTTCATGCCATTGTATGAATCTCTAATGACCCAAGGATGTTTTTTGTTAGCAGTCTATGCTAGCTGTATTGATGCTGCAGTATTTATTTAAAGCCCATTAACCACTGGAGACATTTTTATTGATGTTTACAATTACTGCCATTCAATTATTAGTTATTTGTTGTGAGGATTGTGCTGTTTAACATTGCCGTCAGGGTACATTCAAATATTGTTAAAGTCTCAAAGTAAATGGCAACATTTCCTTTAGTGTTCCAAATAATACAATTAAATTATTAAATAAAAAACCTATCAGCAGAATGTTATGACATTTCTGTCATTTAATTTAGCAAAGCAGTGCTTTATGTAATGCTTGATTTGCATAATTTAAATTCATTTTTGTACCAAATTGTCTAATATGTTAATTGAAAAAGCTTAATGTGTTAGAACAGAACTAAGAACCTTTTTAGTCATACTTGATGTCAAGTCATATTTAGTCTCAAGTGAATGTCAATAAGGCACTCGTTGCAAGGAGATTCTTTGTACAGTTAAAATAAATAAATACATAAATAAATAAATAAATAAATATATATATATATATATATATGCATATATAGTATTGATGCTGTATTGATATATCAATATATATCAATCTCTCTCTCATATATATCAATCTCTCTCTCATATATATATATATATATATATATATATATATATATATATATATAGTCCTGAAACACAGTTGGTTGGCAAAAATATAGTATGTTCAATATCAGGATAATGCCTTGCAGCAGAATTTAATTAAAATAATAACACTAGCAGAGATGGTTATATCTCAGAATCTACCTTTTTATCCCTCTTATCTGTCTTGTCTTATATATGTTGGCAGCACAGGAAGAACTGCAGCCAGCTTTTTTGTAAGAAGATACAGCCATGACAGCTTCTGATACAGTGAGTGTGTTTCAAATGAGTTTTCATACATTTGGGGATTATAACAGATGTCGTACATGTGGGGATTTTACCATGTGCGTTTTCAAACAAATGTAGAAACATCTCTCATGACATGTTACTTCTGATAGAGCACAGTAATTCTATAGAGGTAGACTATAAATTAGGGCTGTCAATTTAATGCATTTATTAATATAAATTATGACAAATTATGATAATGATAATCCTTCATGAAAGAAATATAATAATACATTATAATTTAATGAAATAAAGTATAATAATGATAAATAAATTAAAGTCTGCAAAGTATGCAATTTATTATGCCCTTTAAGCTGTACATAAACTATTTTTTTTTCTGCAAATGTTGCAGAATATAATTAATTGTGATTGATTTATTAGCATATCATGTCATTACGTTATTAAAATGAACAGCTCTGATAAAAATGCTTTTAACTTTGTGAAGCATGGAGCTATAATAATGTTGACCTGGTAATTTTGTATTTAACTACCTAGCATCTGTTGTCTGCTGAGGCAAACACATCACTAGTACTGGACCAAAGGTAATAAAGGCACAAACTACACAGAACATTTATCAACAGCCCCCAGGAGCACCACAAATGAAGATGGTAACACCTACAGCAGCACAACAGAGAATTAGAAAGAATGCATTGTTCACCTGTACAGTTATTTGATCAATTGACCTATCCGTAAGCCCCTCCCCTCGAACGCAGATGAGCCAATGGCAGTCGAGTATCAGTTGCACGTGGAGCGGAACTCGGACATCTTTAGGTTTCAGAGCCATAGAGAAACATTGGAAGATTCGAAGATGGCATTGGTTTTATGGGGTTTTATGGGGGGAAAGAAAAAAAGAAGAAAAAAAAAAAGAAAAAATATTTTTTATTCGAATGTATGCATCAAAGCAATGAATGTATGCATGTATGCATCAAAGCAATGCGCTACCATATTGCAACGCATTGTGTCAATACAGCGCAGTGAAGAATAACTTAAATAGGTTGCCTGTATTTACTAAACTGTGGAGCTCTTGCTGCTGATTTGAATGGCAATGCTTCCCGTTTTAAGTAGGCTATCAGTTGATGGCCCTTCATCTTGAAGCACAAATGAGCGCGCTGATTTTCTTTTGTTCAAGTTTTCCGTGTCTTTTTCCCGTGTCACTTGAAATGCGTCCGTTTTGAATCACTGTGGTGAGACACGAGGAAAAAAATAAACGATCAGTAGTCATTTCTGAACTTTCTGTCGTCCGTTACTGGAAACAAAATTACTGCTTCCCGATCTCAATAAAGTTTACACACACTTTTATTCTGTGAACTGGATCTCGCTCAGGACGCGCGCTGTCTGTGGAAATTTGGCCAGGACTGGTTCCAGATATAAATCACTGAGACATTTTTGTCCCGTCCATTGCTTATCATTGATATTTCTAGCATGAATCCAGCATCATTCCCGAAACTTTGCTGCATGTATGTCCGAAAAACGAAAGTTTAATTCAAATTTTGAACGGATTATAGCCTAGAAAAGCGCGCTCCCATTATTATCACTAAAAGCATCACTCATCAAAGTTCATCGCGATCTCACAAAGTTCTATAAACAAGCTCTCTAAACTACACAATGAATCTATAATGAATTTACATCGCATCTGCACTTAGTTAGTCATCATGAGATGATTCACGAGCCGAGCGTGCAAAACTCCGGTGTTCTGTCGATTTGTGCTACCCTGTCAGATTTTCCTACCTCCCATTAAAACAGTAGGTAGTACAATTCGACAACGAAAAATGCTACCTGTTAAATTATGATTTATTAATATCTACACCTACCACAACCCTAAATCTACCCTTACAGTTATGTAAATACAGTAATAATGTGTCATATTCGCGGTGGGATACAGCTACCGGAAACGAACAATAAATAATTTTTTCTACCTATTAGATTGTGTTTTATTAACTTCTACATCTACCCCAACCCTAAACATACCCTTACAGTAATGCAGATACATTAAATATTGTTGTTCAGCGTGAGAAAAAGGACGAAATATTGATGTGCGCATGCGCAGTAAACCCCGGTAGGAAAATCTGACGGGTAGGATAAAATGTCAGGACACCGGCGCTTTCAGCTGTGAGTGAATTCTGAAAAACGACAATATTTCTGATTGGCCATTGCGTTGAAGAAATCAACAGATATGTCTTTGATTGGATACATTGCTCAACGCTGCAAAAACACGTTGGATAGTTTTCCAGATCTTTTAATTGTGTTTGCTTTCATTTGAGGGTATTTAGCGCCGTCTAGTACCCCGTACAGCCAGGCCTAGGCTGATATCAGCGATTCCATGACTGACGATATCAGGGGGGCAACTGCCCCCCTTGCCCTCCCCCAATGTCGCCCATGCACATGATAATCAATTGTAAAGTATTAGAGCTCCAAGTAGAATTGACCTATCGGTAAGCCCCGCCCCCCTTAGTTACTGTTGCTCCCTCAGACGAACAAACAGAGTTTCTCACTGTCTTACAATGACAGCTGCAGTGTGAAAACCTTGTCCCACGATGTTTTTTGCACAATTTTGGACACAGAAGGCCACCAAATGGGAATTAAATATGGAGGGATTTATAAAATAGGCTATTTAAAAATAAATACGGCGGGTAACTCGAAGCTAGGGTTTACAGATCACCATGTAAGCGGGAGAACGGTCATCACGATCGCGGACGATTAAATTAATGTACATTTAACCAGTTTAATATGGAGAAGCACTGAAATATAGACCTTCGTTTATGTGTTTTTGACCTACACTGTACAAGACGCGAGAACAGTCTATTTAGGTTTGTAGGTTAGCATGGACTCACTAACTTTAACCTTAGCTAGTTTTAGACAGAGATACCTTGCTAAAGCACAAGATAACATTAACGTTCTGCTTGAGCAGATGAAAATTGTAACTTAATGAGTGTATGTAATAAAATAAATGATATTGCCCATCCTCTCAGGATACCTGGAATCAGTGTTACAAGTACCCCAGGCACATCGTTTTTCCATTTTTGAAGCATAAACCCCATAAAACCGATGCGAGCTTCGAATCTTCCAGTGTTTCTCTATGGCGCTGAAACCTAAAGATGTCCGAATTCTGCTCCACGTGCAACTGATACTCGACTGCCATTGGCTCGTCTGCGTTCGAGGGGAGGGGCTTACCGATAGGTCAATTGAACGCTCTTTTACCAGAAAAAATGAGTCATCTATAACAGAACATGGCTACTGAAAAAGTACCACTCAAGGAAAAATGAACCTTTTAATGGTGCTTTACCAAAGACATCAACAAAGACATAAATTAAGAAAAACAGCCAGTATTACTTGGAAAAAAAATGAGTGTTTTAAGAGACTGTTGCTGCATCCAAAAGCACTCTTCTGTTTTCTGAAGCAATATGTTGCTTTGTTTCAAACAGACCAAAATTACTTTGTTTATTCCCCTCAAGGCTCTTAAGAGTTCAGCTCGAGAACTGGATCTGTCAAATTTCTGAATGAATCATTCAAACTGGGTTTGTGAACTGGATGCAGTGATTCAGTCAAAAGAGTCAGCCCAAAAGAACAATTTGTTAGAGAATCAGGTATCGCTTCTTATTTTTCAGTGAATAACAGCTGTAATTCTAATTGTAATACTTTATTTCACACATAGCTGGTTTCAGAAGACTTGGAATACAGTACACGAGTCACATGTACGACTTTTATAATACTTTTTGAAGCTTGAAAGTCCTAGTCCCCATTCACAGTGGCATAAACCGAGTGGAAAAGAGCATCTAAGTCAGACTTCAGAATTGAGTTCCAGTGAAGAAAGTAAGTCTTATGGGTGAGAAAATTATGATTTTTTTTTTTTTTTACATTTTTGAGTGAATTATTCTTTTAATACATTACCCGACTGACCACTTAGAGACATGGAGAGTCTGCAGTCTTCCTATGAGAAGACAGCTATTATGAATGATTGTGTCTTTTACGAGAGTATTGTGCTTAGTCAAAGTTACCCATAGATGAAACACAGCTGAGGAGATATTGTATGACCTTGATCCTCACCGCACCGTTTTTATCTGGATGTTTCTTATTTCATGAGGCACATTCTCTAAAAACCTCTCCTGAATCTCAATGAGTTGTTGATAGAGTTCTGAGATCAGGATCAGCTCCCGGTCAAGGCTAAAAGAGAAAGACAAATCAAAATGGAAAAGGAAAGTAAACCTGCGGAAAAAACGTTGACCACCAAATAGCACCTATGGCATTTCAAGGTGTGAAATGAGGAAATAGCACATGTTTCTTCGGTTTCCTTAAAAACTGCAGGGGAACGTGCAAATTGACCTGGCTCCCAGCGGAAATGACTTGCCTCCCGAGCCTCCTTTGCAACTGTGTTTGTCACAGAGACAGAGCATTGGGAAATGCCGGTGTCAAAATTCCGGTGTTTTAGCTTGTCCACGCTGACAGGCAAGGAAATGGAGCACTACCTGACCCGCATGTGAATCCAGGCAAGGCCTCATCTGTGGGGGCCAATGGTAAACACGCCTTTCCTCTGTCAATCAGCCCACTGTCCTCTCTATTCTTCCTGTCAGATTAACACAACAATATCACCCCTGTCAGTTGTCCACCCAGATAACGCCTCTAACAGCCACTGAATTCATTTTTCATACAGACATTGTCTGTAAACCCCTGCCCCTACATCCCACAATGCACACAAAACACACACTCGCCGTTGTGATTGGCAGGGTCTCTGCAGGAATTATTTCACAGATAAATAAATTCAGGACACTGTTTTGGATGTTGCCAGCAGCAAAGATATGAAAGAACTGTTAAGAATGAACCATAAAAAATAATGTTTTTGTGACTTACAGGCTTACACAGTTTTACTGCTGAACGTCAAAGGAATAGTTTACCCAAACTAGTTGTTCCAAATCTGTATGATATGGAAGGTGACACAGTAGTGTGCAAATTTTTAGTGACTGCGAACTACACTACCATTTAAAAGTTTTAGGTTGGTAAGATTTTTTTTTGCCTCACCAAGGCAGCATTTATTTGATCAAAAATACAGTAAAACAGTAATGTTGTGAATATTATTATTATTTTCTATTTTAAATGATTTATTTGTGATGACAAAGCTGACTTTTCAGCAGTCATTACTCTGAAAAGTTTAATGAAAAAATTTATAAAATTATTTAAAAATTTATAAAATGAATAAATGTATTAAGTGAAGCATCTAAAAAGTTGAACCGAGATGTTATTTACCTTGAAATATTAGTGTATAATTCTGTAGTGTTATAATTTGCCTTGTTAGAAGCAAAATGGCTGTGTGTAATGATGCGTGACACTTTTATATGGCTTTTATATTATCATTTTTTTTTATTTTATCATATTTTTTATATTTATATTGCCATCATCAACAAATGCACTGAGGTTTTTATGCCAAACAAGTTATTATTATTTATTATTATTTAATTATTATTATTATTATTATTTTCCATCCACATTTTCACTTTCTGTCTTAAAAATACTCTGTTTCAAGTAGGGAAACCCCATTCAGAAAATCAAGTAAATGGGCACTGCTGTAATTGGCAAACTTCATTGCACCGTATCCAGGAATGATGTTAAAAATAAACCTCAGCCATGCATTTCTAATAGTTTTTGGAAGCGCAGTTTTTGGAAGTACAGTTTTTCTACATTTATAGGGACAGAACAATGTTGGGTGCTCTTACCCTCATAGCCATATCGCTCTTGTGATTGACGGACAGACATGAGTTGTTAAGATCACACCTCCTTGATTTGCATGTTAAGAGGCAAGTTGAGGAAAATTGTGATATCATAACTGGGGGCGATTTCAAACCCTGGTATTTCAGAGGGGTGGAAAACAAAAAATGATATTTTAAACTGGGGAGTTTGCTGTGAGGCATGAAACTTTCAGTATGTTTTAAATGCATTTTAGCACAGTTAAACATCTTTTTATAGACTTGGATACACGTTACCGATCCATATTAGAACTGCACCAACATTACATATTTTTAAATCAAAGTTAAAAACGTATCTCTTCACTATAGCCTATGACTTGTGATGTTGTTTGTCTGATGTTTGCTTGGTTTGTATACATGTTTTTAAAAGTCTTTTACAACATTGTACAGCACATTGGTCAACTGTAGTTGTTTTTAATTGTGCTTTATAAATAAATTGAGACTTGAGACTTGGATACAGTAGCTGCAGGCATACATTGTGACTTTAGCATTTTATTTTTGTTTGCAAAGTAGTTGTTGTCACCTGTCGCCAATGGCTTGCTCTAATCTCTAATGCTGATGTTGTGCAAAGGAATGGAGAGTTTCCTTTTTTCTAAAAGTGTAACTTATTTTTCTCATCTAAAGTTGGCAGCACCGAACGAGTTTTAAACAAGCTCCAAGCTCCACTAATTACTTGACTCATTTTAATTAGAAATATAGTACTAGACCACTTAGTGTGATTTTGCTAATGATAATTTGTTCTGTTTGAATCTTGTCTTTGGAATCTTTTAATAGTGCTTATTAAGTGATTTTATCCGTTTTGCATATTTCCTCCAGATTTAGCTACTAAATTGTACCCCACTTCTGCCCAAAATCCCTCTCTCCCAAGCCATGTAATCAAATTAAATGTTAGCAGACCAAGGATTCTCAAAGTCTTCTTGTGGCAAGAGTTCTTTAGAGGGCTTATGGCTGTCATAGACTGGTGTGATTTCTCAGGACACCTGTTTTATTGATATACATCTGGTAGTTGGGGCATTTTATGTGGGTAGTTCCATAAAAAAATCGATTACAGTGCCTTTAATGTTTGCAGGTAGAAACCACATCAAAAACAACCAAATGAAAATAAGTGTAAAGAGGCCTCGCTAACAATTCTGACTGAAAAATGCACACATTTGGGCTGTTATGTGGTGCATGAACACATTCTTGACATGAAATGCTTGTGCTTTTAGAAATTTACCATTGATAGTCTCTCAAAGCATACATGCAGGTCTTGCAGGCCCTGTGAATACATAATGGCATTGATGTGGACTGACAGGGTGACCTCATGACTGCTCTTGTCACAGGGTGACCCAGTTACCAAGCCTCTGTCGTTTGTTCTGTAACACAGCGTTGTGTAACTCACTGTCATATGTCATGTGACCCTGGGGTTCATGTCAGAAGCTCTTTTCTGTCTTCTGTTAATAGTAGTTTTGGATCTTGTACACAAACTTACCAGCAATACCATGCTGTCTACTTGAATTAATGTTATACATTAAGTGTTTTTTTTTTTTTTCTTTTGTTTAAGGTTTTGAGCGAAGGAGGTCTGTAATACCAGGGGAGACATCCCTTTAAATTTAAACTACTCGGCGGCCATCTTGACAACAATCAGCATATTGATGAAATCTTCAAAACTACTGGGTATGCTAGAATATTTCAAAATGACATCATAAATTTAGCTAAACTCAGACAATAAAATGTTTTAGGTTGAGTGAATGCATTGCTAAAGTAAACAAACATGTGTTGCCTTTATCTGTAAAAAAAAAAAAAAAAAAAGCCCTAGAAACATTTTTTCAGTCAAATTGCTATTAAATATCTGATTTATTACAAAGAAATGTTAAGTAACAGACTGAATTAAACTTGAAATTTTGAAGTAGAAAGACTGATATAGTATTTTCTCATAAAACATACTCTAGTAATCTTTGTTTTATTCATAACTTCAAAAAAAAAAAAAAAAGTTCTGTATTACTTGTGGGTTTGGCAGCAAAAAGTAATATTTTCTGATTTAAAAAAAAAAATCACACAAAGCAAAGAAAGATACTGTCCTCAAAAGAAATATGATTTTAAATGACCGTATACATTTATATTTCTGGAGATGAGAGCTCACCATAATATGTTCTGAATCAAATAAGGTGAACCATTTGTCAGGTAATGTCTTCTTTTATATGAATGGTGCAGAGCAATTCAAAACATTCAGTGAGACGTCTCAATATAATGCTTTGAAGTTCTAAGGGATATATATATATTTTCCGAGCTGTTTTCAGCTGATAATGAACCAGATTTTTGTTTGAAATTTTAGAGACAAAGGTTAAGGCTAATGATAAACACAATTAATATGCTCTGATATATTTAAGTATGATAAGTACAGGCCATTGATGTATTCACAAATGGTGTACATAAAATGTGTAACACATACTTTATTTAAAAAAAATTAAAAATAAATAAAAATACATGCAAAATATGGTTCATGAATGTCTGGACATTCCCATGCCTCTTTGAAATCTGTCATTATGGTAATTGTCACGTGTTGGAAGATGATGAAAGCAGTATCTTTCACCTTTTGTGACATGCAATATATGTTTCTTAAATTATATGTCATGCTAATGTCCATGTCTGCAGTCACTGGCAGGAAAATGTGTTTTGAAACATGATTTTTTTCTTCTTCATTCCATACACGCTACATACCAGTCAGATTTTTGGACTATCTTTACAGAATTCATTCTTTTTTTGGGATTTAAAAAAAAAAAAAAAAAAAAAAATTATATATATATATATATATATATATATATATATATAAAGACTTGCTTAGTTGGCTTAACATTTGATTGACAACTATATTATTACTATCCACATTTTTGAATAAGTAATTGTAAAAGAATTATTAGTATTAGTAGGAATGTCTAAAACTTTGATTTTTAAAAAGTATTGCTTAAATAATAATAAAAAAGATTGATTTTTCTTGAAGGACAAGAATATATTTAATAAACTGGTCAATGAAAGACAAATTTCAAAGTTTTCTTTCATCTCCTCACTGTTTCTGACATTTCATGTTTATCCACCAAAACACAATGTATTATTAATTTTTGAACATACTTATAGGGTAAAGCATTGGGCTCTTAAAAAAACCCTTCAGCAGTCCAGGTCCCGGGGTTGGGAGAATAGGAGTGCTGTAAGACAGGCCTACTGAGAATACAGTGGGAATACTGAGAAGTGGCCGAGTTGACTTGTAAAAGGCTTTTCACACTGTGAAGAGCACAGACAACCACATCTAAAACGCCTGTCCCCCAGGAGCGCCTGCCATTCTCCACCAGGGTCAGAGAAGCATTTGATTTTGTTTTCCTCCACCAGACTCCCCTACGGTTAATCCATATGAAATTCAATCGATATGGATGCCTCTTTGTGCATAAACGGATGGACCTATACATCTGTCCACTCCATTTCTGTCCATTAGTGCAGAAATACCTGAAAGCAAATGCATGGTGCTGACTAATTCAGAAAATATGAGATCCGGTGAAACACTGCATTATATCTAAGTGGTATATAATTATTACTTCATCTTAAAACCATCTTAAATATGTCTTGTGCAGTAAGAAGTTTCAGCCCACATGATTTTTTTTTAATATATGCTGGAAATTAATGCAAACAGATTATTTGATCTGCCTGGTGTTAAATAAATTATATACAGTATATACAGTATACACACACACACACACACACACAGTTATATATATATATATATATATATATATATACACACACACATGTATTATGTATTAATACAGATATGTACACATACATGCATACATACATGAAGTGTCTATTGGTATATTGTGCTTTGTGTCCATGCAGACTGTATTCCACTGTATTTTCCAGTTGCCAGGCTGCATCACAGCTATGAAGGCATTCGGTGGTCCAAAAAGAAGTTGAAACCAGCCTGTGAAGCTCATCATCATGGTCATACGTTCCCTCTGTTTGCCACCCAAGGCTCTGTTCTGTTCTCTGGCTGTGCAACATCTCTCCTAGCCTCCCTGAGTGCGTTCTCATATGATTCGATTATTGCTAACTCAGTGAGCTCTGGAGAAGCCAGAGGCGCAAATGGCTCCGGGTTTGGCTTTCAGTGCAATCGCACCCCTGGCTATTTGATCTGAACATTCAGTGGCTGCTGTCATTGTCATTTGCCGCCTTGAAAATGGGTCGTTACCTGCATTTTCATTATCAGTCACGCTAAAGTAAGCTTGGTGAAATGAACCGATATCAGAAGGGCATGGGGGGAGTGATCGTTGCGAGGGGACGCTGGGTGGCTTGGAGCAGCTTCTATTGTTCAAACTGCCTTTGAATGGTGGAACACCCACAGCTCCATCTTCCACTCCTGTCTGCCCTGCATTTTAAATATTTATTTCTCTCTCCCATCATCTATCATGCGACATTGCACTGTGAATTTAAAGTGAAAAGATCAAAAGAGCTGAATGACTTTCTCTGCAAAGAACATTTGGATCCCAGTCATGCTGAACCACCCAAACAATTACTCTCCTGTCCATGATATATCGTTGCTACACCACTGATACTTTGGTGATAAATTACTGATCTGTTACATGTATTGAGCTGAGGCAGACAAAGTCCACAGCAGTTTTGAGATAACCTATTGTGGGGAGCGACCAATAACATTCAATAATGCAAACTGAACAGTTTGTACTTTGCAACTTAATACACTGCAAAAAATATTTTTCTTAAAGGAATAGTTCACCCTAAAATTATGAAAATTTACTCATCCTCAGACCACCAAAGATGTAGATGAGTTTGTTTGTTCATTGGAACAGATTTGGAAAAATTCTGTATTACATAATTTTTCACCAATGGATCCTCTGCAGTGAATGGGTGCCGTCAAAATGAGAGTTTAAACAGCTGAAAAAAACATCACAATATTCATGTTTGTAATAAACAAATTGATCATTAAGACTTGTGGCTAAAATATGATTACTCTCTCCATAATATTGCTGTCTTCAGTAAAAAAAAGTAATCATGTCTGAAATAGGAGTGAAATATGCACAGATCAAGCACCATTTACAAGTGAAAACAGCTCTAAAACATATGTTGGTGGACATAAAAACAGCTCGAAACAAATATGTTGGTGGATTTTGATGTGAGAGGACAACAGGGATGGACTTTTTCACTGGAGGAAGTGTTGTTATAGATGATGGACATATTTTGGCCAAAATTGATGGTTTAAAGTTGAAATGCCTTGATGGATTTGTTTCTTACAAACGCAAAGCTTTTTGCTTCACATGGCATTAATTGATGGACTAGAGTCATGTGGGTTACTTGTGGATTATTGTGATATTTTTATCAGCTGGCGGCACCCATTCACTGCAAAGGATCCATTGGTGAGCAAGTGATGTAATGCTAAATTTCCCAAAATTTGTTCTGGTGAACTCATCTACATCTTGAAAGACCTGAGGGTGAGTAAACTTTCATCAAATGTTCATTTGATTCCTTTAACTACTATTTTGTCTGGTTTTGCAGTAAAAATTGTTGTGAAACTGTTCCAACACTGTCTCCACTGTCTATACAGACTGCATCCTAAATGAAATGTACCCTCCTAAGTAAATGATTTGGAATACACTTCCAATCCGAATAGTGATCTTTGCTCGGCTCGCTATTCAGTAGATTTTGCAGATGATAACATTATACAATAATAAGCATAAAAATGGATAACGGATATACACACATATTTTAAACTGAACTATTTTTATTGATAGTTTTCAGCACTGAATAAAATGTACTGTATGTAGGCCTATATTTGGCAATTCTCACTTTCTTGCTTTTTCTGAGAGCTTGTTGCATTACATACTGAAACTGGATCAAAGATGTCTGTGATATCTAAAACGCTGTCTAGGTTTTGGAACAGAGATCAGAACATATTTGTTCCAGAAGTTTTGGTGGCATCCAACAAAAAATGGAAGATGTCTTCTAAGAGCTCAAAAGCTTGAATAAAGATAAAAGATTTTTGGTATTAAAGTAATCTCTTTCATTATAGAACAACAGATGCTGCTTAGGCTTAACAGATAAGATGGCTTCATCTCTGAGAACTGACAAAGCGGCAGGACACGGCAGAAATGAAAACGGACAAAAATGTCAGCTTTTATTCATAATAAGAAAATCTTTCTTTCTTCATTCCTTCTATTTTTTCTCCCTCAGATTGCTTTCCATAAAGAATCTTAAAATATTACTATAACTTTAAAATATTAAAATGCCATTTTATCATTCACAGATGCTTTATGAGGTTCTCCTAACATGGTTTCTTTCTCTTTTTGGTTACTTTTGCTTTAGTAAAAGCTCCTTTTTGAAAACTTTATCAGTTACATTGCTTCTGTGTGATGTCAAAAGTAATCTGATATCACTTTTTTGGTTTAACATGCATTTACATTAACGTAATGATTATTTAAAGTGCACATGAACTGTCAAAAAAACTGTTGTAGATGCTTTTGAGGCTTTAAATCATGCAAAAGCTGAACATGGCAGTGTGTGCGTGCTGTCAGCAGTTGAAGTCTGCTCCTGTCAGGCGCAGCGCCAGACGTGTGGTATGTGTCTTCATTATGTTCAGAGAGGACAGTTAGTCATGCGTGACTCAGTAACATCCACAAAACAACAGAGTGAGGATCTGTCTGCATGAATCAAAAACATTCATATGTGTGCACATTCACAATCTTTTTAATGAATCAATAGTGACAAATTGTTCTCTGTTGTATTTCTATTTGTTTTTGGGCTATTTAAACATAACCTTTCTGTTCCACCATACATTTCAGGACTGAGTAATGCAGGAATAATCAAAGTTTATAGCTTGGGGCCACTTGCTAAAAGCGCGTGTGGTGATCAGAGATCAGAGAATAAAATTACATGTTAAGTAGCCCTATTTTCATTTAGTATTTGGATATCCTGATACTTTGTCACAATATTAAAAAAAAGGGTTAAATTAATTGTGAAACCTTTTTGTTTTTTAATTAATCTGATTTCAAAACTGTAAATGTAAAACAAATTAAATGTAAAGTAAATGTAATTAATAAATATAAATGTAACCAAATAAATGTAAATTATATATCTTATTACCAATTTTCAATTTGGATACCTTGATGCTTGATTAATCAACAAATGAAGTAGAATTTAAATATTTTATAACATTTTATATGTCTTACACAATATGGTACTCAATATATTAAACAGTTTATATATAAACTGTTTATAAAACGGCATTATAATTCATTTCTATAGGGGCCATGCATTGCATTTTTTTTAAATAAAATATATTATTTAAACAAATATATTATATTATATTATATTATATTATATTATATTATATTATATTATATTATATTATATTATATTATATTTAAATATTTTATGAGCTGTTTTTGTTTAATGAATGAATGAATGAATAATTCCTTAATTATTTTTTTAACATATTAGCATGATGAATCAAAAAGGTAGTCATTAATTAGCACTAATTGTTACTTTACGACCACATGTTATTTTGAAGTCACAACCAAATGATAACATCAGCTAATGATTCTTACCCACAATGTCATTTCCATCTTAACAAAAATGCTAAAATATCATGCTCCCCCTGCATTGTTCAGTGTACTTCTGTGTAGCTTGTGCTCTTTTATTCATGGGCTTTCTAAAATGCAAGAGAAATGCCACAGAAATGCTCCCAGAATCCTGATTTGTGCCTCCTCTGCAGCAGAGCATTAGTGACTGAGAGCCCATGAGTCTTCCAAGGTCATTGTTGAACACATCGGGGACCTGAGGAACTGTATGTCAAGAAAATGTAGCAAAAACATGTGTTCAGAATACAGCCCTCAGAAATAACCCTTTCTAATAAAAGTGCTTCCACTGTATGCAATTAAGTCAGTGACAGTTAATTTTTTTGGTCTTGGGTATAATACTGGGTTAAACAAGCAAACGTTTTGCTTTTGACAGAACAGAACTCTTTTGTGCTGCAGTGTGGAGCTGCTCTTGTAAAAAAGCTAAATCACTGAACCATGGTATACATTTGAAAGCCATGGTGCTGCAGAGGCTTAAAAGTTACCATAGTGATATTTAGATATGCTTTAAATCCGTTTAGAGGTCTAACTTCAATTTACAGATTGTTTTTAACTCTCTGATACCAGATGCCTCCCTGGCTTCCAGTTTCCACTACCAATGCCCAATAAAGAAACTGTCAGTTTGAGTTAAGCAATTCTGGCTAGAGTTAGAAAGGACTGTCATATCCATGCTAATTCATAAACCAAAGGCAGCAAAGAGTTTATTAATCTGTTTCTAGTGATTTTTCAATTCAGGGATCTGGGCAGAGGTTTCTGTATGTAGTTTAGAGAACAGTAAATGGTTGTTGGTAATATTTAGTGCTCAAAATCATAAAGCAAAACTATGAGAGTGACTTACAGGGTTATTATAGTTTTTGGTTTGTTTGTTTTTATTTGTGCATTTTATTTTCAGTTTAGGTCCTTCCTTGTTGTTGGTTTTCATTATTATTATTATTATTATTATTATTATTATTTACAGTTTTATTTTAGTTTCAGTTCAAACATTTTAGGTCTGCCAAAGATAACTGGTATCATTTTAAAATGTGTACAGATGTATATTTTTTTATTTCAAACAGTGCATCAAAAACGTCTCGGTTATGTATGTAACCCTCGTTCCCTGAAGGACGTAATGGGATCTCATTACGTCAGTCACTATGACGTTATGTCGAACGTGACTGACTGATAGGGAACTAAAATGAATGTGCTCATTTTATTTTATTTTATTTTATTTTATTTTATTTGAATTGTTTTTATTTTATTTTATTTTAGTTTAGTATCGTTTAGTTTAGTTTCAGTTACAACATTTTAGTTTAATGTTTTCATTTTGTAGTATGCTACATTTAGTTTACATTTTTAATGTTTACATTTAATAATACAATATAGAATTAATTTTGCCATGAATATAGTGATTGCTGCTGATATGGCGTTAAGTCATGAATAAATGAATGAATGAATGAATGAATGAATGAATAAATAAACTAAATAAACTAAAAATAATTAATTTGTGTACATTTAATTTTTTTGTTTTGTTTTGTTGTTTTGTTTTTGTTTAGTGATGGAAAAGTATTTTAGTTTATTTTTTTCCTCAGTTTTCCAAAAACACATTTTGTCTGCCTTTGTAGTGTTTTTGCTTTTAATTACACAACAATTCAAGATGCAAATGCACACCACGCTGTGAATATGCTATGCCACCTGAGGGAGCTTCATCAGAGCCTGATCAATCACTGTTGAAGCGACTAACATTCTTGCTTTCGTTGATGTTGTGTCATTGCTGCTTTGCTGGAGGGCCAGCATCTGATCTGAGCTTCAACAGTCAACTATTTGCTTCTGTTGTCCTTCAGAAAGACATGACGTGGCACTTTGTAAAAGGGATGACTGTGGGGAGATGCCAGGTTGGCAAAGGCTGTGATGGATATGGTGGGTGGTGTCTCGGCTCCTGCCAGACTTTGAGATGAATGATTGTGCAGAGTCAACATCGCAATGTGTGCAGTCGTCACACATCAGCACAGAGTAGAATCAAAAAACCGTTGCCTCTAAATAAGCCACTTGCGATAATGATCTCCCTTGTCTTTTGTCTGTTTATGCAGAATAGGTAAGATAGTCGGCTGTGTGAATTATTACTGGCTGAAGGTGGTACAGTGTGTGGAGAAGAAATAGGTGGCATATATCAGTAAGAGCCTGTGGTATAAAATGAAAAATTCGTCTTCTGCGCTGTTCCTCTAGATGAACGGCCCTGCCATCAGTCACCTGCGCAACTCCTGAGATATCTTATTGAAACTCAAGCTTGTTCTTGCTTCCGGTGATGATGGTTTCATGTTGCTTCCATTTGAATTTGTTTGAAAACAAACCGCAGACAAATGCTGTATCCTGCCAGCAACGGCGGAGGAAACAATGCTAGATGGCATCATGTTGTTGTGCAGCTGTCCAAGTACATATTCTTCAAGTCGTGACCAATTTAACTTGCCCATGGCTACTGTAATGAGATTTCTGACTGTACCACATCAAAGGGACCATACGAGTGTGCTGAGTTACGTTAATAATGTTGGAGGTAATTGCACTACACTACATGGTGACCTTTTGTGCTCGTGAGCTGCCAATAATTAGCTAGCCTATTGTTGTGAAAAAAAAAACCTACAGTGCAAGTCCAATTAGGAGTAATTGACTGCTCCATAAAATATAAAATAGTGATATAAATAGTGTAGTGTAGTTTTGTGTAGTATGGCAGTATCGTCACTACATATAGTGAAGTTATCATGTGCCTTTTGAATAGCAAAGGTATTTATTGATTCTAGTCATTTAAATTGTGAGGCCTATTTTGCATGGGTTCACGTTGGTCAAGCAAATTCGCTCTTTTGTGTTCATTCTTTTCAATGAATCAGTTAATCAGGTTGGCAAAATAGTCTTAGCGTTTTTAATTAACATGCATTTGATCAAATTACAGTTGATTATATCATTTTCTAGGTAGTTATTAGCTAAGCTGGCTAAAATTTCAGTAGCTTGTCCACCATGGTTTTGTATATTACAAAAGGCCTCAGAATAATAATATTTATACTGTAAGTGTAAACTCATTATATGTAAACTGGTCTCTTTGAGGAATCACAATCCTCTGTAAAGGTTTTGCACTGGTTCAGCGATGTTGTTATTATCACAGAAGACTAACAGCTGCTATAGATATAAAACTCCACATATATCTGCATTATTGCCATGCATCCATTTCATACAGAAGGCAGTGCAATTCAAGGAATCAACTGCAAAATCCAATCAACACCTCGATGGCCCTTAGTACGCCTCGTGTTGCACACTGCATCTCAAATGTGTCTCTTGTGATCACTTGTGATTGAATTGATTGAATTTTTTCAAGGAGAGGGTCTTGTGACTACATAAATCAATTACTGTGTCAGCATGTCAATGAATGTACACTGTAAAAAAAATTCCATAAAATTTACGGTAAAAAAAAGGTCAGCTGTGGTTGCCGGAATTCTACAGTAAAAAATACAGTAACAACATTTTAGGTTTTATGGTTATAACTTAAATTTACAGTTAAATACCGTAATTTCATTAACTGATATACCAACCTATTAAAGTACTGAAATCTGTTCTGTACCTTTGAAATACACTGATAACCACCAAATGCAAATGGTGATGAGAAAGTGACCAAAAAGGGTGGCTAACCGCACACTGATCCACTCAAGACTGGAAAAGTCTACAAAAACATTTTTTTTATTTTATAAATTGCATCGTGCAAAAAGTGCAAAGTGCATGTGAGTTAAAAACAGATAGACACCAGCAAGCAAACGTTTCAGCACATTGCTATCTTCAGTGCTCACTTAGCAAACAACATTCACCCTTTTTAAGTGATTACTTGTAAGAGTACATATGTTTTTACATTATCATCTGTCCATATTACAACTATACAACTATATGTTGGCAAAACTACACGTGCATTACGCACGAGAATGATTGAAGACACAAGTGCCATTAGGAGGCAGGATGATACATCAGTTTCTCGTCATTTTAAGTTTGCCAAACATTCTGTCTGACATGAAGTTCCTGGGCATCGAGAGGGTTCTACTTCATAGAAGTACAAAGGGAGGCTTTCTGGATCTTTGAACTTAAATCTTTATTTCCTGCGGGTATGAATGAAGAACTTGAACTTTCTTGTTTTTTGTAAAAATTATCATTACTATATATATTTTTTTCTCTCTTGTTATATTTATATTTGTAACGCTGAATCATTCTTTGAAGCTGTATACTTGTAATATTCTGCTATATATGTGCATGATAAAACTTGCTTGGAATTCTACTTGTGATAATTAAGGTTTAACAGAGACAATTGAATTCAGCTGATTGTCCTTAATTGCTGACCCACTTAAAAAGGGTGAATGTTGTTTGCTAAGTGAGCACTGAAGATAGCAATGTGCTGAAACATTTGCTTGCTGGTGTCTATCTGTTTTTAACTCACATGCACTTTGCACTTTTTGCACGATGTAATTTATAAAATAAAAAAAATGTTTTTTGTAGACTTTTCCAGACTTGAGTGGATCAATGTGCGGTTAGCCACCCTTTTTGCTCATTTTCAAGTATACCATTGGCTTGACGCACCTGTAGTACAAGGACCTGCAGCATAAGGACTTTTTTCCTGTTTGGAGCGCTACAATTTTCTCCAGTTACTGGTGATGAGAAAGTCACATGATGAACCAAAGCCCATCACAAGCAGCTTTTAAATAATAACATATATAGAAGGTGCACAGTGTCATTCAGACAAACACTAAACACCATCATGGTGAGACTCATTAAACTGAAATATGCAATAAACATTAATTTAACAACATTAGATGTAACATACAACCCTAATAAACATAACTGATAAGAAAAAACTGAGAAGCAGCATAGTTATTTTAAAGAAAAAACATCAAATTCAAACAAAATTTGAAATGCAATGCAGGGAATTCTGGGAACGTCAATTTGCGGTTTTTTCCTGTAACTTACCGTTCACAGGAACTTACCGTTAACCATTTAACAGGTTTTTACTGTAGCATTTTCACAGTTTTTTACCGTTAAAATCACGGTCATTTTTTTACAGTGTAGATAACACTTGCTGTTGAATCTATACATCACCATATATTTGATGGTATGTCTGGTATATGATGGTATAGTAATGCGTCTGCTAAATGACTACATGTGTTGAATGAGTGTGGATAGGACATTATTGGGACATTTCGAAAGCTGGATTCAGTCTTGTGTCACCTACACAAACACCAAGGCTCAGTGTGTCTGACTGTAATTGCCTATCTTTACCTGCTTTATTTTAGTCTTTGCTGGGTCAAAAGGCTAAATGAGAATAAAAGCAGGTCTGGTTTGATTAAAACAATCTCTGGTGCAATTGCTGTCTTAGTGCATTTCATTTCAGTGAATGCAGCTGTTCAAATCTTGGTGCACAAGAAACAAGTGGACCAAGACCCACTTTTTCAGGGGTTTGGCAGAAATATGAATGTATTATTCAAGTTCAAGTATTATTCCGAAGACATCTAAATGAACCGAAAACAGGACATGATATCACAAGATATAACCCTAAAAGTGAAAGAATGCTCAAGCATACCTGGTTCTTTTTGTCATATAACTTTTCCCATTACAATTGGGTTCAGACATTAGAACCACCATCTTCTTACAGCAGATCACCCTGTCTGCAACAGAGGTGTTCCTGGTGCAATTTTGACTCTTTTACATGTTTTTAAGCTCTTTTTAAATTCTTAGCTGGTAAAAATACCATATACACACATACAACTAAAGCATTTAACCCAGAACACTTTAGGTATCTTTAGGTTCAATGTTAAAAATGACAGTGTGAATGCTAAGCGAACCAGGACTAGATGTATCATTTTCTTTTTTTGGTCCAGCCCATATAACCAAGAGAACCGAACTACAAGTGTTACTGTAACACACTCTACAACTGCACTGAACGAAATTAATTGGACATATCCTAAAACTCTATTCATGTGTTCCCCATCAGAGCGTTTCACTGCCAATACCAGGCTGTAGACGTTGAATATGCTAAGCTATAGAGCTCTTGTCCTTTAGTGAGTATGGAAGGTTGAGACCATAAAATATAAAAATTCAGCTACTGTGCATCAATGTGCATCATTGCTAAAATGCAACATGGAGAGCGCAGAGTTGAGACTTAAAAGATTTTTCCACTGTGTGATTGGAAAGGGGGAAATAAATCTGGTTGAACGGTAAATCACAGAGATGGCTTGTTTCTATTTATGCTGGCAACAAATGATAATGGCTCTAGATAAAAGGCAATTTTGCTTAAAACTATTCCAGCGTTGTATGTTAGACAATGGGGACTACAAAGGGAGGCATATAATCAGATAATTCTGTTTGATAGATATTAGCCTACAATCCAGAATCTTACTTTGTATAAGGAAGCTAGTAGAGAGAACAGTGACCAGCAAGGACACATGGCTGACATGGAGATAGATAAATGTAGATCATACCAGTAAGTAAAGTCTGTCAGAGACTGGACATATGCATTAACTTAATTCAATTTCATAATAGCTCAAAATCCAATGCCAAGATCCAACCCATCTGTAGGCCTGAGGGTATTTGAGGTTAGAGACTTTCATTTTAAATTAAATGAAAATTGAGTCGATCTAAAGTGGTAATTTTATTTCAAGTTTAAATTATTTTTGTGTGTTAAAATTGAAATAATTTTATTTAGGAATCATTTAATAGAAAATTTACTCAACTTCAGGCTTCTGAAGATGTAGATTTTGCAGATTTTGGTTTACGTCATAGCCATGAATCATCCAAAACAAGTGGTAGGGAAGAAACATCACAGGATCTGTATTCACACTTGTTTTTTTTTTCTTGTTTTTTTTTAAAGAATAAATTCAGTGCAGTGCATTGTTCCAGTTCACTATAAAGATAAACAGTTAAAGAAGCTTTACCGTTGCAAAATACAAACATTGATTTGGAGTCGCTTCTCACTCATGTAGGACAGGGTTATTGATGACCTGTCTTATCTTAGATAGAACTTACACTACAGCCTATCCTGAGAGACCAAACCTCTGCACATTCACAGGCTGTTTGGCGAAGGGCTCGGGCTCGGGAGCAGCAGATAGTGATGAGGGGAGATAAGGTTTGACCGGAGGCCTGATTGGTGAAGTGTTTCTGAAAAAATAAATAGACATCAAAGTAAGGACTTTTGAAACATCTGCAAGGCCAAGATATTTTGTGAATGCGTGTTTGGTAGTACGCACATACTGTGCTTAGGGTCTCTATTATATGTTTTATTGATAAAATGTGTTATTTATGCATATAGATGACAGAGTAAGAAGAGGATAATGCCTTCCGCTCCACTTTTATTAATTTATCTGAAAAAACAAATACATTCAAAGGTAACATAAATAAATTTAAACTGCTCCAATACATTTCCAATAAATGCTGTTTTTTTTTTTTTTTTTTTTTAATTCTGTTCTTATTGACAGATGTAATATTTATTCCATCTGAACAGTTTTGAGGTTAACTGATCTAATTTTTGTCATTGGATAATAGAGCGTTTATATTATGGTGCATTTTGATTTGATTTGTAGCATTTCATTATGATTTTCAGTTTTTTTGTTATAAGGTGAAGTTAGGTAAAGATGACCTCCTTAGAAGTGGGGCAGGAGACCCCCAGAGGTATGTTGTTGCTGGTGTTATTGTTATTTATCACACGACTCTCTGGAATACTTGATTGGTCAACATTCAGTGATCAGATACTTCTGAATAATTTCTCTGACAACACTGCATAACTGACCCCTCATTCGGGATTTCTGTGTTGCCTATATACAGGTGCATCTCAGTAAATTAGAATGTCGTGGAAAAGTTCATTTATTTCAGTAATTCAATTCAAATTGTGAAACTTGTGTATTAAATAAATTCAATGCACACAGACTGAAGTAGTTTAAGTCTTTGGTTCTTTTAATTGTGATGATTTTGGCTCACATTTAACAAAAACCCACCAATTCACTATTTCAACAAATTAGAATATGGTGACATGCCAATCAGCTAATCAACTCAAAACACCTGCAAAGGTTTCCTGAGCCTTCAAAATGGTCTCTCGGTTTGGTTCACTAGGCTACACAATCATGGGGAAGACTGCTGATCTGACAGTTGTCCAGAAGACAATCATTGACACCCTTCACAAGGAGGGTAAGCCACAAACATTCATTGCCAAAGAAGCTGGCTGTTCACAGAGTGCTGTATCCAAGCATGTTAACAGAAAGTTGAGTGGAAGGAAAAAGTGTGGAAGAAAAAGATGCACAACCAACCGAGAGAACCGCAGCCTTATGAGGACTGTCAAGCAAAATCGATTCAAGAATTTGGGTGAACTTCACAAGGAATGGACTGAGGCTGGGGTCAAGGCATCAAGAGCCACCACACACAGATGTGTCAAGGAATTTGGCTACAGTTGTCGTTTTCCTCTTGTTAAGCCACTCCTGAACCACAGACAACGTCAGAGGCGTCTTACCTGGGCTAAGGAGAAGAAGAACTGGCTGTTGCCCAGTGGTCCAAAGTCCTCTTTTCAGATAAGAGTATTTCATTTGGAAACCAAGGTCCTAGTGTCTGGAGGAAGGGTGGAGAAGCTCATAGCCCAAGTTGTTTGAAATCCAGTGTTAAGTTTCCACAGTCTGTGATGATTTGGGGTGCAATGTCATCTGGTGGTGTTGGTCCATTGTGTTTTTTGAAAACCGAAGTCACTGCACCCGTTTACCAAGAAATTTTGGAGCACTTCATGCTTCCTTCTGCTGACCAGCTTTTTAAAGATGCTGATTTCATTTTCCAGCAGGATTTGACACCTGTCCACACTGCCAAAAGCACCAAAAGTTGGTTAAATGACCATGGTGTTGGTGTGCTTGACTGGCCAGCAAATTCACCAGACCTGAACCCCATAGAGAATCTATGGGGTATTGTCAAGAGGAAAATGAGAAACAAGAGACCAAAAAATGCAGATGAGCTGAAGGCCACTGTCAAAGAAACCTGGGCTTCCATACCACCTCAGCAGTGCCACAAACTGATCACCTCCATGCCACGCCGAATTATGGCAGTAATTAAAGCAAAAGGAGCCCCTACCAAGTATTCAGTACATATACAGTAAATGAACATACTTTCCAGAAGGCCAACAATTCACTAAAAATGTTTTTTTAATTTTTTTATTGGTCTTATGAAGCATTCTAATTTGTTGAGACAGTGAATTGGTGGGTTTTTGTTAAATGTGAGCCAAAATCATCACAATTAAAAGAACCAAAGACTTAAACTACTTCAGTCTGTGTGCATTGAATTTATTTAATACACGAGTTTCACAATTTGAGTTGAATTACTGAAATAAATGAACTTTTCCACGACATTCTAATTTATTGAGATACACCTGTATATCATTGCTTACCTATTTAATAATTATTGTAACCCAGATAGCAACCAGTGTTGGGCCAGATCCGGCCCACATCTGGCCCGCATGGATTTCACATGGGCCAGATGTGGGCCGGATCTGGGCCAACACTATGTTGCTGTCTGGGAATGAATCGAGTCATCTACATTATTCAGTTAGATCTGAAGTATAACTCAAATGGAATCAATTAATAGAATATTTGTTATTTGTAACTTAAATGTAGATAATTTATACAGTAAATTATTACAGTTTAGTAATGCATGCGGTTAGGTTGAAGATGGGCCAAAAAAATAAATAATAATAAAAATAAGACTATTTTATGCTTTATGTTACTATTTTTGAAAAGCATATTCAAACATGTCATGATATAAACCACGATGAGGTGCATGCCACTAGAAAATTCATATGTTGAAATCCAGTATTTATGAGCACGAGAACATTTCCACTTGGGTCCACAAACACAAACAAAAAATGTGGGTCCAAATTTTTTCTCTTCTTTTTTTATAGAACCAAATGAAATGCTCACGTTGCTCATTAATACTGGATTTCAGCATATGGATTTTCTAGTGCCACTCTTCTTGTAGTTTCTTTGTGACGTGAAGTACACTACCAACATTTACAGTCAGTACTAATGATAGAGAATCCACTTGAAGCAATGTATGTTTTTTATTATGCCAATCAAAGCATGTATGTTTTTATGACTTTGTATCATGATGCTAAAGAAGCTACCTTAAACGAGCTGAGATGGATTTTGTATATTCTACATTGCATCAGTAATAGCAGATTTTCCTTATATAGGAATTTCACCTCATATTCCTCTACAATACCATGCTTTTAGGCTGTGTGGCACATCTACTGTGCTTCCATGTCCCCTGTGGTTCAGGTGGATGCTCTGTCTTTGTGTCATGGCTTCTTGTTTTCCAGTCCTAATTCTTCTTGGCAGAGTAACACAAGGCTATGCTATGTGAAGATTTATGGGGTGGAGAGAGCTACAGTGATAGGCACTGGCTGAGCGTCTCCTGGGATAGAGTTCCTGGGCTGACACAAATGCTGCAGAGTGTTCCCAAGATCCTTTCTTCAGCCAGTATATGGAACATTTTAATAGGGTATGTGGCTTGCAATGTTTGGGAAGCTACTTTGAAACTGCAGCTTTGCAATACATACATATAATTTAAACTACATTCCAACTACCCTTTTGAAAAGGTTATTTTATATAAGGTACACGGAAAAAAAAATATTTAGAAAATTTTCACTTATATATAAAATATATTATATAAATTTGATAATCACAAATAAACACACTCAATCAAGCATGACTGAAATGGTATTTTCCTGTAAAGACACTCCAGTCATCTTTTTTTTTTTAAGTTATAAATTCAGTGATTCTAATCTATTCATATGTTGATTAGCTTGTTTCTTAACTGGAACAGATTTGGAGAAATTTAGCATTACATCACTTGCTCACCAATGGATCCTTTGCAGTGAATGGGTGCCGTCAGAATTAGAGTTCAAACAGCTGATAAAAATATCACAATAATCATTAACATCTTGTGAAGTGAAAAGCTGCATGTTTGTAATAAATCCATCATTAAGATGTTTTGAACTTTAAAAAGTTGCTTTTGTCTAAAAGAGTCTATATAATCCATAATAATGCTTCTTCCTGTAAAAAAAAAAAAATAAATAAAAAAAGGAAGCCCATCACGTTTTTTTAGCGGGATGCAATGGTTTGAAGTTAAAAACGCCATAATATTGGATTTGTTTATTACAAACATAAAACTATTTGCTAAATGCTAATTTTGCTAAAATGCTAATTGCTGGACTAGAGTCATGTGGATTATTTGTGGAGTATTGCAATGTTTTTTCAGCTGTTTGGATTCCCAATCTGACGACACCCATTCACTGCAGAGGACCCATTGGTGAGTTTAAAACAATGCCCATATATATATATATATATATATATATATATATATATATATATATATATATATATGGGAATTGTTTTAAAATAGTCATACACTGTAATTCTATGGCAGTATAGTTTATCATTTAGTCAGATCTTTATTTTAATAGCCCAAAACCAGTGAGGTTTGAATGAATTAATGAAACATTGAAGTGTAAAGCATTAAGTAAAATTTCCTTCCTAAATCTGCATCCTGGCCAAAATACATTGAGGCAGCAGATGTAAATGTCACCTGAAGCATCTGTCCCTTATCAAGATATGAAAGTAGATTTCTATACCCATAATGCAATGCTGTGATCATATCAGTAGCCTAGTGATAAACTGCACTTGACTTCAGGGACACATGTGAGCTGGTTATAAGATGGAAGCTAGGTTTATATGCCTTGTAAATGATCATTCATAACAGCTGTATGTTAGACTAGAGGTTTATGACTGTCAACAAGACTACAAAATATGGAGCTTGTGGTCAATGCTTGACCACATGAAAGGTCCAATTAGTGCTGAGATATACTGTGTCATGTCTGATCTCAGCATCCACCCAAACCCATGATCTCAGTCTCCTCCAGGCCAAAGGAAGCAGACTGAAGTGATAAGATGACTCTGCTTTCACAAATAGAGCTTTTATTTCTGATGAAGTGAGTTACAGTTGAGACTGAGGTAATAACGTAGTTCTACAACTTTTTCCATGTAATCCAGTTGCTTTATGTAGTGCATTTTTAAGAGTAGGCCAAATGTCTACTTTTATGAAATGTCATTCCAGTAGAAAGAAAAGGAAAGCATATCCAGAAGGTCATGATGGTATAATGAGGGCAAGAAATTCCTCTAAGGCAAAATATACTAAATTGTCACTGTTTTCCCCTCCTTTGACACATTGGCGCATATTCACACATAAACATACAGAGAAATGCACAATCAAATTTAGTCTTTACATCACCTCAGGGCCTAATATAGCTCAGTTCATCTGGAAACAATTCTGAACAATTTTAAAACAGCATCACACAGCAAACTGACAGGAAAACATACTTAAGTGTAGCACCACTCAGGTCACATATACTTTTCAATTCACACCCCTTTTCCTGACAGATACGTCTAACGACATAGGAGCAAAATAAAAGAGTGTGCATTGTTTGGTAGACCTTCAAATACAGGGTTACCACTGTGGTGAAAATTGCTTTTATAAAGTGCCGCCAGGCTCAAGAGATTTTCACCGCAAGTCAGTCACTGAAAGGCAAACACTATTCATGACTGCGACGAATCGTATTTTAGCAAAGCAATGGGAAATCTTGAAATGAAACGTTTTATCAAGGGTTGCAAGAAATAGGTGCTAGGTTATAAAAAAAACTGTCAAAAGTCAACAGTCAACAGTCAAAAGAAGGTTATATAAAAAATATCACGTCAACAAAGTGTTAAATAAAACAAATAAGAATAAAGCATATTCTTCATGTGGTAAATATCTATCTATCTATCTATCTATCTATCTATCTATCTATCTGATTTTATTTAAACAAAAATACAGTAAAAACAGTAATATTGTGAAATATTATTGCAATTAAAAATTTTAATTTTAATTTTTATGATTTAATATACTTTAAAGTATAATTTATTCCTGTGGTGGCAAAGCTGAATTTTCATCAGTGATTACAAGTTTCTTAGGCTAAAAGCATTTTTACATTTTTTTGTTTTGTCCATCCATATCCTGGTCCTTTTGTGTCCGATTGATCAGTGCACATTATTTCAGTAAAATTAAAATCCTAAATGAATATTTTAATATAGGGTGAAGTCAGCTAAAATGGGCCACGTTTTGGTAAATGACTAATAATACCATCAAATAAGCTATGCATGAGATCTAATGATATTCTTATAAATTAGCATGGGTCTCTTAAATATATTTATTTTTTTTGTAAATGTGAAAAAGTATAAAAGTTTTAAAATTATGAGAGTCAGAGTATCAGCAGGTACCTTCTTGAGCCACGACACAACATTCAGGTAAAATGGGCCAGCTGTTCCGTTAAAATGGGCCAATATAAAAAGAGAACAACATAGGTAATTTCAGCTTAAATCAGTTTATTTTTAACAGTAAATTGACACTATTGTCTTTAGTGTGCCATAGCAACATAATAAATATATTTCATTAAATAGAAAGTTGAATGAATATTTAAACAATGCAATTAAAAATGAACTGATCATGTTGCATAAGTGTGTGTTTCTGTGCATTGGTGTCTTTTGTGTGCATGTATGTGCAAGACTGTTAAGATTTTGTATGGATACATATCTACAGTAGGCCTATAAACCTATTTTTACACTCAATTTCTGTGTAAAAGTGTGTGTGTATATGCAGCCCATTTTACTGACATCTTCCTTTTTTTCCCTTTCTCTTCTCGTCTCTCTGTTTCCTTTCTTTGCTTGTCCTCCTGCCATACTGTCTTCAATGCAATTTTTTTTAAAAGACTGTTAAGATTTTGTATGGATACATATCTAGGCCTATAAACCTATTTTCACCCTCAATTTCTGTCTAAAAGTGTGTGTGTATGCAGCCCATTTTAGCTGAAAGTTGTGGCCCATTTTAGCTTAACCAGCCATTTCTACATAAAATGACCTTTTTCACAAAAATCAAAGTTTCTTTTATAAATTAAACTTTTTTTTTATTTGAAAGAGCATGTCAAAACATTGTTCATAAACCTTTGCTTTGTTGGTAAGCTTAATTTCTTTAGAACCCTTATTAGTGATTAATTAAATTTTCTATGTAAGGTTCAATTACCTTACAATTTCTCTGACAAGAGAAAGATCAGTTATTGTGAAAAATTAAAAAGATATGATGCTACAACCTTATTTGGCCCATTTTACCTGATAGCCCATTTTAGCTGACTTCACCCTAATTAAACATAAATTAATGTGACACACACACATATTTTTTATTTTTTTTTGCCAGTATCGTTGATTCCAGTTATCTTACCGTCGTCCACTTTCCAATCCTTTTTCTTATTAAATATTAAATATCTATTTCTTAGTAAATATGTTCGATTTGGGCTGTGAAGGCTGTACATTTGCTAAAGAATCTTTCACTAAGTGTGCATCATTACTGTAGCCTGTCTGATCTCCTATTAGCCAGTTGTTGTTTTCCAGTGCAGTTTAAATTCTTTCTCTCCTGGTATTCGTTCAGTTATCTCTCTCATTTTTTCTTTCTGTGACCTTGGCATTGCGCTGTCAGCAAGCTTCCCCTCCCAATTATCAGCACCGCAGCAGGGCAGAGGACCTGCTCTGATTCAGCAATTAATGCCCCCTCCACCTGCTCACTGTGACACACCTCCTCTAGAGACTTCACTCGCCCCTCACATCTCAATGAAAAGATGAAACGGTTGAAGCAAGGTAAGTGAGAAATAGGAGGAAAAGAGAAGAGAGAGCTTCTTTACTCAAGCTTGTTGTTTTATATCTACCATCAAATACACATGCCCTGTAGACAGCTGTCACACAAACGAAAGGATCAGGATGCATTTTTAAACTTTAATGTTGCAAAGGTTCTCTAGCTCCATAGGATCTCATTCATAGTGTGCGCGCATTTACTGTGCATAAACAAGAAAACAGAGATAAATACAGTCGATTGGCCCTAACTGCTAAACTATGATTTTAAAAAAAAATAATAACATCATTTGATTACGTCTGTATCCGTGTCATTCCAAATCCGACGTGACCCAAAAATGACATTGCGGCTCTGAACGATTCACTGACCGAGTCTGATTCAAAGCGCCAGGCGATTCTCTGAAGAATCAGTTCATAAGAGTCATTTGTTCGCGAATCGGATCGCGCTGTGTTCGTTGATGAACCAGGGTACGTTCAATGACGCTTGTTAGGTTTTCCTCCTCTTTATTTACAGTCACCTATCAAAGTATTATAATCACACGGATTAAAATATAAAGAACAAAAATACACCTATAAATCTACACAGCGATTCATTGTAGGCCAGTTGACGACTTAAAAGTCATTGCCATGTCACATAATGGCGGGAATTACTAGCGCTTGTTTAGCTGTTTACGTCGCCTGAAGACTAATCTCAAAAATGACTGACAAAAGGCTGAATGGAGACACGGAGGCTGTTTTGAAAGAGTTTGACACCACATGCAGTCGCAAAATGAGCTTCAAATAGGTAGGACTATAATTTATTTTCATAAAGCCAGGTTATTTTTAAGAATTAGGAATGGAACGACCAAAAATAGATAATTGTGAAGTAACCTTACAAGTTTCTATTCAAAATACTGCAAATTAGGACTTAAGTTGTTGATACCACTGGTCTGTATGTATAATAATAATTTGTAAATATAATTTCTGCTGTGATTAATCTTTGAAAATGAAAGTGTCCGAAATCGCATACTGTCTAGCACAGTGGTTCTCAATTCCAGTCCTGGGGGGCCCCCTGCTCTGCACATTTTGCATGTCTCCCTTATTTAACACACCTGATTGAGATCATCAGCTCGTTAGTTCAGTTCATGGATCTCTCTCCTAATGAGCTGATGATCTCAATCAGGTGTGTTAAATAAGGGAGACATGCAAAATGTGCAGTGTTGGGGGGCCCCCAGGACTGAAACTGAGAACCACTGGTCTAGCACAGTGGTTCCCAACCACGTTTCTGGAGGCCCCCCAACACTGCACATTTTGCATCTCTCCTTTGTCTGACACACCCATTTCAGGTCTTGGAGTCTCTACTAACGAGCTGATGATCTGAATCAGGTGTGTTTGATTAGGGAGACATGGAAAACATGCAGTGTTGGGCGGCCTCCAGGAACGTGGTTGGGAACCACTGGTCTAGCATGTACTAAATTTGGTTTGAAACTTACTTTGATATAGTTAAACAAGTATGCTCTATATAGGCTAGTATGAATAAAATTTGGACATACTACAGTACATCCCTACTACTTGGGGAAGTCGTGGCCTGACGGTTAGGGAGTCGGGCTCGTAACCTGAAGGTTGCCGGTTCGATTCTCGCACCGGCAGGAATTAAAGGTGGGGCTTGTGAGCAAAACAGCACTGTCTCTGCCTTCGATACCATGACTGAGGTGCCCTTGAGCAAGGCACCGAACCCCCAATTGCTCCCCGGGCGCTGGAGCAATGGCTGCCCACTGCTCCGGGTGTGTGTTCACTGTGTGTGTGTGCGTTTGTTCACTACTCACTGCTGTGTGTGTGCACTTGGATGGGTTAAATGCAGAGCACCAATTTCGAGTATGGGTCACCATACTTGACAATACGTCACGACTTTCACTTTCACTTTTCACTTCTGCCACTTCCTCTCCTGGGGCCTCACGGGATTGTAAAGTGTCCATCTGAAGCCATGTCCACACGTAGACGGGTATTTTTATAAGAGTTTTCCTTCTTCCGTTTTTAAAAAAAAATCTCCGTCCACATGAAAACACAAACGCATGCTATGAAGCACTGTCAAGAGCATGCCAAACCAACAGGTGGCATTGTAATCTCAACCATAAAGCCATGTTGGCCAATCAGAAGCCTGAAAAAGTTTCCAGTAGCCGGAGATGACAGTGACAAGCCAAAATCTCAGGTTTCGCTGTCTACATGATAACACTGCAACTGGAGTTTTTGAAAATCTTCACCCTGGCAGGAGTTTTCAAAAATGTTTGGTTTCAGTGACCTGGTGCAGCGTTTGTGTGTGGACGAACAGCCAAACCGTATAGAAAAAGCTGCGGTTTTGAAAATAACCACGTTCGTGTGGACAGGGCCTGATACACATGTCAGAATCTAGCCAGAAGTAGTAGGTTATCTGGATACTTTTAACCTACTGTTTTTCGAACACTATGAAGTCTGACATACTATGTTTTTCCACACAGAGTTATTCTTGATTTTGTGTTGTTGTTGGTGGTGTGGGAGGAAAAAATTATTTTCCATTTATTGTGCATACTATTGTAGCAAATTAGCTCAAAAAAAAAAAAGAATTGTATATAAATAATTACAATTAATTATGATTAATTACAATTATTTATATCGGCTGACAGTAATAACCGTCGCAGAGTTAAATTGCCATCAGCTGATCTGTTCATCCAGCGAACATTCAGTGTATGTTCATATCAACTCTAAGAAAGGATATTTCCGTGGCCACAGAAAATATCTTCCTATTAATGCATTAGAGCATGTAGCAAGGGTAAAAAATCGTAAAGGGACATTAATATGCAAGGCAGAATCAGAAACTCATGTAATTTGTGCACGAGTTTTATTAACTAAACGCTAACACACATATCTAATCTAAACAAACAACGAATAACATACACTCAAACAAACAATCGCTCATACATGGGGAAAGGGCTAATGAGAGTTGATCAGGAAAACCAGAGAATGCAGTTATGGAAAAAGTCATTTAACCACTTGAGTAAAACCATCAGCGCCGTTTATAACGGGGTCTATAACTTATACTAAACCTCTGTTTCGTTTAGTTAAATGTACTATACTTGCACTTCCTTTGTCGTGACGGAATGCAGTCTCGGATTAAAAGTCTTGATGATTTCAAGGTTTTTGGACTCGCGATCACGTTCTTCCGGGTTGAAGAGTGATGAATTCCAAAGATGTTCTGAGGTAGAAATGCCTTCCAGGTAGGGAGTGGAAAAAGAGTTAAGAAAGAGATCTGCTGAGGTCTGAGGAGCTTTGATTGAATGGAAAATTTGCATGGGGTTGGATTAATAGGGGATATACAAACTATTAAAGATTCTTAGAACACTTATATGTTGCATAGGTAGCAACATATAATATATACTCTCAATTAGATCATCCGAAGACAAATTGATAGAGATCAAACATGATATAAGTGAGGTAATATTAACTAGTGATCTATCATAAACATGCATAAAACAGGATACAGTATAAAAAGACAATATACACGAACAGTAACAAAATACACAATGACCTTAGGAAGTGTGTGTTCATTCAAAGAAAGGTTTTTCCAATGAATTAATTAGAGAAGAGTTCATTCTTATGTGCCTTAATGTCCCTTTCCTAAGGGAAAATAAGGTGAGTGTTGCTCGGCCCACATTCCTTAAAGCAATAAAACTAGTGTTATCAGGTTGGTTGCTATGTAACCGGGGGCCTGGAGTCATCACAGACATACCGGCACTCAGATTGTGTGTTGGGTGAGGGGTCTGTGGTTAGTTGTTAATCTAATAACTAATCTGATTTGTTAAATCTGATGAACAAATGTGTATCTGATTGGTCCAAATGTTACACTATGATATCAAGTTCTTTGGGGACCAATGAACAAAATCACATTTTCCTGAATGTCTCCAGTAGCGACTTTACAGTATGTTTTTATTAATTATCATTAACTTGTGGTTTTTGTTGTATTTAAAATGTTGAAAGATGAAAACAGGTTTTGAGAATAGCACACTTGTCACTTTATAAGAGTGCATCTTTAGAATGCAAGGCTAAGGGTACACTTTCAGAAAATGACGAATGGTTATACAGGAAAGGTTGTGTGAAAAGCCCTTATATGGAGATGTTTTGGGGTGCATTATGCTAATTACTAACCCATTGAGATCCCATTGAGAATGGAAAATTAATGCACTGCCATGGCCACAGAAAAACAGACACTTTCATTCCCAAGAAAACGATTAAGGAGAGAAAAGAGACTGTTTCCCAAATGAATGTGTCTCGATTGTTTAAACCCTGTCCTGACCTCGGAGAACAACCCCAGACCTCTCTAATTCTAGCTCTCTATTTGTCATCATTTGCTGGAGCACCTAGCTGCTAACAGCAGTGATGATTATGATAATGGTCCTTGCTATTTAGGAAGAGTGATTGAACAATGTTTACCAAGACAAACCCTCTGCATGTTAAAGAGAACCTGCTGTGACTTTTAAGGAGTTCCTGTTCGGTCAACAGAGTGAGTGTGTATTAACAAAATGAGTCCCAATACCCTTAAAAAAAAATGTAATGCTATAGTTTTTAAAGGGGTGGTAGACTCAGTGGCATGTGCTCCGGTGTTGTATTGTAAACAATGGCGTCGTCAATATTGCTTATCAATTTGAGCCCAATTGAGACCCAGAGAATATTAGTGAAGAGGATCGCACAGAACAGTAAGTAACATTAAGTAGTGTTTGCCAGCAAGTATTGCTCGCTACCATGGCAACCGTGTGCACGTCCATGTTTAATGCTTCTCGTAGCTGTGTGAAAAATATCTGTCTGTCTATACACATAAAGTGTATAATTGGAACACTGTTCATTGATGGAGCTGACGAGCTGGTGATCTGAATGAGAGAGAGAGAGAGACAGAGACGTGAGGAACAGAATTAAGAACTGCTGTTTTAGAACATTGATTTTGAAACTTGTGAATCCATTAGAATCAATAGAAGACAGAATCGCGAATTCATATATGGCTGCATTTACACTGCAAGTCTTGATGACCAATTCCGATTTTGTGACTATATCCGATTTTTTGGATGACATGCTTACATTTCTTTTAAAAGTGACCCGTATCCGATGTGTGCATTTTACACTGCACTTGGTGAAACAAGCCAAAAATAGCATATGACATCACAAATTAATTTGAATAGTACATTGTTTAATTTACTGACATGGGATTCATATAGAAACGTTTTTAATGCAATAGTTACATCTATACATCAAAATAATTATATAATTATTTATAATATAAAATAATTTATATAATTATATAGCCAATAACAAATTCTTCAGGACAGTGATGATCTTCAGCTCCGCTGAAAGCTTGCGAACGGAGGTAGATATTGTTAAGCATGTCACATCGTCTGTGTTTTTTTAGTAATTAAAACCAAATGCGTTCATCAGTGATTGTATATCAAAGGCAGGGACATGTTTGAGTGCATTCAATTTTGTGGTTTCAATGGAATGAACGAGACTGAAGCTCTCGTCTGCGCATGAGCCGCCGTCACTGACAACAGCAGCACATTTCAGCGTCAGATCGTCTTTTATTTAACACAAACGAACTAAAATAATACTCTGCTACTCAACTAGAGATGTTTCATTTGTTACAGGTATGTCTGTACCGCGAAATGTTTAAAAAAAAATTCATATCTGATTTATTTCCACATATGAACGAGGCCTGAAGCCGATCGGACAATATCGGAATCCATGAGTTTTTTTTCCTGCTTACACGGTCGTGGGCCATATCCGATCTGTGCCACATGGGAGGAAAAAATCTGAATTGAGTCACTTGAACTATGCAGTGTAAATGCGGCCAAAGAATATATTTTTTTCGTGCACTCCTTGTTTTGACGGCATGGCAACAACTCTTCCTCTTCTCTAAAACTGTGCGTTCACACCGCCGGCATCGAGAACGTCAAAGTGGCCGGAAGTCATTCATTTTCAATGTGAGCCTGCGGCGAGGCGCGTCTTGGACGATGAGGAGAGTTGAAATCAGGTCAACTTTATGGTAATGAGCTATGACGCGGTTCGGCGGCAACCAGTCGGAATGTAGAAGTCCACCTCTTGAGATGATTCCAGAGAACGCAGCCCTGTAAACTTTGGTTCCGACCACATTAGTTCCCAAGCAAAATGGAAGAGAGGTTTATTATTGCTGTGGCGGGTTTCCCAATAATTTACGACGTGTCCCTGTTTGTGTACAGGGACATAAAAAAAATGATGCGTGGACCAAGGTGTCTAAGATTGTTAGTGTTCCTGGTGAGTTGCTGATGTGCATTATATATTTTCTGAAAATAAGCGGGAATTTCATGCTAATTTCAGCGCCAGAGCATGCAAAACAGTGTTACTGCTGCAGAACATTTCTGACATATCGACACATATTGGATTAAACGAAAAACAGGTGTTGTAGAGAGAGCTGTGACAATTTTTTTTTTTTTTTTTACATCTGATGGAGACCAGAGGTGTATGTCACATATTTTAAAATGAAAGCAGTCACTTCTGCCTATTTATTTATTTATTTTTTCTACAAGGAAAAACAAAAGTGTTCTATAACTGGTCTCCCCTGTGGTATTGTCAACAAATTGCTTAGCTGGAAAAAATAATGATAAATGTCATTAGGCTTAAATATTTATATATATATACAGTCAGTGGCACATACAGCTATGCCATTTCAGACATAGCATGCAAACAAGCTATTCTAAATTGTTCATTTTAGTTCATATTCATGGTGTCTCATAATAGCACAGTTGAGTACACTTAGATGTTCTTAAGATTATTTTAAGAATTTAAGATTATTTTATGTTCTTAAGATTATTTTAAGAATTGCTAAAGAAGAACTGCTAAAGAACTGCTAAAGAATAATTTGTAATATATTAAGTACAAAATTAGTGTGTGAAAATAGAGCACTTTAAGTACGTTATGGAAGTGTACTTTTTTTTCACCAGGGGAGAGTGGGTGTTGTCACACTTCATATTATATTTATGGAAATCATGCTTTTTTTGATTAATTTGTGGCTCTTAAAAGAGCCGTTGAAAGCAATGGCTTATGCCACAGGTTGCCAGGGGACAGCTCCCTCTGTGGAGAAATAGGTCACAAATTTCTTCCCGACACAGATGGCCTCCCATGTGGCGTTGTTGCTGCCCACTCGGGTGACATCCTGCAGGCCAGCAGCTTCTCCGTCTCCAGCCGATGGTATGGGCATCCTGGTGCTGTTCGTGGACCTCCTCAGGAAGTTGTGCAGGACACAGGTAGCCTTCACACAGGCATCCACGTTGGCAGGGCTGATACATGCAAACATGTAACTACAATAAAGTTATTTCCATCAATTAATTTCTTACTTTCACATTTAAAATATTTCATGAGGTTAACTTATACCCTTGTGGTCAGTCTGCACAAGATCAACATACTTGTTTGCTTTGCGGCTCCTTTAATTACAAGATAAGCATTCGATCTACGTCAGAGCGTTAGAGCGTCCGTGAATCTTTCTACAGCGTTGTTGGCAGGGCGGCCAGAGCAACTTGCGACGCTCTAGACGCCGGCGGTGTGAACGCACAGTAAAGCAGCGCAACATGGCCTCGCCCCCTTTGTTGCATGTTCCCGGGGGTAGGGTTTATGTAAATTTAAGGGTTTGTGATGTCACCAACCTGGGAAGAAGTTCGTTGTATTCCCCACCAGCCGTAACTTAGGCATTAAACTGCCATAATTTAAAAAGACGATATCACTGTTTGCATTGAACTTTCGGTGTTCTAACTTTGCATATATTGTTTATGCTCAAAAAGCAACATTACACACTAACTAAAGTTAAGAAAGTGAAATAAACCACCCCTTTAAAGTTAATGTTACTAAAACCATTATAAATTTAATAAGATAAGCTTTCTAAATATTTCTGTCATTGTATTTATTTACCTAGTACCATTTTACTCAAAAGTATGTTAAAATGCAATTAATGTGGTAGCTTTTGCCCAAACACTATAGTTTCTAAAATTAGCCTATTGTTCCTAAAACCATAATAAAATAAGATAAGCTTTCTAAATGTCTATCATCCTTTTTTAAAATTTTTTATTTATTAATTTATTTAACTACTGTTTGCTGAAAGGGTAAATTCAAAAGCAATTTATTGTGGAAGATGTATAGCTTTTGCCCAGAGACTGTACTTTATTAAATTACTGTTACTAAAACCATAATAAATTGATAAGGTGAACTTTCTAAATGTTTCTATGTATTTTATTTTTTATTTTTTTACTGTTTATTTATCTGCTACTTTTTACCAGAAAAGTATATTCATAAACAATGGCGGAAAAATGGTTGCCCAAAAATTTCCAAAATTATTACTAAAACAACAACAACAACAACAACAACAATAATAATAATAATAATAATAATAATAATGTAATCTTGGTAAATGTCTATTTATTTATTTTAACTAACATGGTAATAAACTTACCATGGTCTTTGCCCAAATATAAGTTATAAAATTGTTACTAAAACCATAATAATTTAATAAAGCATAAAATGCCTAAATATTTCTATCATTCTACTATTATTTCTTTCTGCAGTATCTATCATTCTACTATTTGAAGAGAGGGACTGCTGGATTTGGCCTGTAAACAGAATTATGTGAAAAATAGCAATGTTGTTTGTGGTTTGTCTGCAGAGATGTACAGTACTTGTGGCTATCCAGACATCTTTCATTCATGTCATAGATCTAGTCTTTGCTTACTTTATCCAGTGTTGATAACATCATGCCTCACCTGCCATGAATTATAGCCTCCCCTGCAGGGAAACCACAGCTCAGCGACCACTGAAAGCACTAAAACAAAGAACCGACAAGCAATAATAATATTTATGTTATTTAAGTAAAGCCACAGAGGAAATAATGAGCAATGGACTGGATTTAATATTTGCTTAAAACCAAAAATAGTGTATCTGCACTGAATATCTCACATTTTGTGGTCTCCCACTGTCGTTTTGTTTGCTATGAGTGTTTAGTTTATTTACATTACAATTGGATCACTGAAGTGATGTAAAATCAATGCTAAATGTGTTTCTGTGAATCATATCGCCTTTTGCCAAGGTAAACGCAATCAACTGTAAAATATTGCTGAGCAAATTCTCTTTCTTGGTGAAATGCTGGGATGGAAGATTTGATCAAATATAAGATCTGTGAGAGATAGGCTAATACTCCAACACAAGCTCAGTTTTGATAAATGTTTATCGGATAGCATCACTCTCACTGGTGTGAGTAATCATCAGGGCTTGACAGTTAGTAGGAATTGTTTGTGGGTGAAATCACATGTGTGGTCATAGATCTACACATTTAACACACTGAACAATCCACGTACCTGATAAATACATATGGAGACATATATAGCTTAATCCTTTAGGAGGGAGAATTGTAGTATACACAACAAAACAAAATTCTGAGGTATTTGTCATCTAGTGAATCATTCCTCCCTGTAGAGAGAAAAGATGCTTAATTTCTCTGCCATTTCTGCCAGACAATAGCCTTTTTTTTTTTTTTTTGGTCTTCCTTCGGTGACAATAATGTTATCAGACTTGTCCTCCTGTGGATGAGCAATGAATCTGATTGTGAATATTCTGAAATTTCTCATAATCTGTTATCTCTGAGCTTTAGTGTCACAGTCATGATAACCTTTATTGGGGTGAGGAAGGAAATGAGTGTCAGAGGATTTTTTTCTATCTCTCAAGGTGACATTTTGGAAGAAAAACAGAATCAGAAATCATTAGATCATCAGTTTCCTCAGGCTTTTGGTTGTACTTAGAGCATTAGATGGGCACCACCATCTCCCAGGACCTGAAGTGGGACACTTGACTCCATTGTTAAAAAGGCCCAGCAGAGGCTGTACTTCCTTCGCCAGCTGAGGAAGTTCAACCTGCCACAGGAGCTGCTGAAACAGTTCTACTCCGCCATCATTGAATCCGTCCTCTGCACTTCAATAACTGTCTGGTTCAGCTCAGCTACCAAATCTGACTACAGAGGGTAGTCCGGACTGCTGAGCGAATCATTGGTACAACCCTCCCCACTCTCCAAGAACTGTACTCATCCAGAGTGAGCAAAAGGGCTGACAAAATCACTCTGGACCCCTCACATCCAGCACACTCCCTCTTTGAACTGTTACCGTCTGGTCCACGCTACAGAGCTCTGAGCACCAGAACAGCCAGGCACAGGAACAGTTTCTTCCCTCAGGCAATCCATCTCATGAACACCTGACAATAACTGTGGAACACACACTATTTATACACTTATACACTTATTTATCTAACACACATTCTTAGTCTACATTACAATTGCACATAATATACCTGTACATACAACTGTTTATTTACTTGTTCTATATTTTTTTTAATTCTTCTTTTTATTATTTGTGTTTTTTGTTCTGTCACTGTCATTCTGTTGCACTGTGGAAGCTTCTGTCACGAAAATAAAATCCTCGTATGTGTAAACATACCTGGCAATAAAGCTCATTCTGATTCTGATTCTGATTACGCATGAAAAATTACAAATGAGATCTATTTAATATATCAGCTGTTTCTCCTAGATAACACTGAGATTACATGGAAAGCAAATGAAGATTTTTGTTGAAGTTCTATATATTTTCCTAAGAAAATAATGTCTCACACCAAATTCTGATTTACCATGATGCCAAAGTCTGTAATCAAAATTTTCTTATTAACTCAAGTTTATCCAAGACCAAATTCTAGTTCTTATCGTGTCAACAGATTTGTTTTTGTCTGTTTTTATTGGTGTTCAATTATTTCTCGTTAGTTCATATTTACAAGTTGGGAGGTCATAATTACGACATCAGGTTCACATAATTTTGGACAGAGCAAAATGGCAATGCACCTTTTCTGCTTAATTTAATTTAATTGAGAATTTAACTCTACATCTACCAAATTATCAATAAAGAATGTGCATCAGGTGTGTTTTTGCTGTTGTGTTTTATTCAGTTTATGAAGATGCTGTAAATGGAATATATTGTACGATATGATTGTACAATATGTTGGACATGCAACTTAGATTTGTAGGACATAGAACTTTTTCATTTACAATAAAACTATTTAGTTAATTCCAGCAAATTTACCATTAATACAGAAGCTGCATGCATTGTGTCTTACGTTTTCTCATTGACATGGCCCCAACTCAGAAACTCTGGGCTTAAAGAAAACCCTGAATTTCCTGCTCATAATTACAACTTTGTGGTGACATTTGTATGTTCAACTCAGAATCTTTCCAATATTGCTTGAACGTATTTCTTAGAAGAAATAGGAATTTTAGTATGAACATCTGAGATGATGTTCAAGGGGCAGTTATGCCTTATTTAAAAAGTTTTGCCCATAAAGAAATAAATATTAACTTTGAAAAATGTGTCAATGATCATAAAGACTCATCTGAGATGAAGGCTGCAGTCATAAGTATAGCCTAAAATACAATGTTTTTATTTCACATGGAGCAGGTCACCTAATGGGGGTGCCATATTGAAACCACATGACGAGTTGAAAAATCCATTTATATTGAAAACCTCCATATCAGACACTTTGGCTTATAGAATAAATCAACAATAATCGAATGTTAGTAGTGCATTTCTACAATTGCATTGATGGTTATTTTTGCATGATTCTCCATCCACTCAGCATTAAGACAAGTTCCACATCAACCAGCACAACATAAAAAATGTTGCGCTTTTAAATTAATCTGATAACTGAAAACTCCTATATTCAGTCTGCTGAGTTATGTAAGAACATCTGTGCAAAATAAAAAATAAATAAAATAAAATTCTCTGGGTAGCTCTAAGTCCAAAATCAAGAGTCTAAAATGACTTATGAGAGAAGCTTTTGCTTTTTGCAGGTTTCTGATTTGTGCTTTGCTCTACACCCTGTATTTTTTGCTTGCTAGCGGCTGTACACGTGCAATTCAAAACTGCTCCGTCCCTTAAAACATGAAATGAAGCTATCACTCTTACTGCCAGCTGACAGGGAGTGCTAAATGAGGGAGGCTGGGAACCCTGATCTACCATAAAAGCGCTTCCTCTCTGGAGTATCTGATTCCTGTTCACTGATGCCTGTGTTGGGCCAGTAGCTGTCAATCCAGAAGACTTACCCACAATACAGCGTTCATCCACTCTGAGAATATTTCTAATGGAAGAAATGAAATGCAGCAAAAGAGTCAAGCAGAGCCATGCAAACTCTGCAATTATGATTCCTCTAGCAGACCAATTTAAGCTCATTTGTCAAGATGGACGACGGGGCACTGCCTCTCAGTCTCTAGATGTTGTGCACATTCACACAAGCACATAATTTGCTATTCCAGTCTATTATTTCCAAAAGACGGCACAGTATAATGTGCGATCCAGAGGCAGAGAAGAGGAGCTTACATACCCTGCTGAATATGGTTTTGGTGTTTTAGGGCAGCGTCTTCAAATGTTTTCATGAGTCATATAGAGCTCAAGGTTACAGTCTAATAAATACCTGTTACAAGAACATAAACAACTCTAATTCTCAGAAATACCTGTATCATCTTACTCCCCCTTTCCTTTGAAATTGAATTTCCTCCTCATTTTTTCTTTTCCGGAAAGGGTAGCTACGTGTATTTCTCCAAAGGACAGGATTCGGGGAACATGAAAAGTTGCATTTCTTCGTGGAACATGTTTTGAATTTAAGTTTCAGTTTGTAAGTAAAGTGCCTGGCTGAATTATAACTGCGCTGGCGTCTTCTGCCGAGACTCTTGATGTGTCATCCATTGGGAATGCCATTATAGAGGTACATCGTTTTATGTTGGAAAGCACTGAAGCAATTTTAGATGTTCTGTCTTCTTTATAATTTATGGACATACTTTAATCTGTTTAGGCTGGTAGTCAGTGGGTTGCGGTACCTGTCTTACAAGAACAAAAAAGGCTGTACCTGCGCTTGTGGCCTCCAGTCGTTTCTGCTCTAAAGCTTAATCGCACCATTTTATTGATTTACAAGGAAAAACCAGCCAAGGTTTCGAAGATATAGTCCAAAGGAGTGGAGCCACACCATCACATGCGGCAGCCTACGAGTATAAAATGCACTTGTTCGAATGGTCTATTCATCATCCATTCCATGAGCAAATGTCTGAATAACAAGGTGGCAGCATTCCAGCTATTCTAATGATACTATTAGCACAGAGATAATGTATTCAAAGCCATAAAAAATTAATCTATATAATGTGTAGTTGGTGTTTACCATGCTTCACACGTTGCAGAGTGGTTGAGTAGATTGTTTGGGTTACGATCATCAATAAAAAGGTTTAGCCTCGGGTCCTGTACCTGCTTTCCTCTGTATTGGAAAAAAAAAAAATGGTAGTAATTTTAACTAAAAAAAGAGTTTAAAAAGGATACAGTGAAAATGTGTTTATTGGTAAGTTACCTTACCACATACATTTTATAGACAAAAGTTTGGGGTCAGTAAAATTGTTTGTATACTTTTATTTAGCAAGGATGCATTAAATTAATTAAAAGTGACAGACATTTATAGTTTTATAAAATATTTGTATTTCTATTTGTATTTCTATGAATTCTAACTTGCTATTCATCAAAAATAATGAATAAAATGTTTATTAAGCAGGTCTTTTCAACATTGATGATAAATGTTTCTTATGCACCAAATCAATAATTTCTGAAGGATCATGTGACACTGAAGACTGAAGTGATGACTGCTGAAAATTCAGCTTTGTCATCACAGGAATAAATTACATTTTAAGATATAGGAAACGTAAAGCAGTTTTTTTTTAAACTGAAATAATATTTCACTACAGGACTGCATTTTTGATCAAATAAATGCAGCTTCAGGTGGTGAGCATAAAAAAAAAACTTCTTTCTAAAACATTTAAAAGTCTTATTGACCTCAAACTTTTGAAGTGTAGCGAAAATATTGTTAAAACTATGTACTAAAAAGTATGAGTATTATTGTACTGTATATTTATATTTTTTGTAAAATTAATTACATTTGTAGTTAATAATAACAATAATATTGTAAGGTCACAGAAAAATTTGAAAAATAATAACCATGCATATTTAGGAGATCATCTGTTAAAGGGGTCATCGGATGCCCATTTTCTACAAGTTGATATGATTCTTTAGGGTCTTAATGAAAAGTCTATAACATACTTTGGTTAAAATTTCTCAATGGTATTTTTCACCATGTCAAAATGAGCTCTGTTTTTAGCAAGCCATTCTAGTCCATGTTGCTTTAAATGCTAATGACTCTGTTGACCCCACCGCTCTCTTCTGTGGGGTGACGAGCAGTCACTGGCAAACTAACACGTTATTAGGAAAGGCGATTTGCAAAGATTCATAAAAAAAACCCTTATACTCACTTCTTCTATAGATGAAGCTGGATCACGAATGATTCGCGTGAACATGGCCGCATTTAGGCAGATCAGGATCGGCGCATTCCCTTCAAAATGAAAGTAACATTAATCCTCTGCGTCTTCAGTGGCTCAGATGTCGGGAGTAAATTACGACTGCTATATTCATTATTACATCCAACAACAAAACACCTCAATCGCTTAATCTGAGACGTTCTTGTCTTCCCCTGCACCGGAGCTGACACAATGGCGGACTGATGACAGCTCACTCAGGGCGGGTCTAAGGTAAGACAGTCTTGTCAATCAACTATCGTGGGAGTGGCCTGCGCAAAACTACGTCATTCTGACAGGAATCTCAGAACAGCTTGATTTGAGACAGGGGTTTTTAAAATAGGGATTTAAAAAAAAAAAAACACTGGGTGGATTTTTATCATTATAGGATGGATGTGCACACACACTTCTAACACACATTTATGTTCAAACAACTTGTAAAGTGAATTTTGCATCCGATGACCCCTTTAAGCAAATTTATAGGTTGATATTATATCAATTATTGAAATTCAGTTAAGAACTGGACCAGTTCAAGCACCAAATTGCCATTCTGTAATGCCTGAAACATTGTCACCTTATTTTTACTTCTGGCAGCCACCGCCGCCAGTTTGTGCTGTAAATTTAACAGGGCTAAAAAGTTGTTGAGAGATATAAGCCTTAGGGAATATGGAAAGGGTTCAAATCATGCCTGAAAAAGTTTGATCAGAGCCATTTCTTTCAGCAAAACTTTAAATACCTCAGATTCCTCAAAGGGTGTCTATATCTTTCTTTCTTTTCTTTCTTTAATCAAGACTGTATATCTAGCCACCAGAAATGGTCATGATGCCCTTTCGAATTTCATAGTTCGAGCTGTGGAGCTGAAACGATGAAATAAAAACTAAAATGGATGAGCCGTCGTGCACTCATGGAGACAAATGGCTCAGTAGCCGGAACCATTTGAAAGATGTATAATGACAGGAGCTTGTCCGTAACGAGGTTGGCGCTCATATTTCAAACATGCATAAAAGAAATTCAGACACAAATGTGCTTTTATCTCAGCTGTGACATTTGTGAAATAGGGAGTGCTCTGACTTGCCTCTGTGTCGGAAGGAGAATAGCCCATTTCTGGACTACTCAGTCTGGACTGCAAGACTAAATGACCAGGTTAGCGTTCAGATATCAGACTCTCTGCTTATCATTAGAGTGCTTCGGGTCCACTTCTGAACTCCTTGTCATTGACTTTGGGAGATGACTGCACTACTCAGTATGGTGCTCATTCTTTGATGACTTCAGCGGTGTGTTTTAAATGATTATGATTGCAATAACTGTACAGAAAATTTGTGTTATGTGTAGGTCAGTTTGAGTAACGCATATTACCACTACATGTTATGAAATAGCCATCAAATATTTCCAGTAGACCTTTGTCAGGATAGGACGCCATAATTGAATTTTACACAGATGGACTTGCAGTCTTTAAAATGGCACGCAATGTAAAAGGTCCTAGATCACATGTAATTTTCAAAGCTATTCAAAACTTCCAAAACTATTTTGAGTTTTTGACTACTGAAAGAAATAGAAATACCATGACTAAGGTCTATGACTCTGAATAATTTCTGGTAATATGCACCTATATATACTACAAGTCAAAATTTCAGTCACACCTGCCAATTCTTTATCCTCTTTCTTAATATTTTCCACGTGTTAGAAAAATAGTAAATAGTAAACAGATGAGTTATTGACCAAAAAAAAAAAAAAAAAATCCCACACAAACAAATAATAATGTGTGTATAATTTGTTTTATAGGATAAGCTGCATTCATCAAAAATAAAATCAGTAATATTACAAATTTAAACGTATTTTCTATAGTTTAAAATGTAATATAATCCTGTAATGGCAAGGATGAATAAAACAGAAATATTGTCAAATATTATTAAAATAAAAACAAATCTAATCTAATAATTAAAAAATATATATTTATTTGTGATAACAAAGCTGAATTTTCAGCAGTTATTACTCCAGTCTGCAGTGCCACATTTTCCTTCATTATTGCATTCAGAATCATGAATGAATCATGAATTCGGAATCATGCTGATTTGATGCTTAAGAAACCTTTCTTCTTATCATCAATGTTGGGAACAACTACTTAATTTTTTTTTGGAAACTATGATACTTTTTTGATTCTTTGATGAAAAGAAAGTTCAAAATAACAACATTTTTCTGAAATAGAAATCTGTTTTTACTTTTACTTTTGATCAATGTAATGCATGCTGAATAAAAGTATTAATTTCTTTAAAATAAAAATATAAATATAAATAAAAATCTTACTGACCCCAAAATTTTGACCAGTAGTCAGTTGACCAGTTGAGCTTTAGTGTAAAAGCTAAATAAATTCAAGCATGAAACCATACACTTTTAGATCAGAAGCTAAGAAACAAATTGAGTCAAGTGTGTCCAAACAATTGACTGGTAGTGCATGAAAAAAATGTAATTCTTTTAATTTGTTTGTATAGTGCTTTTCACAATACTTTGTTCTAAAGCAGCTTTGCAAACAAGAGTGCCATACAAACTTCTTAGCAAGCAAGGCAAAAGCGACAATGGCAAGGAGAACATGAGTTTTTCAAGTAAAACCATTATGGAAATAAAGCCGTTTGCTATAAACCAAAGAATACATTCATGTTGACCGACCAGGGGAGAGCAGAGGGAAAGTCATGGACTCCCACCAGGGATGAGTTTGTCAGGCACTTCAGGATGTTGCCAAGGTAAGAGCTCCCATCACACAGGGGGATTACACTCAGCTAATGCTCTCGCAGTTGCTGCCATGATCCTCTTTCCTCATGTGGGCTGTTCTGATAACCCCGGTCCCCAGGAGGTCTCCGTCATCTGTCATGCTGTATAAACACACTGGTTCCTTTTCACTCAGAACACATGCTCAGTACGACCAAACAATCAGACTCAAACGAAGAGAAAATTTGTATGCAAACGATCATGATTCATGTGGTCAACCACTGTGGCACTATTTGTCATCGCTTCACAATTTGATTAGTTTTCATTGAGTTTTCTTTACCTGAAAGAAAACATATTTATTTTTTAGACTGTAAGCTATATATTTTTTTAATCTGTGCTAGCGTGTGGTTGATTATGGATGTGCATTTTGTGCTTGTAAGTGTTATGAGGGATATTTGATTGGCTTCAGAGGCGTTGCCGTTCCAAGTGCCCTCTGATTAAAAAGGGGCCTGATTGCTAATTCTTTGGAATAAGGGTAAGAGCTCTCATGACACACATTATGAATGAACATAATCACTAGTGATAACAAGAAAATAATGTGTGCTTTAAATCCTTACAGGGAGGAACTGTACTCAAATATTAATCCTAAATATATATATATTTTTTCTGGCCAGGTTTACGTAAAGTAAGAAACAAAGCGACATAACGAATTAATATGAGTGGGATAAAACAGTCGTAATTATTTATTTATTTATTTAAATATATATATTTTTTTCAAATAACACTCCACCTTTAATAATAGTTTTTTTTTATTTAAAAAATTAATAGAATAAACTGTGTTTGTAAGTAAGAAAAACAGAATTTAATACAGATAACTGATTAAATTAAGAAGTGATAAAAATGACAAAATTAAAAAAAGAATTGTAATTTAATTTAGCTAACAGATTAGTTTAAGCAAAAATGAAAAACAATGCTTGTTTAAAACATCAAATCTCAGGATAATCATGCAAATGTAGTTATATGCGAACTGTGCATCTATCTACAGGATCATCACGCTGCCCAGATCAGTACTCCAGTGATGCAGCAAAAACCCATATCTATGTCATATTATATGTTCTATTGTGCATTTGAAAAACCCACATGTCTGAGATTTAAAGGGTTTATCTGTGAAACTATTGAAATGGTTACTGAAATGGGGTGTACAATTAACACAGTCTATTATTGAGTCACAAATCACAAATCCAATACTTGTTTTCCAAAGAGAGGCAAGAGGCAAGGGTAAACCTCAGCAAACACAACACAAAGTGTAATGGAGAAATCAAAATAGGCAGGTAAACAAATAACAGATATCCAGCTAATAGCAAACAGTAATTATATTTCTCAGACAGCATGGGACTTCAGTGTATCCAAAACAAATGATCACAAATGTGCAGAATTATTAGACACCACTTAATTTGAACTAAAAAAATTGTTGAGAAAAGGCACAACTTCAAGGCAACATTATGCATTTAGATTTTTAAGTTCTTTCAGCTGTTGTCTTAATGTTTCCTAAGAAACACAACTTTTTGTCATTTTAAATATGTTCAATAACTAAATGCAAAAAATCCCTCATTTATTGTGCTTTCCACGTGTACTGTCTTAAATTAGCTTTATTTTCTCACCAAAAATTGGTGTATGTAATTTAATTGTGATTCATTTAATATATTAATTATTATATCATGTAATTAATATGATAACAAAACAATTGACAGCCCTTTAACATGAACACAAATACACACATCATCTATAACTAGAGTGCTGTGAAGTACATGAAAAACAGATATTTAAAAATAAATTTGGGATTGATTAAAAACATTTTTCAATAATATAGTCTTAATTGCTTGCAATTACTGAGTGTCAGGGGACCTAAATTACTTTTCCTAATGAGAGGCACTGCTGTAGTAGTTTAAAGTGCAGGGAGACATTACTAGAGCAGGGAGAAATCTGCAATAGACTTCATCGTCTATACAATTAAAAATTAGGTTTTAAAAAGAAATCGCTGCATCCTCAGCATCTCTGCATCAACCCGACTGAAATTAAAACATTTGGCTTCTTGCAATGGGAGATGAGAAAATGGCACTATATTCTACTATATTAGAGATGCATTATTCATATTAGAATCTTAAATCAAGGCACAGAAATATTGATTCTCATTTTCCTGAGTAGTAAAATGAGGATCAATGAGGATATGACCCCTCATTTCCTACATATAAATATTTTGTGATTTTATTTATCTGGTGCTGGCATGGGTAGCAGCTTGGGCAGGAAGAAAAGGTGAAAGGGACATCTATGATCCATCTGTCAGGGATTGGTAATGTGCAGTGGGATACTAGGCAGTTTTCACAAGTTTAAATGAGCTGTTTTAAATTCTAAATATTTTAGCTTAAAATAACAAATTACTTCCCCTGACATTAAATGGATAGTTCACACAAATATGAAAATTCTGTCATCATGCACTCACCCTCAAATTGTGCCTCGTCCTTGCCTCAAGAACGCTACAATATCTTCTTTTGTGTTCAGAAGAAGAAAGAAATTCATACAGGTTTGGAACAACTTGAGGGAGAATAAATGATGACAGAATTTTCATTTTGATTGAACTATCTCTTTAATAGCTGTAGCATTTTTTAAAAGGACACTTTATAAAAATTCATCATTTACTCATCCTCATGTTGTTCCAAACCTCCATGACCTTCTTTCTTCCGTGGAACACAAATGATATTAAGATATTAGTGTTTTTATAATGAATATCTTAATGATATATATTGTTAAATTAATCATAATGAAATTGTTTTGAAATTTATATTAGATGTAGACCAAATTTTGAGTGATTTTCCAAAAGATAACAGATGTTTCTGTGGACAACTCTCTCTGGATACAATGATAATTAAATGTCAACTTTGACATTTCCTGTCTGAGGAACAGATTCATGCTTGTATTCATAATTTCCTTGGACATCTATCCATAATAATTGCATTCCTCAAATATCAACCGATGCACATTACCTTGTTTTCTTTTTCTTATAAATTACTTTAAATCTTGAGCCTGTTTATGAGCCTGTGGTTGGGTGAACAAAGACAGACACAGTGGTTGTTGTGTCAAATATTTTTTCTTTCCCCTAAAATGATCATGATAATTATAAAAAGGGAAAGAGTGTCGGAAAACGGTGCTGATCTGAAAAGGGCCGAGGCCTCGCTATAAAGTGGTCTTCAAAGGGATGGGGTAGCACTGAAATAAAGCAGTCGTTTTGTCTTAGAGCCAAAGTCATTTTAAGAAATGGGCATTCAATATGATGGTGCTTTCAGATTGACATTTAATCAAAGAATGGACAATCACTTAAAATGATTGAAAATTCATAGATATCCATATAAATCCATTTTACGCACTGAATCAAAAGTAACCTAGCATTTTTTTTCCCCAATCCTAAATCTAAGGACTTATTTGAAATCACTGGCCTAGCAGTGGCTGTAAGCTGCTTTGTACAGTTTCTGATAATAGAGCACTTTTACGATCTTCTCTTGTACTCGCCGTTTTAATCACACTTTAAGAATCTATTCCCATTCTTATCATGAGCCCCTCCTTCCCTAAGGACCAACTGTAGTTTAGCTGCAACTGTCAGAGTGCTCTGCCCTGGTTTAACATACAAATCTCATGACATGGATTTTGGGATACGCGCCAAATCGAACAATACTGACAAGTGGTGATTACTAAAGGAGGATAACTGAACAATGCTATAATGCCACTAATGCATATGGAATGAGACTGGTGGGATGAAACCGACAGTTATAGTTATATAATAACTCAATGATGACATAAATGTCACATCTTAGTGTTTTCCACTGGGTTTAGCAGGTATAGATCAGGGCCGGGATGCCTTTGCAAGGCACTTTCCCCCAGGGTGCTTCAAGAATCTTTCCTTGCAGTTAGCGTACTGTAAAAGAACACTCACAATGAGAGTGATTTGCAGTGACAAAGCAACTGGAAGCCATTTATTTTCAATTAGAGTTTGCTGAAGCAACAATGTTGAACAGTGTTCAACTTAGAAGGATAATTCATCCAAAAATTCTGTCGTCATTTATTCACCCTAATGTCATTCCAAACCTGTATGACTTTCTTTCCTTTTTGGAACTTACACACATAAAGATATTTTGAAAAAATGATTGCAAAAAAATGATTTTTATCATATGTGAAAATAAAATAAAATTTGAATTTTTTTATTTCTATTTTTATTTTCCCCCCAAACAATGAAAGTCAATCGTCATTAAAACTTTTAGTTACCAACATCCTTCTTTTGTGTTCTGCAGGGTGAATTTAAGCCAGAAGCACAATGAAAATTTCTTAAAATATTGTTTTCATCCCAAGGAACTTGCAGTACAATGAATTCAAACTATATATATTGTATCAGTTGTGTGTTCTCTGGGAATCAAACCTGTGACCTTAATGTTGCTAATGACATTTTCCAAGTAAAAGAACAATAATGAGAGAGTGTTTTTTTAAAGTGTCTTCACTAGATAAAACTGAAACAGCCACAATTCTGCCCAAGCGATGCTGAAGCACTTTTGTTGACAGACAACATAAGCCCATGCTAAATCCCATTTAGATTCATGTTAGGTTTATAATCAAAGACATAAGGCATAAAGAATTCATCTTCCTTGTATTCTGCAGGCATATAATTTCCCCACATATCATATGAGGCATCACATCAAGGTTTGGCATACTGTCAGAGGAGTCTTTTTAATGGCAAAACAATAACATTTCAGTGACATTTAGTTCACACAGTTGAGATAACAAAGTAGTTATTTGCATACTGGTGAAATGTTAAAGTGCTGTGGAAAGAATGTCACACCATTTGTTGAGGTCCAGGTTTTTTCCTCTCGTCATTTGTAATTTCCTTAACCACATATTTGTTGAACGCTTTCACAAGCTGATTTGCTCTCTTTCACAGTACTCCATTATGTGCAAATGCGTGGCATCAAACAGAGCCGTGTGACAGCGTTGAAAAGTGTGCTGTAATTGGTGTGTGGAAGAACCACATAATTATTTTGCCTTCCAGAATAACATACTATAGAATGAAATTGATTAAAGCAATATGTTGCTCATTTGAACCACATTCCTGTAATAAATAAATTCCTAGAATAATTCTCAAATTTTATCAAACATAGTTCAGCACATGTAATTTTTCTTCAGCTTGAGGACTTGTTTTTGTTTTGGAGCCAGCACTTTATTGCTATTGGAAATTTAGATCCATACATAACTTAATAGTAACTGTAGCAAGCTGACAATGATTAATGCATTTTAATATGGTCACGGCTCCATTTGTGCCATTTAAATCAATCCATTAAAGTTGTAAGGTTGCTGCTTGATAATCATGTTGGCCAGATAACATACAGTTGTACAAAAGTTGGGTTATGTTTTATACCTCAACTCCTCCTTGACTCTACTTCTTCTAGGGCTTTCAAGCTACATCCACCAAGTCTTTTCTGGTTAAAAAGTAATTTTAATAATAAAAGTCTTACCAAAAAGTCTGCTCTGGTTCAATCAAAAATCCCCCCAAAATCCCATAGATTTACATTGACGGAATGATCAGAATCTGGCTGGTAATGTATGTGAATTCAACTGCAAATGTCAAACTGCCTAGTAACTATTCAGAACACCTTAGCAACATTCTAGCACATCCTTCAAGCTACACTCTAAAAAATGCTGGGTTAAATACAACCCAGTGCTGGGTAAATATTGGACAGAGCACATGCTGGGTTGTTTTCCACCAACAGTTTGGTTAAATGTTTAACCCAACCTTCTGGGCAGTAACCCAACCGCTGGGTCTAAACAACCCAATCGCTGGGTTCGTTCATATTTTACCCAGCGCTGGGTTGTATTTAACCCAGCATTTTTTTTTTTTTAGAGTGTACAAATCTCTCTTTAAACTGTTTTAAACAGTGATTTTACAGTCATCCTAATGTTTTAAGAAAGGCAAAAAACTCCAAAATTTCATAAAATATCAAAATCTCATAACAAAAGTACTCCTAACTGAAGAATTGCCTATTTGAAACCATTACAACGCTATAAGGAAATAATGACCATAATTTATCTTTCAGGAGATATATAAAAGTACCATTAGCTTTTGCTCCATTTAAGTTGTTAACCTTCCAAGATTTGTGATCGTTTAGCCACAGATAGCATTTTTACAGCCTCTTTGTGACATGCTGGACGGTCACATTTAGTCACCTCTCTCTTCCAGGTGTTGTTTGTTGCGATATTTCTCACTCTTGCTGCAGCCTCCACCAATCAGCAGTGCTGTCACACAGGATTTCATCTGACCCCTTTATTCATTGAGGTTACACTTGCCTGGGTGTTAAAATCAATTTTCCAGCCCCTATCCATATTACCTTGTTTGCTGTGCTCTGTCTTGGCCTTACTCAGTCAGACTCTTGAAATCCACTTTTTAGTTTTAGAATGACTGCTGCCCAGATCAATCTATTCTGTGACAGGTCAGATAGGAAGACTGACAGATTTACACCTCTCTTATACACACACACACACACACACACACACACAACAGCTACAATACAGATAGAGTGTTTATACAAATCTCTATGTCTGTGTATCTTTTTTTTTATTACATTAGCAAGTTTGTCATGTTAGTCAAGTCAGATCAAACGTTCATGCTAAACTCTTTTATTTTCAGAAATATTTTTTTTTAGTAGCTTAATGCTGAGAATAAAGATTCTCGTAAATATTGATCATGAATACCTTTTCTAATACCAGGATCTTATCACCTAATATAAGCATAAAATAGATCTATAATATAAATATTATATACACTAACATTCAAAATTTTAAGATCAGTATGATTTTTAATTTTTTTTTCTTGAAAGAAAGTAATACTGTATTTAAAATACAGTAAATGTTCTTTTGGACTTTATGTTCATCAAAGAATCCTGAAAAAACACTTTCCACAAAAAAAAAAAAAAAAAAAAAAAAAAAAAAATTAAGTAGCATGACTGTTTTCAACATTGATATTAATAAGAATTTTTTCTTGAGCACCAAATCAGGATATTAAAATGATTTCCGAAGGATCGTGTGACTCTGAAGACTGGAGTAATGATGCTGAAAATTCAGCTTTGCCATCACAGGAATAAATTCAATTTCAAATTATTTTAATAAAGAAAACAGTTATTCAAAATTGTAATAACATTTCACAGTATTCATGATTTTACTGTATTTTTGATCAAATAAATGCTTATTTGAGTTATTACAAAATCATTAAATACTTTTGGGGTTTTGCATGGTGTACAATGCATTTCTCTGGGAAATAACAGTCAACCTGCATGAACAATATGCATATAAATGAAAGTAGGCCACAGAAACAATTTAATCCAATTAAAAGCAATGATCAGTGTTAAGATGATTTGAAGGGAAAATATGAATCCTATTATCATTTCCTGAACTGTATATTTACATGCCGAGGGTTAATTATCTCTTGTAACATTAGGGATTTCTTTCAGCCATGAAGCGGCTCAGAGCGAAGCTGATGTTCTCTGTAAAGAGTGATAAGTCTGTCACAGATACAGAGCTGTGCCATAAGGGAAGTGACCTTTTAGTATAATGGAGGGCATAAAAAGTATTCTTGTGATGCTTTTACTGCAGTCCATAAAATAACACTTCATGGCGAGTTGCTACAGTGATGTAGAGCCGGTGTGCTACCAAAAAGTTAAATCATGAGCGATGAATATGACTCATGATGGAACAGTCTGGGACCAATGTGTACTCATATTTTAGCTGAGCTCACTGTTAGTCAACCGGCCAAATGATTTGTATTTGATTTTAAAGGGAACAACCTTGGGCTGGCCATTTAAAGCAGCATGGTTTTGTCTCAGCAAATGATTAAATGTTTGTTTAATTTAATTTCCTCTTCATAGATGATACAATAAAATAATAATTTTAAAGGGCTCAGCCTCTTATTGTGTAATTCATCATGATTTATGGAGTGAGAAAAGTAGATGTCACCTTAATGAAAAAGAATGGGTGTTTAATGGCATTAGAAAGTGGTCAGCAAATGAACACCCTGCTTTTTCCAATATACTGTAGCTTCCAAAAAAAAAAAAAAGCCACATCTTAATGGTGGAGAGGGTACTTCAGTGATGCAGATGTGCACAGCAGTGTTAAATGAACTTTAAAGTTCATTTCAATTTATTTGTGTTGCGCTTTTCAGAATACAAATTGTTCCAAAGCAGCAACGCTGATTTACACTAAATGAATCTCATGGGAGATTCATTGGTGTTTGAATCTTATTTGCAAGTAGATCTATTTGGTATAGTAACACAATAACAGAGAAATAAAGAAAAATTCTCAGTGGAACTAAAATGTAACTTTTACATTTTAAGGAACCTTTATTAAGGTAATTTTATTTTAATTTAAATAGCATTATTCATTCTGTCAAATTTTGTCAAACAGGTCAAAAACAAGGCACGGCAAGAACAAGGCAATGAAAACGAGTGACGCTCAATAGTGTCTGCTAACAGCTAAACAAGACTTCGCAATTGAAGTGTTTGTGTGTGTCTGTTATAGTCCTCCAGACAGGAAACAAGGGTCTATGCAATTAGTTCCTAGGCATGGGGCGTTATGGGAAATGGAGTCCAAGAAACAGTGGCAAAGGTCTGGGATGGAGTGCCCTCTAGAGGAGCTCATGGGCACTCCAGCTGGATATGTGACACTGTGCTTGCAATTAGGGCTGTGCAAATAATCGAATGCGATGATCATGCACATCTCATCTGTGATTAGTAGTAAATCTCCATCTCCTGCTTTCAGGTGACAAGCTATGCAATATCGCGCTCATAATCGCAGGCGATACATCGCCGATAATGAACGCGATATTGTGTAGCTTGTCAGTGAACTACGGCTCTGTGTATTAAATGCCGCTCCATCTGAAAGCAGGTGATGGAGATTTACTACTAATCACAGAACCAGCTTTACTGATGAGATGCGCATGAACATCGCATTCGATCATTTGCACAGCCCTACTTGCTATACATCAACAGAATAGTCTTAAATCAAAATGATTTGTTGTAAAAATAATGAACTCCAATACAGATATATTGTAAATAAATATATTTAATATTATATTTATTATATGTTTCTGTTTGGTTTAATTTATTTCAGTACTTTCTAGTAATTACTTCAGCTTCAAATTAATTAATTTCAGTTAGTTGCCAAGGCAGCATTTCCAACTTTTCATCTAATATTTAGATTTTATTTTATTTCAGCTTTATTTAATAGTTCCAAGTGATTCATTAAGAGAGAGCTGCTTGTCTGTTGTGACCACCATGCATTGTGTTATGCACCATACCATGTGTTAATGCTTTATTGGGGAAATCAACCTAGGAATGGCTTATTTCTGCAAACTGGGATATGAGCATACGTCACCTTTAATTAAGTTCTAAACACTTGGTTTGTGAACAAGCATGTCTGCACGGTGGTTTCTGCTGCAGTTGATTGTCCAGCCTGACTCCCAGCATTTGCAGTGACTTAAGAACCATTGTCTTAGAAAGACCCGGCATGGTCTGGTCAATGATGAGGTCCTGATTCCCGCTTTGTTTCTTTTGTGCCCCTCAGGTGGAAGATTGTGCTACACAAACTGTCAATGGAGCGTGAAATCCGGCCAGCCATGCATTATGGATGGGGCAAAGTCCACCTTATTTTTAGATTGCAGCTCTCATGGAGCTGCAGTACAGAGCATTGTGTGCTTTACTGTATTAGTTAGGCCAAATAAAGCCTGAAATAACTGACACCACTGTTTCCCAAAATGTAAATATTTAAGCAGGCATACTGCTAAAGCTTTTATGATCAAATGAATAGTTGAGGATGCATATTTCATTAAACAGAATCGTTCTCTGCTGGGAAAATGTCAATCAAACAATCACTTAGATCAGTGGAAATCAACTGATGGATCTTGACCCAAAAATAGGCTGCAGGAAAAGTTCTGATAGCGTTGTGTATAGAAGGAAAAAAAAAACATATAATAAATAATAAACTGCACCTAACCGTATAATCATGTAGGCTACAGTCACGCTTGAAAAATATGTAGGCTTATCAATGTTTAAAAGGAAGGAGAAACATTAAGACATGGTTAATGATAATGAGGTGATCCTATATTTGCATTTATTCCCAGAATGTTTACCGAATTTTTTTTTTTTGAGGTCTTGATATAGGCTATTAAATAAAATATTACATTATATGTTATATATAGGCCCGTTCACACCAACTATAACTATAACCATAACGATATAGTTTTAAAAAGCGTTCTCAGTATTAAAGAATAGCAGAGTCCACACCACAACTATAACGATAAAGGCACAGAGAAACGATATCGGTGGAATCATTTTCAGAACGATTTTTTTTTCCAGCTGATGAACGATACAAACAATGACATCCAATCAGAATCCATCCTGCTATAAGGAGCTGGAGAATTTAAAGTGGCAGACAACAGGTAGCCAAATAGTAAACTTCCGCCAACAGTTCTATGAACTATGAAAAGGTTCCTCCGGTGTGGAAATCCCCGTTACAACTACAAGTGTGTCAGTTAATTCACTGACAGAACCGATTTGTTCAAACACACTAATTCATTCGGTAATGAAGCAAGCGACTGATTATGAGTGAGTTATTGAATCATTCACTCATTTGATTTATTCAAACAAGCACAGATTCATTCAGGAACAAGATTCTGTAACACTTTACTTAAAGCTTTTATGTATAATGCATTATTAAAGTAGTTTAAATGCATTAATTGTCCCTTGTAATGCACCTTATAATGCATTGTACAATCTTTTGAATAATTGTAACCACAGAGAATACATTATAACACTTAATTAATTAATTGTTACAATATGCATTTTAAATTCGGTTATAATTATTTACAAGAAGATATAATGAATTAAAACACACATTATGAATAATTATAATGCATTATACCCTTTAAAAATCCTTTATAATGCATTATAAAGACTTTAAGTAAAGTGTTACCACTGATTCTTTATGAGTGATCAACTGTACAGATTCATTCAAAGAGTAATCCATTCAGGGACACAACAACACTACTGTGTGTTGCTTGCAGACATCCATATTTTTTTTATTGTTTTGTTTTGTTTTTTGGTTGTGCAGCAGCAATAGTAAAAAATAACTGGCAACATTATGTATAAATTTTAACATACTCAATACTAACTTACTGTTTATTATTCGGCCGTCAGTTGAGGTTATTTGTGCACTGCATTTTCTGGGAGGTTACCAGTTCAAACACATACTTGCCTTTTATACATTACATAGACTGAATGCTGACAACCAAAGTTCAAAAATGAAGAGAAAAAGCAATAAATGACATCGCCTGTAAAATTGGAAAAGGAAGTAAATCGTTGCTATTTCACTTTTGCTCATTTTGCCTTGAGCAGGCCACCCATCAGTCCAACTCTACGTGCCTTTCTGGAAGATTTGTTGGGGTTTCACAAAATAAACAACCTTTCTCTTCAGTGTATTTCCATGATGTTATCCATCATGTGGATATGAAGAAGGACATTGCCATCAGCATGTTAGAACATTGAAACAGGCTCTGAAGGGCACATGTAATATTCACATGAAATGGTAAAAATGCTTTACTGAGGCATTGACTAATGTGCTACTGTTTTTTTTTTTTTTTTGTACACACAGGTGCATCTCAATAAATTAAGATAGTCATGGAAAAGTTCATTTATTTCAGTAATTCAACTCAAATTGACTTGAATTGAATTGAAAAAGACTTGAACTACTTCAGTCTGTGTGCACTGAATTTATTTAATACACGAGTTTCACAGTTTGAGTTGAATTACTGAAATAAATTAACTTTTCCACAACATTCTAATTTATTGAGATGCACCTGTATACTGTATAGTCATATAAAAATAATTATTCTCCAAGCACTCTGCAAGTCACATCCAGTGTGCAAAACTGCTGGAGGGAAAATGTCAGATCCAGTAAAGAAAACTGAGTGAGAAATACTTGAAATGAAAAATGGAAATAATGAGTGAAAGGAAATTTGAAAGGGAAAATTAAGAGCACCATAAACCAGAGCTTCCTGTGGCTGTTTTGTCGTCTTTGTTCTTTAAATCTCAGTATAGAGCTGTTCAGTCATGACGCTGATATGTAGACCAATCCTGAAGGATAATTTGACATGGGTTTAGTCTGAAAATGCAAATGGGGATTTAGAATAGCAGCTTTAATTGCAAACAAGTTGCTATAGGGACTGCAACAGATTCTTCAAGCACATAAACTCACATCTTTGTGGAAGTGGTAGTTTTTATTTAGAGATGTTATTAGAGTTTTGAAAAATACAGTATAACAGCACTGTAAAATATTATTACTATTTAAAATTACTGTTTTCTATTTCAGTATATAATAAAATATAATTTATTCCTGATGGCAAAGCTAAATTTTCGGCAGCAGTTATTCTTCAGTGTCACATGATCATTCAGAAATCATTCTAATATGCTGATTTGGTGCTTGAGAAAATTATTATTAACAGTGTTGAAAACCGTTGTTCTGCATAATATTTTGTGGAAACCTTGATTTTATTTATTTATTTTTGATTAATAAAAAGTTTACATTATTTTTTTTATTAAGTGTACAGAAATTCCAGAGAGAAACCATAGCTAAAAAATGCTATTTATTTTCTGGGTTTAAAACCTGAATAGATCTATTTTTTGCTGTTGTCTTTTAGGCACTTAAGTATATTATATGAATTATAAATCAATGTCTGTCCTAGTGTGAGAGATTTGTAGAAACATATGTGTCAGTTGCCCTTTTATACACATCTCCCTATGCGATGTGTTCTGGAAGGGTCAGCGGTTTAAGACTATAAATAAACCAAATCCTTGAAAATGAGCAGACAAATGAGATATTAATGAACCTCACATTATACTTTAAAATACTCTCAAAATTTAGTTAGTCAAACCCATAACCTTTTTTACATGGGTTTTAATTTAAGAGGGAGGAATAATTCAGTGGGTGAGACCCATCTCTCCACCTTCCCGGTGAACAGAGGTTCACCTGTCACTGTGGGCGTGCTGAGGGCTTGCAGACAGCCCTGTTCCTGCTGCCTCTAATTAACACTAAGGATCTCAAATCCTCAGTATGCCACTCTCCACATGATCCCTGTACGAATAGCAAGTTTGACCCTCATGAACCCCAGAATCGGTCATTATTAGCACCTCTATTAAGTGAATAGTTCATTCAAAAATGAAAATTCGGTCATTATTAATTTATAAATAGACTAAATAGCCTGCTATTATAAAAGAGTATGACTTTCTTTCTTTCATGGAGCAAAGTTTTGAAGAATATCCTGAGCAGTTGTTTAAATATAATGCAAGTGAATGAAGAATTGGGCTGTCAAGCTCCAAAATAATAACAACAAAAGTTTTACCATTGAATAAAGGAAGTCATGTGGGTTTGAAACAGCATGAGGGTGAGTAAATAATGACAGAATTTACATTATTGGGTCATTATTCCTTCTACACCTGTATATCTGAGTTGCATTAAGGGTATGCACACCCTGGTCAAGTCATGAAAAGAATTTGTTTTCTGCATAGATGTTTGTGACACTGAGACAGCTGCTATATCAAAGATGTTTATCTTCACAAAAACATTGTGCCTATTTTGTATGCACTGTCAAGTCAAGTCATGTTTATTTATAAAGCACATTTAAAAACAAGTGAAATTAAACCAAAGTGAAGCAAATATATTGAAATTTCTAACAATTATAAATGAACTGAATCATAGAAACAATGAATGTGACAGCAAGGATATGATTCTAAAAGACAAAAAATGTATTAAGCGCAATAAAAAGAGGTGGTAAAAAAACAAAATAAAAGTAATACATATCTTAAGGAAAGTAAAAATAAAAACAACTCATCCCTAGACATGGTGTACCTCAGAATCAAAGTAATATATATATATATATATATATATATATATATAATATATAAAGAAGGAACATGATTAAGCTGATTTGTTTAATGACAAAGGTTTTTTCCTTAATGCAGACTGGTAGTTAAGAGACCTAGTTGGTTACTGACACCAACAATAGATGTCTGCTGTTTTATTTCTATTATGTTGAAAGACATTTATGTCCAACATTTGATGTTATCTAAGAAATTTAACAGGGGTCAGCTATCTGGTCTAACTGGTAGGTTGTTTGTCGTTATTAAAAGAAAAGTTATTTTACTTGTGGCAAGAGGTACTTTAGAACAAGATCTTGGATGCCAATCAAACACTCAAGGCCCTTTAAAAGAATGTCATGGTCAATCATGTCAAATGCTGCATCTAGCAGGACTAAGATGGCACAAGATCCAGAGTCAAGGGAGAAAAAAATGTGAAAAAAAATGCAATAAGTTACCTTAGATATATGCCTGACGTTTTATAGGCTGTCAGGTCAAGATGGGTTTTTCAGCAAAGTCTAAACTACAACACGGCAACTGTTATCTTACGGCTATAGGAATTACTATAAATGAACTAAAAAAGTCGATTTTTTCTGCTTTTACAGAGCTTTGATACATTGAACTGTACATTTGCTGAGGGGTATGCAAGATCAGTGTTGGCACCCCCCTGTATTCTAGCCCCTAACACTAACTCAAAAGCCAATTAACTAGCTTGTGCATAGAAGGATACAAACTCATCAGGGGTGAAAAAAGTGACAAAGGTTTGAACCCTCTCCCCTATTTTCAGTACCGTAGGGTGAAAAAAGTTGAAAAATTAAGAAAATATTCCCACTATGACAACTAGATGGCAGCCAAGGATCATTCAATGTCTCGTTTACCATTTCCACTCCATAATATAGCTCTTTTCACATGTTTTGCTTTTGGATTTATATTTAGACATTATAAAATCCACTATTATAACATTTAAAACATCACTTTTGTCAAAGATCAGCATTCTTTTGTACTGAAGTATGAAGTAGCAAGAGTTAAAAAAAAATTATATATATATATATATATATATATATATATATATAAAACAAACAAACTCTGATCTACTTGAATCACACAAATGACAAAATGGCAATTTTCAATAAAGGGTTTACTTTGTATACTTATTAACAATCTTTTCAGTTCCTCTCAAATGTAAATCAAACACCCATTCACAAACATATTGTGACTTTTTATTTTTTTGAGCAATAGAGATACTCCAAAATTAACTGATATTAAAGGAGTCATATGACGTTCCTAAAAAGAACATTATTTTGTGTACTTGGTGTAATGCAATGTGTTTATGCAGTTTAAGGTTCAAAAAACACATTATTTTCCACATACTGTACATTATTGTTGGTCTTCTATGCCCCACCTTTCTGAAACGTGTCGATTTTTACAAAGCTCATCGGTCTGAGAAGCGAGGTGTGCTCTGATTGGCCAGCTATCCAGTGCATTGTGATTGGCTGAATACCTCATGCGTGTGATGGAAATGTTACGCCCCTTACCGTATTGTGATGCTGTGTCCCGGCGCGACGAGACAGAAACAATAAAACCCCTCATGAACGAGGCATTTGTTGCATCCAGTGGGGACATAATTACTGATTATAATGACTTATACTGTCTTTTTACGCGTTGCGTTGCATCGGGCCTCGTAAACATTACCATGTCTGCATTTGTGATCGGAGAAACGACAAACAACAAGCACTACTCTACACTGCTCAAAACTCTCGTTTGAATAGTCGGTGGCAAATTCTTTAAATATGAAAACATACTTACAGGCTGTGAGTCATAAGCGTCAGATTGTCCTTGCAAAGTTGGAATTGCCCCACTTTATAGAAACAGCCTTTGTGCACAGCTGGGCTACTCTCCTCCCAGGTTCAGGAAACAGTCCTCCGTAAAATGCGCTGCACATACTCTAATATTTGGGTTGAACTGTTCTGGAACAGTGTTGTAAATACAACTTAACCACTGATTTCTAGTTGTGTCCTCTTTTGCAATCTCAAACAAAGAATTTTTGCTTTCACAACAAAACACACAGCGTCTCCAGGACATGGCGCTGGCGGCAGCAACAACACTACAGTGAGAATTTTATTACGCCCTCTTTCTTTGCATATACATTTGGGCAGTGTTATGCAAATAAACCCACACAGTGATGTAGACGTGGGGGCGTGTTTAAATGAGGCATTTTAGGAGGGTGTGGACGAGTCTTAACTTTTATGAAGAATATCTCTTTGGGTTTGAGACTTTAGTCTTTGCAACTTTAGGGATCTTATCTATGCACAAACAGCTTGTAACACTCCAAAGAGAAAGGAAAACTTGAAATCGCATCATATGACCCTTTTAATGTCCTCTTAGGCTACAACGGGAAATGATGAATGACCTCATGAATGACAATGAGAAAAAAAAAAAAATAAAAATAAGGTGAGCTTGTACATTGCTGTCCTCATTTTAATGCATTGTTTTTCTTTTTCCCTTTGTCTTTTCTGTTCTGTGGCCCAGAATGGCACCCCCCTCTTTACCCCGTTTTTGAACCACTGCTTTTGACAGTCTCTGAGAGTTTCACATGAAACATGGATCTACACTCATGCCAAAAAGTGTGGAATTGGAGCCAGGCCAGAGCCTTAGATCTCCTTGGCTTAAGAGGAGCAACAGAGTCCAGAGTATTGGTACTGGTAGGGTTAAAGAGACTCACCAACTGCTCAGTGTCCAAGCCATAAGGGTTCTCGTGACATGGGACAGATGGATGGCTTTGTAGGCATCAGAGAACTGCTGGGGGAGAATAGGCAGGGGACATCTCAGTATGGATTCAAACACAACCAGATTGTGGCCAGAAATACCAATTTCAAATATACATTGTCACAGCAAAACAACAAATGATAACACTAGATGTCGTTTCTGGTGTGTGGGACCTGAAACTTATTTTATAAGGTTAAGTGAGTCCAAAAGATTTTAAAAATTGTGAACCAAGGATTTAGATGGACAGCAAATGTGAATATTCATATCTTCTAAAATTCAGCCTGTCAGAGCGAGATACCAGAGGTGACAAAAGCTCTTGGATGAAGTCATTATTAAATTTATGAGGTCTGTAATCCAGGGCACAAAAGACATGGCTAAAGAGGTTGATCTTTATAAGTTTTACTTCAAAGTTACAAATTCATCAATAGGTGATCAAAGCAATTCCTGAAGATATAGCTAAGACTCCATTATGACCAGAAGTCCTTCAAGAGCAAAAGAAAGTAGTACAGTTCGCTGGAGGAAGTAAGATCTCTGGCAATGCTGAACATCTCAAATGGGAGCTAAAACAAAACTTAAAAAAGTAATTTAAAAGAATTTGTAAAAAGAGACCTGACCTTTACTAAAACCATCTTAACTGAAAGAAAATCAGCAGCCGATGCTTTGACGGTGTCACATTTAACAACAGAAACTGAGAAAAACCAAGGTTTTCAAAAGTATCATATACTGTAATTATGTAAAAGTGAAACATACAAGTGCTTTCTTAAAATTATAACTTTACATTTATGAAATTTCCAAAAATTCACCCATTTCACTTCCAGTGATTTCTTGAAACCTCCATTTTTGCTCTTTATAAGAAAAAAAAGGGATGAGTCAAAATATTTTTTTTGTGGTAATCAACAATATTCCACAAAAGCTGTTGGTCGATATTGTGAACTCTGTCTACTTTTAATCAAAAGTCCCAGAATTTGCTATATGAAAACAATAACTTTAGCTCAGTTAATTAAAAGCTATTACACTCTCTCATTACAGAAATCATTTATTGAGGCACATATCTTTTGCACATTATGCAGAAAACAGAGTTTTGTATTTCAGCAGCTGTTTAGTGTGAGCTATCAGTTATTGAAGTAGCAAATTAAATTTCACTGTGGAAAAGCTAATAAACCCATGTAAGAAATACATAGACAATTAGCATGTATTTAGAGAATTTAGAGTTTTATGATGGTATGGTGTGCAGACATTCAATGACGATTGTTCCTGGCGGTTTTGCACTCAGATAAGTCAGCAGGCTGGATTCTTCAAAGTCATTAAGCATCATTGCCTTTAAGCATAATGTCTCATAGATTAAAAAAAAAAGAAGACATTTTGAATTGCTTTTTTGTCGAGTGTAACCTTTCCTATTTTTTTTTTTTTCAACATGAAACTGTGACATGAAATTAGGGCACCTTGTGCCTAAGACCAAATGCGGTTGTGTACCCTGAACAATTGTCTGGTATGCCGGCCTTGAGTAACACTGCTGCTGTCAGAGAATTCTGAAATAAAGTCTGCTTTATGTAGCCATATAACAGTAAAGTAAAACAGTACTATTTATTTTATTATTCACCAACGGAACCATTTTAATTGTAACAGCACAATATTTCCAATGCAATTTTTGAGTTATTATTTTTGGGAATCCCTCAGTAATTTCGATTCTGTCCGCATCACATACATGCACCCATTCAAAGGCCTCTTAAATGACTTTTGAAATGCAAAATAAAAAGGGAATAAAAAAATCAAGCTCTCCCATTCACACAGGCAATAAATAAAGCCTTTACAAACAACCGGGTAAAATTTAACTGCCTCTGGTTCAGTGGCTGCAGAATCCCTGAGGAGAATACGAAAAAAGGCCAGTGAAATACTATAATGACTTGTTTGTCCTATTAGTCAAGGCCATTCACTAGGGCAAAAAAAGGTTTTTCGTGCCTATGAATTTTTTTTGTGAGGACTTAGGTCTGATCCCTAAAGTCAAAACGATTGACTTTGTATTTACGCACATAAACCAAAATACCCTTTGGCGCTATAGTGACTGTAAGGAATTTCAGGCAGCTGAGTGGCATTGACTGTATAAAAGACATCTGCCTTTTTATTGGTCAGCAATGAAAGTTTTCAAAGGGTGCTACAGCAGAAGTTGAATAATGGATCTGCAAACTTTATCCACAGGGAATTTATGTCTGGTCAATTTACAGCTCAATAGTTACAAAGTCAGAAGTGATTCTTGAAAGTGACAGGCTTGAAAGATGAACCGTTTACAGGGATGAACAAAGGACAAAGTGTATAAACAAGAACAGAGATCTTTCCAAGGTCCGCAGAAGTCACCACTCAGCCAGGACATGCTAAAAGCACCAATGTATTCCTAACTTCCTGAAGTACCCATTCTAGTCTCAAAATTCAACTTTTTTTTCTTGATGCAAGTTTTTAACTTCTGTTCAGATGATTCCATAACTTTTGCGTTACAGTGTTCATGTTAAGTATTTAAAATTAAAGTAAATAATTGCAGTAGCAATTGAAGTAACTTGAGGTTTTGAAGTAAGAGAGTTATACAGCATTCATTATTGAATTGAAAATGCCTTCATTTCTGAATTTGAAATGAATTGAGGTAGCAAACAGGAAGCAAAAATAAATGGCCAAGTCAGAAATGAAAGGGGAATACTGTAAATGCCAAAAATTCAAGATATGGTTCAAAAATGTATTTGTATGAGATCTTGTTTTTATATTATAAAACATAATTAATCAATATTACAGAAGCAAGAGAGCTGTTTTCATGAATATGAGCATGATTGTAAATGTTATTTATATATTCAAATTTTATTTTTAAAACAACAGTATCTAATCTCAACAACATTTACTGTATGCAGTTGGAATTGTACCAATTCTGATGCAACTTCTGTGCCACCTAGTAAATTTGTTTGATTGGTAACAGCTCTATATAGTGTCTTATTATTCTAATTGTATTTATTGATTGAATATAAGTAATTTCTCAGGCAAATCTGAATCCTTTAGATGAATTTGGGGAGTGCTAGATTTGTCTTGGTCTTGACTCAGCCTTGCCCTGCCTTGGTCTTGTCTTGGTGTCAGCACACTCTGGTCTTGCTCTCAACTTGGTCTCGGTTTAGGTGGTCTTGACTACAACACTGTTATATGAGCCCTGTAATCAAAAGTGTGAATTACCTTAAATTGCTCAGTTGATCACATTTTTATTGAATCTTGAATAAAAACCTTTTTAGCATTGACTGTGACAGCATTTACTACAATACATAAAAGACATAGTGTCACAGACTTTTCTACCTGCTCACAATGCAGAAATGATTTCATTATGCAACGTCTGAAGCTGTAGGCAGAATATTGAGGAGTTGACCGAGGGTATTCAGTGCAGGCACTAGCTGTTTTTAATGTTGCTGTTTATCGTTTTTACCCAAGACATTGTTTGCCAAGAGTGCAGTGAAATAACCTAGCATGATAAATTAATTAGCTGGTTCTGTTGCTTTTCTTGTAGAAATTGTCTGACAGCCCTGCCTTTTGCGTGACCAGATGAAACTAAAAGCATGCACTGAAAAATCGTTCTCTTAATCTGTATTTCTGTCTTGTTTTCTACTACAAATATCTAAACAAATAAAACAAGATACATTTACTTGAGAAGTTAAAGTGCTTAAAATTTCATGACTTGTAGGAGCACAAACACATTTTGCTATTCAAGTAAATTTATCTTCGTTTAAGGATATTTTGTACTAGTAAAAAGCAAGTCTATTCTATAGAGCTGAACATTTCATTTAATGACTTTTTTTTTTTAGTTTTACTTCTGTAAAACCCATTTCTCAAATCTCTTCTCACATCACTGAAGCTTGAGTTTCTAAGAGCATCATTTGTCTCTTTGGCAATAGCCTGCCTCTCATGTCAGATCTAATAGACTGACCCATTCACACTCTCTCCAAATATCTCCAAAAAGACTACAGACATGATACAGACATATGTACTAGGACAACCAAAACCACAGGATCAAACGGCTCAATCTAAAAAAAGAAGCTTTGCGGTTATCAGTCAAAGAACCACACGCAGAGTTCATCGCTTTCAATAAATCACCATGACAGATAATCTATTACAAATCTAATTCATGCAATTTATATTGATTAATGCAATGAGATTACATGTCTCAATTCAAGGTATTTGGAATTGGCATCAGCTGAGCATTGCAAGAAAACTATCCATCCAATTAGCATTATTGTTTACATACTCAAAAACACATGCCGTATTTTTAAAACATAATTTTTTCCAGTTTTGAGACTGCAACCCTGTGCACAAAATGAACTGTCATAAAAGACTTTGCTGTGTGTCTCGCTAAGGGAATTTACCCCTATTAATTGCACACTGTTTGTCTTGTAACCGTTGATAGGGTGTAATGAGAATGGGATGTTAATTAATAAACAATGCCTAACGGTTCATGAGTGGCCAATTAATAGTGCTTAACAAGCAGGTGATGGATGAGTGAGAACATGACAGCCCTTTGCACGGTGTCCACGGACAGCCAGTGGAGGTCGAGAGGAGAACTACTCATGTTCTATATGTAAACAGTAATATATCTTGGTAAATTTACGGTAAAAAAAAGTCAGCTGTGGTTACTAGAAATTCACCATAAAAATACAAGGGGCCTGTCCATGTACCCGCACTTGCGGTCTTTGCACTTGACCACTTGTCTTCTCACATGACGTATTTCCTGTATTCGCCGAAGTGTGGCTTCAGGTGGGCTTGAAGACCGCAAGTCTGTATTTATATTATATAAATGCAAGTCTGTGTTTATATATAATGCTTTAAATTTTACACAAATTATATGTGATATCTAATAACATATCATTTGTGTAGTGTTCACCTACGTCCTACGTCATCTGCTGGAACTCCACTCTCTCGTAAACGTGTGTACGACAGTAAGTAGAAACTAGAGATTACAGTTTATGAAGTTTTAAATAAGGATATTTTTCTTGCACAAATGCATCAATTCACTTTAGAAGGCTTTTATTAACCCCCCGGAGCCGTGTGGAGCCCTTTTTTATGATGGATGGATGCACTTTTTTGGGCTTCAAAATCTTAAACTCCATTCACTGCCAAAGCTTGGAAGAGCCAGGACATTTTTTTTTTTTTTAAATATAACTCAGAATGTATTTGTTTGACAGAAGAATGTCATATACACCTATTTTGGCTTGAGAGTGAGTAAATCATAGGGTAATTTTAATTTTTGGGTGAACTATCCCTTTAATGCTTCGGAGCAATATTTGAGGCTAAGCATTTACCATCATTCATCATGTTTAGAAACTTGCATGCCCTGAAAACACAAGATGTCGAAAAAACAACAACAAAAAACAAAAACAAAAACAAAAACAAAACAAAACAACAACTTTGTAGTGTGTTAATTTAATCTAGAAAGCCAAGACGAATCATAGTTCATTGCAAGTGGTCTGTCCATAAAAGTCCAATACAGATGGTGCACAATGTCATACAAAGACAAAACACCACCAGCATAACACACAATGCTTAAATAATGCAATAAACATTAACTAAATAACAGAAAATGTAACACAAAACCCTAAATTACTAATGACAAAACTAAGAAATTATATAAAATATAATTATATGTGATGTGCCATGCAGGGTCTTCTAGGAATTATTTTATAATTTGTTTTTTCACCATAAATGATATGGTATTTCATAGTTTTTAATTCCAACTTAAACATGAATTGGACAGTATTTTACTGTAAAATTACTATGATAACCAGATCTCATTAGTTAGTATTTACAGTTCTGCGAATGTAAAGTATAATTCTAGCACACTATTTTATGTTGTATTTATTTATTTATTTATTACAATTTTTGACACTGATACATATATCACATTATCAGGTTCGCAATATATTGAGTTTATATGTATATTTAATTAAATAATATTAATTATGTTATATGCCATTATTTAACACAGTTGACATGTTACCTAATTAGGCACTATAATTATTCTGGTTGAAACAGTTACGACAGCACCCACCACACACGAATCAATAAAAATATGTTAATGTAAATGTTAATGTAACATAGACAGTGTGTTTGACTTAAATTTCATACTTGTTGAGGTTTCATGATAACTAAATTATGCCATATCAAGGGAGCAAACAACTTCACTTTTATTAGTCCCATCCTGATTTTATCACATTCTTTTTCATTAAAGAAAAAAAAAAAATAATTTTTTAAATGAAATGTAATCATGTGAATGCTACATTTTTTCATGTAATATTATTATTGCTAAAACTACAAAGGTTGCACAGACTTTCAAACACAGAAATATGCTGCAGTGGATGAAGTCCGTACAGGTTTAGTTGCCTTTGTGTGATCCACATTTTTGGCTCACTTACAGATCTCATTTGGTAACAGGGCTATATTTTATTCTAGAATGACAGAAAATGTCTACAGAACAGCCTCTTTTGGACCTGGTGATTGAACACTGGCAGAGTGAGTCTTATTCGAGGTGATGAATCGTATTGATTACTCTCGTCCTTGCATATGCTGATACTGCACACAGTGACAAGGCATCAGATCCCTGGGGTTCTCTAGTGCCTTCCACCACCGGCCGAATGACAGACAGATGGCACCTTAATCCTTAAATGGGTCACCGCCAATCTGTGAGAGTAATTTGACATAAAGGGAGGTGAGTAAAAGATTAATAGAGTCAAATGAGAAAAAGAGTGAGATATACTTCCCCTATAACCACCTCCTATGACCACCAGATCTCATTAGTTAGTAATTATAGCTCTGCGATCATAAAGCACGATTCTAGTACACTATAGTATGTATTTTTACAGTAGTATAGCAGTATTTTTAATAGTTGTTTAGACACTGATATGTACAGTATTACATAGTATCTCATAGAATACTGAGTTCATAGTTAATTTAATTAAATATTATATGCCGTCATATTTAACATAGTTAACACATTTACCTAAGTGAATGCATTCACACAGTAAGTTCAAAACAGCGCTAATGCAGAGAAAATACGACTGATTTCATCAGAGATGGTGGAGATAATAGTACTCAAGTACAGATGTCAGTAAAAGAAAAAAAAAATCAGCAAGCTATTTGGCTTAAAAGCACGAGTGTTTTATACTGGATGCTGGCTGAAGGTGTTTTAGTTTACGCAGTAGTCAGTGGTTTAGTAAATCTGGATCAGTCAGGTCAAGGTAGCTTATTTAGTGGTCTTTTGGTGTCCCCCTGTGTTCCTGTTTGGTATCGCAGATTGACGTGCATTTTTTTTTTTTTTATTAAAAGTGCTGTAAACTGCTAAATGTAATGTAAAAATGTTCATTTTCTGTGAAGCTGCTTCACAACAGTGTATCATGAAAAGTGCTATACAAATAAATGGGAATTGATTTGCAAAAAATTATTAATAAATTTATTTATTTATTGTGGCACTATATACATCCATTACAAATTATGAAAATTAAAAAGTACTTTTTTTTTAGTACTTCAGTTTGTATTTATTTATTTATTTTTTTGGGTGGGGTAGTGGGGTTGAGCACTGCCACTTCTTTTTTTTTTTTCTACTACAAGCATTGATTACGTATCATATGCAGATCAAACACATGCGTACACATGCACGCCAAAGTCAACCTCCACGCACATGGCAAATAGAAACAGAAAATCGTGCCATACGCACCTTCGTGAGACCGGGCTCATTTATTTTTTAAATGCTATATCTGTCACACTGTCACGTGTATGTTCGTGTTCGGTTCCTGTTTTTCCTTATGTGGTAGTTCCTGTTCGTAGTTAATCATCATTCATTCAGTTCTCCTGTGTTTAATTAATCATCTCGTTTGCTCCTTTGTTTCCATGTCTTTATAAGCCTTCAGTTCCTAGAGTTCTTTGTCCTGTCTGAACGTCGTTTTAAGTGGTTGTGTTTTCCTGCGTTTTCTCCATCGTGTCATTAAAGACTGTTTATTTTGGATATCTGCCTCCTTCCTGCTCCTCGCCTTGACAACCCATGACACACACATTCTTAGCAGCTCACAATTATTTGTTGTACCATAAAATGTAATAAAGTTTTTAACAAAGTTAATGTAATGACCTGTGTTTGATGATACTTGTCTTTACTTTGATTTATGGAGTAATTTGGATTTCTTAAACTGATAAATTAAAAGGATTTATGTTAAAATAACACGGAGCAATAACATATTTTTTACATCTATGTAAATGCTTATGCAATATTTGTAACTTAAGTAATAATAAAATAAAGAGACAGTTATTTAACAATATGTTAAGGAGTAGTAGCATTTGTACAGTCTTACAGTTACAACCGGCCCTTTGATGGCAGCCATAATGTTGAAGTGGCCCTCAGTGAAAATGAGTTTGACACCCCTGTTATATGCCATCAGATTTATTTAACAGTTAACATATGTACCTAATTAGAATGCGGTAGAATTGTTCTCTTCTATTCTGGTTGGAACAATTATGACTGCACCCACCCACACACAAACGTGTTAATGCAACATAGACAGTGTATTTCAATAATATGTAATATGTTACTTGTTTAGGTTTCATGAAAATGTAAATTCTGCCATCACAAGAGAGAAAATAATTTCACTTTAAATAGTCCCATCTTGATATCGTTTACCATTAAAAAAACTGACCCTTTTTTGGACAAAATTATTTTTCATTAAAAAAAGAGTTAACCTAAAAATGAAAAATTACTGTAGTCACCATTTACTCAACCTAAGACCATCCAAGATGTAGATGATGATTGTTTCTTCATTGAACTTCATTCGAAACTTCCTCACCAATGGATCCTTTGTAGTGAATGGGCGCCATCACAATGATAGTCCAAACAGTTGATTAAATCATCACTGTAAATATACAGCACAAGTCCAGTGCATTAATTAACATATTGTGAAGCGAAAAGCTGCTTGTTTTAACGTGAAACCATTGCTTCCAGCTAAAATGTGAGTCATCTATCCATAATATTGCTTTTGCTAAAAATGTCACTTTTCTGAATCATTTACAAGTGAAAACAATGCAAAACAGGGTGGATCTTGATGTGAAAGGACAACGGTGAAAGGACTTTTTCTCTGGAGGAAACGTTATTATGACTTGATGGATTTGTTCTTCACTTCAGATGTGATGTTAATTGATGGGAGTCATGTGGATTACTTGTGGATTATTGTGATGTTTTTATCAGCTGTTTGGACAAATGATGCACTGATATTTTTCTCCAAATCTGTTCAGACGAAGAAACAAACTCACCTACATCTTAGATGGCCTGAGGGTGAGTACATTTTCAGCATATTTTTATTTTTGCGTGAACTATTCCTTTAACTAATAAAGGAGAGTTCAGATGAAGCCCTCCCATATTTGTACATTTTCTAAAGTTGTTATGCAGAGTTACATTAATGCATTTAGCAGACACTTTTACCCAAAGCGAATTACAAAAGATAAACAAAAGTATTTTGTCAAAGAATAAAACAAAACATTGAAGAAACAAAAGCAATTAGTTTCAGATGCTGATATGTTGATGATATGTTTTAGTGTCTGTACAAACATACAAAAATGATAAAAAAAAAAACTTTTGTGCCAGTAGTAATGCATGTATTCACAGCTCTCTGAGTTATCCTTCCCACTCATTTCTCGATCCAATAACTTTTTCCACTGACTGACTCTCCTATCATCTGTCTGTAATACTGCTTGACTTATAAGCATACGTGGGAGAGACTGCACAGTAGTAACACACCAAAACACAACCACTAGGAAAGACACTGGCAAGGGTGAACAAAAGTTTAAAATCTTCTGCATCTCTCTTCTTAACTTTTTTTTAAAACTATTTCTTTTTGTTTTTTTTCCACCTTCTCTCTCTCTCTTTCTCAAATTCAGAAAATGTCTGCCTTCTATCTCACTCCTGGCTGAGAGTCCCTGCTGTGGACTGTGAGAGGAGAGGGATCTTTTTCACAAGTGGTGTCCAGGCTGGCAGTGTAGGACAGTTCTGGACTGAGTCCAGGATCAGCCTCCTGCTGCTGACATGCACACGCTCACAAAGAGGAGCTTGTCATTTCTAATGTTTAGTTCCCTTATAGCAATGCAAAACATGACTGTGGTGCCAACAAAATGCCAACACAGGTAAAATAGAACAGAGTTTGCTCTATAAGGAACAGTTTGCTTAAAATTAAAATGCCCATTATTTACTTATATGTATTGGATTTAAAACAAACATTATCATGATTGTTTTTTTTTTTTTTTGTACTGGGTAACAGTGACACCAGCAAAATCGTAGTATTGCTGTGATTGTCTGATCACGCTGTCAATGAGAGATAAGGTTCACAGATCTGCCTGAATGCCTCAGGTGAAAATGGACTGATTACATAGCAACTCATAAAAACAATATATAAAATATAAATGTAAATAATACTATTTACCTTAAAGGGATAGTTCACCCAAAAAATGAAAATTCTGTCATTCATTACTCACCCTTCATGTCGTTCCAAACCCGTAAGACCTTCGCTCATCTACAGAACACAAATTATCGATCGGTCATATGACAAGTGAGTCAATGAGTCGGGGTCAATGAGTCAAAGCAAGAGCAGCGCGTCTAAAGGCGCCATTTTAAAAACTGAACGCTGTCAATCATAATCACATTATTCACATAATTTTTTGGAATATTTAAGCATCCAGTTAATTTTTAACAAAATAAACAAAAAATAAATCATTAATCGCTAACAATTTTAACATTAATAACATCATTAGCTCTGGTAGGTCACAGGAGTCATAACAGATAACTGAATCATGATGTCAACCAAAACATAGTGTGATAACGGAATTATATCGACACTCACTATATATAATACTATTAATGGCAGATGGTCCTGGTTGCCGTAGAGGATAAAAATGACCCGGACTCATCTAGGGAAGGTAAGTGATCCCTTTCATAATGACACTGTTATGTTGCTTAAATGCGTATGGCTTTAACTATATCTTCAAATATCTGTAGGTGCAATTATTGAGGGGTAATGGTAATTAGCGTTGACAGGAGGTAACCATGTGTAGCGTCAAGTGAATTGGGAAGGTAGCACTACCTGCTGGCTTTTCATTTGGAGAAATTCTTTATATAGGAAGAGAGAAGCCATTACTGGCCTAAGCTGGATAAGTGTTTATGTACTTCATATACAGTTGGTACAGAATCAGTTTCACAAATGTTTTGTTTTAGACGAGCTTATTCACTGATGAAACAATTACTTGTTTGTTTGCTTATTATTTATTTATATATTTCTGTTTATGTACAGTAAGTACTTTCTGATTTGATACTGAATACACCATTAAAATTGTGTGGTATATTGCACTTTTCTGTCCATTATTCCGATTTGCCATTTTTAAGGAATTCTAGAATTATTTGTATTCCTTTCAATAAAAGTCAGATACTAAGGCTGGTCATTTAGTTGATCTTTGGGTGTGATTTTAAGTATTTTTATTTAACAGCAACCTATCTGTTGCTTAAAGAAATAATTCACCGCAAAATAAAACTTGCATGCCACTCCAACATGATGTTATTTTCTTTCTTTCATGAAACAGAAAAAGAGATCTTAGGCTGAATGTCTTGATCCTGGGATTTTAAATCACTATCCATTTCAGTGTGGAAAAGCTGCCTAAGGAGTCTAAGATCTCTTGTGTTTTGGAGAAGAAAATAATACTGGGTTGGAACGGCATGGGGTAAATAAAGACATAATTTGCATTTTTAGGTGAACTATTTCTTTATTGCTCAAAATATGCTGCCTGCATGGGGTGCATGCATGATTCCCCTAGTGGGATATGTTTCTGTCAGGTGTCTCTAGTCATGAAGTTAGTAATGTCAATTACTAACTTCAATTCTAAGAGAATGTCAATGCTCTTAGAATTTTCCAGCTGGCTGTTTATAGTGACACATAGAGTAAATGTTGATCAGCATGGTATGGTTTTGTTTGGGTTTTAAATGGCCTCTCATTTCATTCCAACCAGCCATGAATGTGTCACCAGGGAGTTTTGTCCACTATCTAAATTGGTATGTACAAACCCGATTCCAAAAAAGTTGGGACACTGTACAAATTGTGAATAAAAAAGGAATGTAATAATTTACAAATCTCGTAAACTTATATTTTATTCAAAATAGAATATAGATAACATATCAAATGTTGAAAGTGAGACATTTTGAAATGTCATGCCAAATATTGGCGCATTTTGGATTTCATGAGAGCTACACATTCCAAAAAAGTTGGGACAGGTAGCAATACGAGGCCGGAAAAGTTAAATGTACATATAAGGAACAGCTGGAGGACCAATTTGCAACTTATTAGGTCAATTGGCAACATGATTGGGTATAAAAAGAGCCTCTCAGAGTGGCAGTGTCTCTCAGAAGTCAAGATGGGAAGAGGATCACCAATTCCCCCAATGCTGCGGCGAAAAATAGTGGAGCAATATCAGAAAGGAGTTTCTCAGAGAAAAATTGCAAAGAGTTTGACGTTATCATCATCTACAGTGCAGAATATCATCCAAAGATTCAGAGAATCTGGAACAATCTCTGTGCGTAAGGGTCAAGGCCGGAAAACCATACTGGATGCCCGTGATCTTCGGGCCCTTAGACGGCACTGCATCACATACAGGAATGCTACTGTAATGGAAATCACAACATGGGCTCAGGAATACTTCCAGAAAACATTGTCAGTGAACACAATCCACTGTGCCATTCGCCGTTGCCAGCTAAAACTCTATAGGTCAAAAAAGAAGCCATATCTAAACATGATCCAGAACCGCAGGCGTTTTCTCTGGGCCAAGGCTCATTTAAAATGGACTGTGGCAAAGTGGAAAACTGTTCTGTGGTCAGACGAATAAAAATTTGAAGTTCTTTTTGGAAAACTCGGACGCCATGTCATCCGGACTAAAGAGGACAAGGACAACCCAAGTTGTTATCAGCGCTCAGTTCAGAAGCCTGCATCTCTGATGGTATGGGGTTGCATGAGTGCGTGTGGCATGGGCAGCTTACACATCTGGAAAGGCACCATCAATACTGAAAGGTATATCCATGTTCTAGAACAACATATGCTCCCATCCAGACGTCGTCTCTTTCAGGGAAACCTTGCATTTTCAAACATGACAATGCCAGACCACATACTGCATCAATTACAACATCATGGCTGCGTACAAGAAGGATCCGGGTACTGAAATGGCCAGCCTGCAGTCCAGATCTTTCACCCATAGAAAACATTTGGCGCATCATAAAGAGGAAGATGCAACAAAGAAGACCTAAGACAGTTGAGCAACTAGAAGCCTATATTAGGCAAGAATGGGACATCATTCCTATTCCTAAACTTGAGCAACTTGTCTCCTCAGTCCCCAGACGTTTGCAGACTGTTATAAAAAGAAGAGGGGATGCCACACAGTGGTAAACATGGCCTTGTCCCAACTTTTTTGAGATATGTTGATGCCATGAAATGTAAAATCAACTTATTTGTCCCTTAAAATGATACATTTTCTCAGTTTAAACATTTGATATGTCATCTATGTTGTATTCTGAATAAAATATTGAAATTTGAAACTTCCACATCATTGCATTCTGTTTTTATTCACAATTTGTACAGTGTCCCAACTTTTTTGGAATCGGGTTTGTATATATTTGCATATTTTTAAATTTGTCATCCTAACTAAATGTGTTGGGTTCCGTTTTTTAAACATAGGATATAAAGGCAATGAATAAAAGTAAAATCTAGGGATGCACGATATTGGATTTTGCCGATATCCGATATGGCGATATTTTCCAACTCATTTTGGCCGATAGCCGATGCCGATATCGATATATTTCCTTTTGTCTGGAAACAACACCAAGTCTCTCCTGTGTGAAAATGATAAGCAAATTATTTTTTAATTTTGGTTAATTTTTAACAAGAACTTATTTGTTAGAATTAAATAAACAACAATGAAGTTCTTTTATAATGACAGTACATTGAAGCTTTGAAAATAACTATAAATAAACCATTTTTCCCCCCAGAAAGATGCAGTAGTAACCTTAACATTTTATTTTAAGATTTAACATTTGTAGATGATCTAAAGCAAAAGAGTTGTAAAAATTTTGAAAATCTTTTAGAGATCATAATTTGTTTAAAAATATATAACATATTACTCTATTCACTAGCACACCCTGATCACATGTGAGTTAATGTATTCCTCTTATGGGCGAGACATAAAGCCGATATCGGTCCGATAATATCGTGCATCCCTAGTAAAATCTATAATTTGTAATTATTTAAAAACTCTGACAATACTTGAAATCACTTAGATTTTACTTTTGATTATATAGAATATTTTTCCTCTAGATTAAAAAAAAAGAAAAAGAAAAAAATCTCATGAAGGGCATGGATAGTTATTTTTAAATGATTGCAGAGTTTCATTTAAAATGGAATACTTTTGAGAAACTTGAGGCATTTTTCTAATATTTCTAACTAAAATAGTTCAGCAATAATTCAGCAATTATTCTGAGTAAAAACTTTTTTAAACGTTTTTAAATTTTGTTTAACGTATTTGTTGTTGAGCATTAAATTTTGATTTAAAATTCAGTAAAGCAAGCATATTTTTTTTTTGCATCATTTTAATTTAGTGATTAAAACTTGATTAAAAATGAATTAAAAATATGATTAGTGATTGAAAATGAAATTGTGGACTTTTTATTTAAATGCAATATTTATATTTTACTCTTTTATATATATATATTTTTTTTTTGCTCAGCCCCAGACTGTACAGCAGATACCTACGCTTACACAGATACACACTGTTTTGGGGACAACATTGAGTATAAAATGTTGAATATCTTTTTTTTTTTAACATAACATTAGATTGTTTTTAGCTAATGAACTGAAGAAATTGACATGTTAATTACTTAATCAAGGTTGAGTTTTTCTGCACTGTAAATGCAACAGCTGACTGTAGAGTGTTTGAAATTTTGGCGTTTGTTTGGGCAGTGTGAAACTGCCTTTAGTCATCATTGGTTTTGGCATCTAGTAACAAGAGCAGGATGGTTGGTCTTCTTAGGAACTTGCAGTCCTACCCAGCAGCCCTCTACCTTCTATTTCTCTACTTCTTGTCTGTGTTGTAGACATACATTAGTTCAAATCATTAACTTCAGAAGACATTGCAAAGCCAAGCCAAGCCACCCTTACCCTAGAATGAACAGTCCTCTAGAAAAATGGTCATTTCATACCGGTTCTTAGTGGCTGAGCACAGGTTCAATTCGGGAGTAAATTGTTTGTACAGTCTACCTTGTTCTAGCCAATATGTGTAGAAATAAGCTCTGTTCTCAGCCATTAGACCCACGGTCCTCTCTTGCAGGAGTCTCCTAATAGTCGACTGCTTGAGACAGGTGCTCTGCAAATTGCTTCTTCAAAATAATTAACGGGTGGAAGTTTACTTGGGCTCTGTGTGTGGGTGTTGTGTTTAGTAGGGTCTAATCTGCTGGCATGGTGAACTATGATGGTGCCATGTCTCGGTCATGGACTCCTTTGGCCTCCAAACTATGAACAGATTGATTAAACATTTAGACAGATTGCAGAAAATTTTGGATGACATGCTGGATGGCATAGTTCCAAACTGCATATATATGCCTGAAAATTTCTAAAGTGGACCAAGCGATTAATTGATAATATATGAATAAAATGAATGATTCGTTCATAAATTGGACATGAATATGGCTGGATCACTTGGTTGAATCATGCATTTGGCTCAGCTTCTCTGTTTCCACTCTGGCCAATCGTAGAGGCAGTTCAATACAATAGTGGATATATGGCAGCAGTGATGAATGTGAGTCCACCTCATCACACACTTTCAGCATTCTAAAGGCATCAATGCCAATAGGACTGTCAGATGACAATGACTGGAAAATACCTTTCTACCAGTATTTCTTAGGAACCTCAAGGAAGCATATGTGCCATTTAAAGGGAAGCACTGAATTGATGTGTATTCCCAAAAGTCAAACTGTCAAAATTGTCTGTGGCCTCTAAGGACTTCGATCTGTGTTTTGATATATTGCGAAAATGTCATCTTTGCACCCAAAGCCCAAGTACAGTGTCTATGAACTCATCCTTGACTCCAATTACAGTGGAACATTCTTTGTCTCTACTCATTGTAGCACAGGGTGTCCTGTACATGTAGGTTGGAAGTTGCATAGCTGTGTGTGGTGCTATCTTTTGCTTAAAACTTTACCCCTGCTTTTCACTTTTGCTGAAGGGAAGGAAAAAATGAATTCCTCAAATAATATGATTTATTGGAGTTAAAAATGTAGTCAGACAGACTTGTAAAATATTCCAGGAAACAGATATTAAAGAAACAATTATATTAAAGATAAAATGGATACAAATGTAACAGTATGATGTACAGCATTATGTCCATTTTGGCAGGGATATGTTTAGAAAAAAAAATATTACAGTTCTAAAAAGGTGTTGTTAAAAAGGTCTTTTTGTTCATGACAGCTTACGATAGCTTTTATTATTATTATTATTATTATTACTTATGTACAAAATAAGTATCAAAAAAAAAAAAAAGATTTGTTTTTGTGATAAATTCTGCATTTCTAAAATACAGCTGTTTCACATAGATCTTGCATATTAATATAGAGCTTTGAAATAATTTCGGTTACACTTTATTTTAAGGTGTCCTTGTTACAGTGTAATTGTACATTTGAGTACTGAGTAATATTAATTAACTACATGTACTTACTATATGGTTAGGGTTAGGATTAGCATTTGGTTTAGGGTTACTTGCACGTAACTATGCATAATTTATTGTTATTATAATAGTAAGTACATGTAAAGTGTAACAAGGGCACCTTAAAATAAAGTGTTACCATAATTTCTTAGTAACCTTGGAATGTGTTGAAGTCTTATTACATTCTTTCAACTTACCTTAGAGTTTCACAGCTTTTGTTATCCTTAAAATGCCTTTCTTCTTTCATAATCCTTTACTTGCGCCATGACTTGAAGTTTGACATCATATCAAGTTTGACATTTTTCCTACCCTTTTCCGGCCTTATTTTGAACATGTTTGTTTCAAGCCATTCAGATGTCACCTGCACCTCAGTTCCATTCTGGGAGCTGGGTTGTTTTACTTTATTAACATAACCACAGCTCATCATTCAGACCAAGGGAGCCTGCAGCCTTTTTTACATGTCATTCAATAGAGAACGTCAAACACTTTCCTTGCTAAGGATTATGGGTTCAGTTATTGACATTTCTTACTAATGCCTGTCATGGCTGCTTGCATTGTGATTGGGGATGAAGTCCCACAATCTTTTCCACTATTCTAATTCATTTTATTCTATTCTAAGAGGAATTTATATTGCAGGGCATCTGTGTAGAACGGCTCTGCTGTTTTCAAGCCATTGCTAGTCTTGTCTAAAAGCAGAAGCGTTCTGCTAGTGGCAGCAAATATAAATTGCAAGATAGGTTTCCCCAAACACACCCCTGTTTGCCATTGGTCAGACCATTGGATAGATATGAGACTTTAAGACTTTAAGAATAATTGTAATTGTTTTTGTCATTTATGTTCACATTCTTATTTGAAATGTAAATTGAAATGTACTTTTCACATGCAGTTCCCCAGTGACTTTTAGAAATATAGTCCTATGTCATAGACACCTTCTTCTCATGTCATTTGATAGCAGATATCCTGAAATATAATTAGAAGTACTTTTAGCTCTCATTTCTCCTTGCCTAGAGGACATTTTCAAGTAAAAAGTGGCACAGCTTACCCCAATCTTCTCATATAGAATTTATGACTAACCCTGCCATACAATATTAATTCTTATTTACATTTTGCCCACATCTTTTTAGAGAGCCTTTTTGTGACCTCTGCTCCACTGGAAATCTTTCAGCACACGTTCTTTTATATAAGGGTTGTGTTGTCTCATTTTGAAGGGCGTAGCAAATTGCATTGGTTATAGAGGACTAAGTCAGAGATTTCACCTTTTTGTAGCAACACATTGGCCAAGCACTTGCTATCTCTGTAATACCGTGGACCAATGTCATCCAGCACACCAAAAATGTAATCATAAACTTTTATTGGAACTATAGAAGAATGTGTGTCTGGAGGAAACGTTGACAGCTGTCAGATGTTTTTTGATTAATTCATGTCCACTGCTATCGTCTCAGCTTTTGACACATTGGGAGCTGGGACCTTTTTTCAGTGGAGCAATTTTATAGGAAACCACCACTGGCTTGAACCATCATACACAAAACTAGTACACAATGATACTGCAAATGTTGCACAGTATTTAATCATCAAACTTTTTCTAGGAGAGGGATGGCCCTAAAATCTGAACGGTGTGGCTCTGACGTGGTTTCCGTCTACAGCAGAAGCCCAGCATGTAATTTTAAACTTTTGGGGTTTTTTAAGGCTAGGTGGAAGTCCTGCTCTTAATTTTGTCTGTTCTACCATTCAAAGCACTTTGCAGTCTGGTTTGTGCCCTTGCTGTACATCTGAAAGCTGGAGTCTGCAGCCTGTATAACATTTGCTTTTAAGCGGTTGGCCGCCCACTGGAAAAGCGTTTTCAGAATATCTAACAGAAAACCATCTTCTGACTACCTTACTCGACTGCTCTTGACCTATCACATATGAGACATGTGGCTTAGCTTTGAGTTCAACTGTCCTCAAATTATTCTTCCAACTGCAGGCCAAAGCAACTGAAGTTCAGTAACTGGTGACTATCCTGTTGTCAGAGAAACTTTTTTGGGTGCCAAAATGCAAGAATAGATTAAAAAAGGTAGCACTATAAATTATTATTATTTTTTTTTTAATTCAAATTGAAATGCCTATTTTATTACCCAATTAATTGCATAAACCAATATATGTTAAGAAAAATCCGTAAAATAAAGATTGTTGAAAGACATTACATTGTTGTGTTAAATGAATAGTTCAACCAAAAGTTAAAATTCTATCATAATTTACTCACCGTCATGTTGTTACAAACCTGAATTACTTTATTCTGTCAAACACAGAAGTTTAGAAATTTACAAAAAAAATTATTTAATTTTTTTTTTTTTTTTTTGTCCTTACAATGAAAGACAAAATGGTCCAATGTTGTTTTGGACTCCACTGACTTTCATAGTATGGACAAAAATGTTGTATTGGACAAGCTTCCATAAGCTTCTTTTCACACCGAAGAACCAACAAGTCATCGTCCTGCTCTGTCGTCATCCTAACTTTTTCCGTAGCAAATACAAAGCCACATATTGAAAACTGCAATTGTGATCCATAGTGATTGTGTAACCAGACATTCTTCTGTGTTTCTCCTACACTTAAATGACTAAGAAAAGAAGAAAGCAGAGGCAGAACAGTCTGTGGTTGTTGAATGTCAATCTTTTTCTCACTGCATGGTATTCAGAAATGCGTACAGCACCTTTAGGTCTGGCAGTTTATTTATTGCTATATATAATTTATGTTGTTAATTTGTGTATTTTTCTTATTTTTAGCAAGCATCTGTTAATCATAAACTTTTAAATGTCATCCAGATGAACAAAGAAAACATATTTCTTTTTAACTTGAAATGCCCTCTATGTCTAAGTTGAAGGATTTACAGCGTGTATTTAGTATAAATGACATTAGAGGTTTTGAATGGCATTTCAATAGACTTTAGTTACACTTGAGACTGCAAGAAGTTTTGCATGTTAATTACGGTTTATTTAAAAAAAAAAAAAAATTATTTTAATTAGTAACTGTAGCATTAATGAGAGCATGTAATTCAATGTAGTGTGAACGACTGCTCTGCTTGCATAAACACGATAAATTAGGTAACAGATGAAAAGTGTTATATGAGGCTAAGTATTATTTTTAAACTTTGACAACTACTGAAGGATGGTCCAAATGATTAATAAACTGAGGGATGGCTGTACGGAGTTTTCAGAGCTGTAATGTAAACAAGCCATCTGCTGATAAACAAATGAATGAGAAGCTGAGACTGGCAGAGAGAATCGAGGGGCTACTGGACTGCATAACAAGAGAGCGCAACCATGAGCAGGGGCAGCTCAGAAATCCAATTACCTTGGCTAATAAGATGACATTCTGACATAAACCCTTCCAAGAGACCGTGGACAGAATGTTTTAGTGCTGCCAGCTAATATATTTCCATAAACACTCATATGTGGACATAAAAGTCTTAAAATAAGTTTGAGCATACTGTGGTGTAAGTATATGCCTGCAGTGAACTTTCTCCTCGCATATCAATTGATAGTGTATGATATTGGTTAAACCAAAACATTTTTTGGTTAAGCATCTTTTGTATATCTTAAATGTGAACTTAGGATTTTTCTTGTTCTATTAGCAATATGGCAGCCATTCTGTGAATGCAGTATGGGGGAAAGTGGAGTACTACAGATGTTACTCCAATAAATCCAGATGTTTGTGGTATTTTTTAGATACTTTTATTCATCAATGTATTTAATTGATCAAAAGAGACAGTAAAGATGTTTATGATGTTACAAAATATTTCTGTTTTAAATAAATGCTGTTCTTTTGAATGTTATATTCATCAAGAATCCTGAAAAAATCTGTTATGCTTTCCATAAAAATATAAAGCAGTAGCACTGTTTTCAACATTGATGGTAATAAATGATTCCGAAGGGGCTGTAGCCCCTATTGTATCTGTACTGGTTCTTTCTTTTTCTTTCTTTCTCTTTCTTTCTTTCTTTTTCTTTATCTTTCTTTCTTCTTCTTCTTCTTCTTCTTCTTCTTCTTCCCCAATGAGAGTCTATGGCAGCCAAATGAACGGAACATAGGAAAATTATGAAATCTGGCACACTTGTAGTGATGGCCATGAATAGTGATCTGATCAACTTTGGGGTCTCTAGGACCAACTCTAAAGCGCCACCACCAGTTCAAAAATTCAACATTGAAATGGTAATAACTCTTCAACCCCTAATTCTAGAAAAATGAAACATAGTACACCTGATTACCCTCCGCATGCTGATCACATTGAATATCTTACATTATGTCTGCACCCATTACAGTCGCGGCCATTTTGAAAAGTACAGTTTTTAATTTTTTTCGCTGCTCCTTCAAATTTTGTCAAATTTTTCTAAAACTTGGCAGAGATCATCGTTGGACCGAGCCACTTAGAAATGACTGAACAGAATTTTTTGATCTACTGGTCTAAAAAAAAGTTATGATGCTGTGAACTTAACCGAGGTCGACCCAAAATTGGTTCAGAGGCTGTATCTCGGCCAAACTTTGATCAATCAAAATTAAACTTGATACACTTCATCAACAGCATGGTATGAGGGTCCATGCCAAAGTTGGGAACAGTGCCACCTATGGATCATGAGATATGAAAAATTGCTCTTTTGGCTTATAACTTTTGATCTAAAAATCTGATTTAATCAGAAAATTATGTTCTTGGTGTCTATGGATTCCTCGGGTCATGTTAAATCTGAGGATACTGATTTTGCCAGGATCGGTTGAACCATGTGTTCGCCACTTTGAAATTTGACATAAATTGCAATTCATTCCTTGGGTTATATCAATTCTGGCAGTATCTCACTTGTCATTTTCCATCAGTGTGTCTGTCCGCAATATTGAAGTAAATGAAAAACAGTTTTTTCGCTACTCCTTCTACAAATTTTGCACAATTTTGTCCAAAATCTGATCATATGATCTTTGGACTGAGCTGCACAGAAATGACTGAACAGATTTGTGATATTCGCTTCCATTCCTGAGAAATACCTCTTGGAAGTTGATCATCCCTGAGTTTGTTTGAACTGATTCTCAGTTGAACTTTTGAACTTCAGCATCTGTGTAACTACCCATCTCCCCAGTGGTGCAACAAGATCGGCGACAGGCTTATGACCTGGAGATTGTGGGTTTGAATCCCGTGTGGTGCAACTTTATGTGTAATCTTGTGCTGTTTTGATTCCTTTATTATCCAGATCAGCATTGTACAAAAACTTTATCTATCCTGGATTAGAAATAAATGTTTTTATCCATGTTCATTTTCATTTGAACTTCTGTTCATTCTAAATTCATTCTCACCAATAATTCTGAACCGGCTGTTTTTCACGTTCATTCAATTTCTGCTGTTTTTGATTTTTGATCTTCCTGCTCTGCACTGCGCTACAGCCCCTTCAGGGGCTTGGCCCCGTATCCCTGCTTGCAGCTATATTATTTGCTATTAGTTATTCTTAATTTACTCTGTGACAGAAAGGGTCCAATAATTGGGAGGGTTACTAAGATGAAGTATTCAGCTGGACGCGATCTTAACTATCCATTCCATGTAAAATAATATCACTTCAATTAGGCTGCTAGAGATGGAACACAGTGGTCAACTAACTGACTAAACATTCAGCGACTGACTAATTGATGAGAGGTCGATTAGTGTATCTAGATTTTTTTTCTTATATATTTTTCAGCAGTGCTTTAATTATTATGCTAACATTGTTGATGTACAGTTTGCACAATAAAACCCATCAGAAAAGTAAATTCATAGTCTCTAAATGACCACAATTAAAGCTACATGCACTCCAATAGACGTGTTTGACCATTGTGTTGCATAGTCTGCAGTTTTTTTTTTTTTTGAGTGTCACATCACTTTTTTAATGATGCCTCTGATCATTTATGTCAGTGTGGCTCGTTTTTAACTTAGGTTTGTGAACCTGTTTAAAATGTAATTCAGGCTTTGCTGCTGTATAAGAGGCTGCTACTGAAAGATATGCAGCCCAAACTATATAGTAAGTGCTATTTCATTTCACATGCAGAGAGGGTGCTTAACAGAGAAAGGAAGAAAAAAGAAAAGAGAAATTGTGTGAAAAGGCCATGAAAAACTAAACTGGTGCGGAAACTTTGACTTAGGTCTTCGGGGGGAAAATGACTAAACATGTGACCCTGTTTAAACCTGAAGAAAGCATTCTAACAGTAATAGTCATATTCTGTTTATTTTAAGGATATATGTCAGGATGGATTGATTTTACCACAAGCCGTGCCTTCAGATTACTGGAGATGAGGGAACCTGTTCTTTTGAGATGGTGTGTATGACTGGGCATTTGAATGAGAAAGAAAGACAGTGAAACAAAGACAGACAGGTTTAGAATAAAGTAGAGAGTGAGAGCATAAATGGAAAAAAATCATATAAATGCTAACAAATGGAGCAAGGTGCAGTTTTCTGCCTCCGTTACTTTTACCGAATGACCTTATCTTTTGAATTGATTCATACCCTGAACACACTCTACCAGTTTCTCAAGATCAGGGTAAATAAGAACTAATGCATTGACTTGAACTAATGCATTGACTTGAATTAATTCATCAGATTCTACAGGTGCTTGTGTCAAGGTACATAAAGCAAGTATAGAATAGGTAGTATAGAATAGCAGTCCAGCAATGTTCAGAACTTGTAAAAAAACTCCTCTGTTTAGCCAGACGTATACTTTGATTTCTTATCTTTCTGCACTAGCTCTGTATGCTGAGAGAAATGGTTTCTGTAGTTTCTTTTTTTAACATTATTTTCATACATCCTTTACTTATCAGAGGCACTAACATCTTTTTCCTTTCCTTTTCTACACCCACATCTTGAGATGCCTATCCTGTCATGCCTAGATCCACTCCTGATCATCATCAGGATTAACCTGTACCTGTACCAATCTTGCTGTCTCTACAATGCTTCAATTACTATTATTTGTAAGGATGGTATTGATTCACTGATTTGCATCGGTGCATCTGCATAAAAGTTAACGATGCGATGCATCAATTTAAAAATGTGTGCATCAGATACAAGTTGGCATTTGTGTTGCGATGTATTGTTTCTAACATATTTGCATCAGTAACAGATTTATTTATATATAATTAGTAGATTCACTATACTTTATTATTTAGAAAGTAACCAATAATTTGTTACCAATATTTTATATGTAGATTGATTTCTCGTCTCTAAACTATTTCTCAAGCATGTTCCCCTTTCAGTCGGTTACTCCGAGCCATGTCGGATGACCGATGAAATTGGGATCTCGCCAGAAAGACCAATCCACTTTGAATGTAACTAAACGAGACAATGGACATTGGCATGCGATTCCAGCTGCCGCTGATCACAGCGTGAGCATAAGAGGCAGCTGGTGCACCGCATTAATTCATCCTTTCGCTTCGGAGCCGAGCGGTAGTGGTTGAAGCGACTGCTCTCCCTTTCCTAGAGAGTGTTCTGCTAGACGAGTGCGGGCGATACGGCACAGCAGTAGTGGTCACGGTGTCCGGGAGAGAAAGATCGTCTTCCTGCTGACAGCCACACTAGGAGTGTGCGGTGGCCAGCTCCCCTGCATGCTTCAGCACTAAAAGAACAATTTCTCTAAAAGAGTAACACGGGTGATCGCGTCTTTTTAAAGATGTCTTATCACCTGTGCGTTTCTGGGTGTGGTCGTTTCCTGGCGCCTCAGGATGGTCACGATCGCTGCCTCACGTGTCTGGGCATTCACCACGCTGAGGAGGCTTTCGTGGATGGTTCATGTTCTTCTTGTGGGGACATGACCATCTCGGAGTTGCGTAATACACTCCGCTATGTCAAACATGGCGGAGTCCCTCTGCCTCTGCCGCAATCCGGCATGCACGCCGCAGGATCCGGTGCAGTCAGAGGTGATTTGTGGATTACGGTGAGGGCTTCCCCAAGTGTACCTCCTCACCCCTCGAGCACTCCGCAGCCGGTGGAGCGGCCAAAGGAGCGCGCTGGGCCCTCTGCTGAACGGGGTGCACCATGTGTTTCCTTCGGTGCCTCCTCTGACGACCAGATGTCGGTCACTGCATCGGAGGCATGCCCTCTCTCCCCAGGGATGACAATCCGGCTGCGTTGCCCCCTTCGGGTGTGGTAGCGTTGTCCAAGCCAGACCCAGAGATGATGGCTATGCTTTCCCGGGCCGCCAAGAATGTCGGGCTCGTGTGGAATCCTCCACTGCGTCCCGATCCTTCGAGGCTGGACGAGTGGTTTCTCGGTGGGGGTTGCACTGGTTCTCAGCGCCCCCCTCCGGTGCCATTCTTTCCGGAAGTGCATGAGGAGCTTACAAGATCGTGGAAGGCACCTTTCACTGCCCGAAACAAATCTTGTGGCTCCTCCGCTCTCACCACCCTTGATGGTGGGGCCGCTTTGGGGTATACGGGCATCCCCTCGGTGGAGCGGTCTGTGGCCATGCAACTGTGTCCAAAAGCCGCTACCACTCTGCGGGGTGACCTGTGTCTCCCCTCACGGGCCTGTAAGTATACGTCAGGTCTAACTGGCAGTGCTTATAGAGCCTGTGGGGAGGCGGCTTCTGCCCTCCACGCCATGGTGTTACTGCAGGTCCACCAGGCCAAAGCCCTGAAAGACCTGCACGAGGGTGGTCACGACCTGATGGTTCTACATGAGCTGCGTGCTGCAATGGACCTCGCGCTTCAATCGACGAAGGTGACCGCACAGTCTCTGGGTCGTGCGATGTCCACGCTAGTGGTCCAGGAGTGCCATCTCTGGCTGTGTCTCGCTGACATGAAGGAGCAGGAGAAGGTACAGTTCCTGAATGCTCCCGTGTCGCAGACCGGCCTTTTCGGCGACGCTGTCGAGAGCTTTGCCCAGTTCTTGGCAGCCCAGAAGCAGACTGAGGCGATCAAACACATCATGCGCCGGAGGAAACCTGCTGCTTCTGCTCTGGCCACAGCCCATAGGCCTGCTCGTCGCTGTGGGCGCCCCCCTGCGGCCGCCCCCACTCCCGCGCAGCAGCCTTCCACCAGGCAGCGTCGTGGAGCCGGTCGCAGGCAGGACGCCCAGCCCGTCCAGGCCCCCGCCAAACCTGGCGACAAGCGCAAGTGCAAGAGGCCCTGGGACGGGCGACCCAGAGATGGAGGAGACTGCTCGTCAGAAGATGGTGACTGCACCACTCCCTCCCCCGGAGGAGGACCGGGTGGAGAATCTTTTGTTTCGTTTGTTCCACCGCTGACCCTTCAGCCAGCGGTACCCAAAACATCAATAAAGAGCGGTCTCCTCAATCTCTGGGTCTCAAGAGGAGGAGAGTGGTGATCCGTGCATCACGGGATCGCTTCCCTCCTCCTCTCTCGCCAGCAGGCAGTGGGTGGTTGCCCAAGAGCACCCCTCCTGCCCATTCGTGGAACCAGGTAAGGGTGGTAGCACTCCAGTCCCTGCTTCAAGTCGTCACACGCCGGGTTGTCACAAGCCTCAAGCCGGGTTCCTGTGTCTCCTCCCACACAAGGAGGAATCAGGTGAGTGTTACAATGCACACCCAGACCCTGCCCCCCGCCATCACAGGCCCCAGGGCCGGTCCTTGTGTTCCACCTCGCTGCTCCACCGCGGGTATGTCGGTGGCCCCATTGGTCCCGCTGGTACGGTCTCTCGGAGCCTGGCTAGCACTCCGCAGTCCGTCTCGGTGGCTCCTACGGACCATCAGACTCGGCTACGCGATTCAGTTACGACCGGTCTTGGATCTGCGAGTTTTGAACTGTGCACTTCACAAGATGCCGTTCAAGATGTTGATGCAGAAATGCGTTTTTGGGTGCGTCCGTCCCCTAGATTGGTTTGCGGCGATCGACCTGAAGGGCACGTACTTTCATGCCTCGATTCTCCCGCGACACAGGCCTTTTCTGCTATTTGCGTTCGAGGGTAGGGCATATCAGTACAAGGTCCTGCCCTTCGGGCTGTCCCTTTCGCCTCTCGTCTTCACCAAAGTCGCAGAGGCAGCCCTTGTTCCCCTGAGAGAACGGGGTGTGCGCATCCTCAACTACCTCGATGACTGGCTCATACTCGCACAGTCTCGAGAGCAGTTGTGTGCACACAGGGACCTGGTGCTCAGGCACCTCAGCCAGTTGGGCCTTCGGGTCAATTGGGAAAAGAGCAAACTCGTGCCAATGCAGAGGATCTCTTTTCTCGGCATGGAGTTGGATTTGGTCAACCAGACAGCACACCTCACCCAGGAACGTGCTCAGTCGGTGCTGAACTGCCTCAAGACTTTATCAGGCAGGACAGTGGTCCCACTGAAACTCTTTCAGAGGCTCCTGGGGCATATGGCTGCAGCTGCAGCCAGTTCCGCTCGGTCTGCTCCATATGAGACCGCTTCACCACTGGCTCCATGGCCGAATCCCGAGGTGGGTGTGGAAACGCGGTACTCACCGGGTTCAGATTACACCGGCCTGCCGCAAAACCTTCAGCCCGTGGTCAGATCCTTTTTTCCTTCGGGCAGGAGTGCCCCTGGAGCAGGTGTCCAGGCATGCTGTGGTATTCACGGATGCCTCGGCCACTGGCTGGGGCGGCACGTACAACAGGCACGCAGTGTCAGGGGTTTGGACGGGTCCCCAACTGTGTTGGCATATCAATTGCCTCGAGTTGCTGGCAGTACGCCTTGCCCTGAGCCGCCTCAGAGGGCGTCTTCGGGGCAGGGACGTTCTGGTCCGTACGGACAACACTGCGACCGCTGCGTATATCAACCGGCAAGGCGGTTTACGCTCCCATCGCATGTCGCAACTCGCTCGCCACCTCCTCCTCTGGAGTCAGAAGCATCTGAGGTCCCTTCGTGCCATCCACATCCCAGGAGTGTTCAATCAGGCGGCTGACGAGCTGTCTCGAGTGGCACTTCCTGGGGAGTGGAGACTCCATCCCCAGGTGGTTCAGCTGATTTGGAGTCAGTTCGGAGTTGCTCAGGTAGACCTGTTTGCATCTCCGGAAACCGCCCACTGCCTGTGGTTCTACTCCCTATCTGAGGCAACGCTCGGCACGGATGCACTAGCACACAGCTGGCCCCAGGGCCTGCGCAAATATGCTTTTCCCCCAGTGAGCCTGCTAGCACAGACACTGTGCAAGATCAGGGAGGACGAGGAGCAGGTCCTGCTAGTGGCTCCATATTGGCCCAACAGGACCTGGTTCCCGGAACTCATGCTCCTCCCGACAGCCCCTCCCTGGCCGATTCCTCTGAGGAAGGATCTGCTTTCTCAGAGACGGGGTACCCTCTGGCACCCACATTCAGACTTGTGGAAACTCCATGTGTGGTGCCTGGACGGGACGTGGAGGTTCTAGGTGACCTGCCCCAGGAGGTAGCTCTCACTATCGCTTCTGCAAGAGCACTGTCCACAAGACGGGTCTATGCGCTGAAGTGGAACCTGTTCATCGAATGGTGTTCCTCTTACCATGAGGACCCCCGGAGATGTTCGATCAGAGCCATGCTTTCCTTTTTACAACAAGGGTTGGAGCGTAGGCTGTCCCCCTCCACCCTTAAGGTGTACGTTGCTGCTATTTCTGCCCACCACAACCCCATAGAGGGGAGGTCAGTTGGGAAGCACGATCTGGTCGTCAGGTTTCTTAGGGGGACCAGGAAGTTAAATCCTCCTAGGCCTCCCTCCCTACCCTCTTGGGATTTGGCATTGGTGCTAAGAGCCCTACAAACTCCCCCCTTTGAGCCGTTGCGGTCAGTCAAGTGGAAGTTTCTCTCTGTGAAAACCCTACTCCTGACTGCGTTGGCCTCGATCAAGAGGGTGGGGGACCTGCAGGCATTTTTGGTCGATGAATCATCCCTTGAGTTTGGGTCGGTTGACTCCAGTGCAACACTGAGGCCTCGGCCCGGCTATGTGCCCAAGGTTCCTACCACTCCCTTCAGGGACCAGGTAGTGAGCCTGCAAGCGCTGCCCCTGGAGGAGGCAGACCAAGTTCTAGCTTTGCTCTGTCCTGTACGTGCACTGCGACAGTACGTGGATAGAACTCAGAGCTTCAGAACCTCAGAACAGCTCTTTGTCTGTTACGGAGGACAGCAGAAGGGGAAAGCTGTCTCCAAGCAGAGGATGGCCCACTGGATAGTGGATACCATCACCTTGGCCTATGAAGCACAAGGTGTGCCCTGCCCGCTCAGGTTGCGCGCTCACTCCACTAGGGGTGTCGCATCGTCCTGGGTGCTGGCTCGTGGTGCCTCGCTAGCAGACATCTGTAGAGCTGATTGGGCGACTCCCAACACGTTCGCTAGGTTTTATAGCCTACGTGTCGAACCGGTTTCCTCCTGTGTTCTCACCTCAAACGGGTAGTGGCACTGAGAGGGCCGGCTCATAGTCGGCTTGTGGCGTCCTTACGCCTAATTCTCCAGAGAGTTCCTTAATCAGGCAAACCCTGTCGAGTCCTCCAGCACTCCGGCAACCGGATGTGGCGGAGCGTCCGGCGCCAGACCTTTCAGCCAATAAATTCTTGAAATCTGGTGCGAGGCTAGTGCCCATATGAGAAACCCTGCCGGGATTCCATATGTGTATTCCACGGTATGCTTATTAGAGCCGTGTTTCCCCTGGCAGACCACGTTCTGCCATCTCTAATGATGCAGCCTAAGCCATCTAAGAGACTTCCATGTGCAATAGGGCCCTATGGGGTTACTTCACATGTCTGAATGTCACTTAACCCCCTCTGGGAGGAGGTGACTCCGCAGTATGCCTCTTCCAAGTTGAAGGGCATGCTTCCCAGTGTTATCCTAGTCCTACTGTTTGGGTTGCTCAAGGAACAACAGTAGTTGACCTTCTCTGTGTAGAGCCCGGTCCTATTGTCTGCCTTATAGGAAGGATCAGGAGGCCTACACAGGGCACTGGAAGGGTCAGCTCCTGTGGCGCTTTGGTAGGGATCCCAATTTCGTCGGTCATCCGATGTGACTCGGAGTGACCGATTGAAAGGGGAACGTTTCGGTTACGTATGTAACCCTCGTTCCCTGAAGGAGGGAACGGAGACGTCACGTCCCGTCACCACAGTCGCTGTACCACCGCTGAGCTGCCGGGTCACCGGCTCAGCTCCTCAGCGAAAGCATGAATTAATGCGGTGCATCAGCTGCCTCTTATGCTCACGCTGTGATCAGCGGCAGCTGGATGCAATAATCGCATGCCAATGTCCATTGACTCGTTTAGTTACACTCGAAGTGGATTGGTCTCTCTGGCGAGATCCCAATTTTGTCTGTCATCCGACGTGACGTGTCCGTTACCTCCTTCAGGGAACGTCTCGGTTACGTATGTAACCCTCGTTCCCTGAAGGAGGGAACGGAGACGTCACGTCGGATGACCGACGAAATTGGGATCTCGCCAGAGAGACCAATCCACTTCGAGTGTAACTAAACGAGCCAATGGACATTGGCATGCGATTATTGCATCCAGCTGCCGCTGATCACAGCGTGAGCATAAGAGGCAGCTGATGCACCGCATCAATTATGTTTTCGCTGAGGAGCCGAGCCGGCGACCCGGCAGCTCAGCGGTGGTACAGCGACTGTGGCGACGGGACGTGACGTCTCCGTTCCCTCCTTCAGGGAACGAGGGTTACATACGTAACCGAGACGTTCCCCTTTCAGTCGGTCACTCCGAGTCACGTCGGATGACCGACGAAATTGGGATCCCTACCAAAGCGCCACAGGAGCTGCCCCTTCCAGTGCCCTGTGTAGGGCTCCTGACCCTTCCTATAAGGCAGACGATAGGACTGGGCTCTACACAGAGAAGGTCAACTACTGGTGTTCCTTGAACAACCCAAACAGTAGGACTAGGATAACACTGGGAAGCGTGCCCTTCCACTTGGAAGAGGCACACTGCGGAGTCACCTCCTCCCAGAGGGGGTTAAGTGACATTCAAACATGTGAAGTAACCCCGAAGGGCCCTATTGCACATGGAAGTCTCTGAGATGGCTCAGGCTGCATCTTTAGAGATGGCAGAACGTGGTCCGCCAGGGGAAACATGGCTCTAATAAGAATACCGTGGAATACACATATGGGATCCCGACAGGGTCTCTCATATGGGCACTAGCCTCGCACCAGATTTCAAGAATTCATTGGCTGAAGGCCTGGCGCCGGACGCCCCGCCGCGTCTGGACGCCGGAGTGCTGGAGGACTCAACAGGGTTTGCCTGGTTAAGGAACTCTCTGGAGAATTAGGCGTAAGGACGCCGCAAGCCGACTCTGAGCCGGCCCTCTCAGTGCCACTACCCGTTTGAGGTGAGAACACAGGAGGAAACCGGTTCGACACGTAGGCTATAAAACCTAGCGAACGTGTTGGGAGTCGCCCAACCCGCAGCTCTACAGATGTCTGCTAGCGAGGCACCACGAGCCAGCGCCCAGGACGATGCGACACCCCTAGTGGAGTGAGCACGCAACCTGAGTGGGCAGGGCACACCTTGTGCTTCGTAGGCCAAGGTGATGGCATCCACTATCCAGTGGGCCATCCTCTGCTTGGAGACAGCCTTCCCCTTCTGCTGTCCTCCGTAACAGACAAAGAGCTGTTCTGAGGTCCTGAAGCTCTGAGTTCTATCCATGTACTGACGCAGTGCGCGTACAGGACAGAGCAAAGCTAGGGCTGGGTCTGCCTCCTCCAGGGGCAGCGCTTGCAGGCTCACTACCTGGTCCCTGAAGGGCGTGGTAGGAACCTTGGGCACATAGCCGGGCCGGGGCCTCAGTGTTGCACTGGAGTCAGCCGGCCCAAACTCAAGGCACGACTCGTCGACCGAAAATGCCTGCAGGTCCCCCACCCTCTTGATTGAGGCCAATGCAGTCAGGAGTAGGGTTTTCATAGAAAGAAACTTCAACTCGACTGACTGCAACGGCTCAAAGGGGGCAGTTTGTAGGGCTTTTAGCACCAAGCCAAATCCCAAGAGGGAAGGGAGGGAGGCCTCGGAGGATTTAACCTCCTGGCCCCCCTAAGAAACCTGACGACCAGATCGTGCTTCCCTACCGACCTCGCCTCTATGGGGTCGTGGTGGGCAGAAATAGCAGCAACATATACCTTAAGGGTGGAGGGGAACAGCCTACGCTCCAACCCTTGTTGCAAAAAGGAAAGCACGGCTCTGATCGAACATCTCCGGGGGTCCTCCTGGTAAGAGGAACACCATTCGACGAACAGGTTCCACTTCAGCGCATAGGCCCGTCTTGTGGACGGTGCTCGTGCTGAAGCGATAGTGAGCGCTACCTCCTGGGGCAGGTCACCTAGAACCTCCGCGTCCCGTCCAGGGACCACACATGAAGTTTCCACAAGTCTGGACGCGGGTGCCAGGGGGCCCCGTCTCTGAGAAAGCAGATCCTTCCTCAGAGGAATCGGCCAGGGAGGGGCTGTCGCGAGGAGCATGAGTTCCGGGAACCAGGTCCTGTTGGGCCAATATGGAGCCACTAACAGGACCTGCTCCTCGTCCTCCCTGATCTTGCACAATGTCTGTGCTAGCAGGCTCACTGGGGGAAACGCATACTTGCGCAAGCCCTGGGGCCAGCTGTGTGCCAGTGCATCCGTGCCGAGCGTTGCCTCGGACAGGGAGTAGAACCACTGGCAGTGGGTGGTTTCTGGAGATGCAAACAGGTCTACCTGAGCAACTCCGAACCGACTCCAAATCAGCTGGACCGCCTGGGGATGGAGTCTCCACTCCCCAGGAAGTGCCGCTCGAGACAGCTCGTCGGCCGCCTGATTGAACACTCCTGGGATGTGGATGGCACGAAGGGACCTCAGATGCTTCTGACTCCAGAGGAGGAGGTGGCGGGCGAGTTGCGACATGCGACGGGAGCGCAAACCGCCTTGCCGGTTGATATAGGCAACGGTCGCAGTGTTGTCCGTACGGACCAGAACGTCCCTGCCCCGAAGGCGCCCTCTGAGGCGGCACAGGGCAAGGCGTACTGCCAGCAACTCGAGGCAATTGATATGCCAACGCAGAAGGGGGCCCGTCCAAACCCCTGATACTGCGTGCCCGTTGTACGTGGCACCCCAGCCGGTGGTCGAGGCATCCGTGAATACCACAGCATGCCTGGATACCTGCTCCAGGGGCACTCCTGCCCGAAGGAACAAAGGATCTGACCACGGGCTGAAGGTCTTGCGGCAGGCCGGTGTAATCTGAACCCGGTGAGTACCGCGTTTCCACGCCCACCTCGGGATTCGACCATGAAGCCAGTGCTGAAGCGGTCTCATATGGAGCAGACCGAGCGGAACTATGGCCGCAGCTGCAGCCATATGCCCCAGGAGCCTCTGAAAGAGTTTCAGTGGGACCGCTGTCCTGCCTGATAAAGTCTTGAGGCAGTTCAGCACCGACTGAGCACGTTCCTGGGTGAGGCGTGCTGTCTGGTTGACCGAATCCAACTCCATGCCGAGAAAAGAGATCCTCTGCACTGGCACGAGTTGCTCTTTTCCCAATTGACCCGAAGGCCCAACTGGCTGAGGTGCCTGAGCACCAGGTCCCTGTGTGCGCACAACAGCTCTCGAGACTGTGCAAGTATGAGCCAGTCGTAGAGGTAGTTGAGAATGCGCACACCCCGTTCTCTCAAGGGAACAAGGGGCCGCCTCTGCGACTTTGGTGAAGACACGAGGCGAAAAGGGACAGCCCGAAGGGCAGGACCTTGTACTGATATGCCCGACCGTCGAACGCGAATCGCAGGAATGGCCTGTGTCGCGGGATAATCGAAACATGAAAGTACGCGTCCTTCAGGTCGATTGCTGCAAACCAATCTAGGGGACGGACGCATCCAAAAATGCGTTTCTGCGTCAACATCTTGAACGGCATCTTGTGAAGTGCACGGTTCAAAACTCGCAGATCCAAGATCGGTCGTAACCCACCGTTTTTCTTGGGCACAATGAAGTAAGGGCTGTAAAACCCCGACCTCATATCGGCTGGAGGGACCGGCTCTATTGCATCCTTCGCCAGTAGGACTGCAATCTCCGCGAGCAAGACAGGGGCATCGACGGCTTTGACTGAAGTGAACCGGATGCCCCTGAACTTGGGGGGGACGCCGGGCGAACTGAATCGCATAGCCGAGTCTGATGGTCCGCAGGAGCCACCGGGACGGGCTGGGGAGCGCTAACCAGGCTCCGAGAGACCGCACCAGCGGGGCCAACGGGCCCACCGACATGCCCGCGGTGGGGCAGCGAGGTGGAACACAGGGACCGGCCCCAGGGCCTGTGACGGCCTGGCCTGTGACGGCAGGGGGCGGGGTCTGGGTGTGTAGTGTAGCACTCACCTGATTTCTCCTCGCGTGGGAGGAGACACAGGAACCCGGCTTGAGGCTTGTGACAGCCCGGCGTTTGACGACTTGAAGCGGGGACTGGAGTGCTACTGCCCTTACCTGCCTCCACGAATGGGCAGGAGGGGTGCTCTTGGGCACCACCCGCTGCCTGCTGGCGAGAGAGGAGGAGGGAAGCGATCCTGTGATGCACGGATCACCACTCTCCTCCTCTTGAGACCCGGAGATTGAGGAGACCGCTCTTTACTGATGTTTTGGGTACCGCTGGCTGCTGGGCCAGAGGCGGAACAAAATGAACAAAAGATACTCCACCCGGCCCTCCTCCGGGGGAGGGAGTGGTGCAGTCACCATCTCCCGATGAGCAGTCTCCTCCATCTCTGGGTCGACCGTCCCAGGGCCTCTTGCACTTGCGCTTGCCGCCAGGTTTGGCGGGGGCCTGGACGGGCTGGGCGTCCTGCCTGCGACCGGCTCCACGACGCTGCCTGGTGAAAGGCTGCTGCGGCTGCGCGGGAGCGGGGGCGGCCGCAGGGGGGCGCCCACGGCGACGAGCAGGCTGAGTGGCTGCAGCCGGAGTGGAAGCAGCAGGTTTCCTCCGGCGCATGATGTGTTTGCCTCAGTCTGCTTCTGGGCTGCCGAGAACTGCTGGGCAAAGCTCTCGACAGCGTCGCCGAAAGGGCCGGTCTGTGACACGGGAGCATTCAGGAACTGTACCTTCTCCTGCTCCTTCATGTCAGCGAGACACAGCCAGAGATGGCGCTCCTGGACATCGCACGACCCAGAGACTGTGCGGTCACCTTCGTCACTCGTAGCGCGAGGTCCGTCGCAGCACGCAGCTCATGTAGAACCGCCAGGTCGTGACCACCCTCGTGCAGGTCTTTCAGTGCTTTGGCCTGGTGGACCTGCAGCAACGCCATAGCGTGGAGGGCGGAAGCCGCCTCCCCACAGGCTCTATAAGCACTGCCAGTTAGACCTGACGAATACTTAGAGGCCCGTGAGGGGAGACACGGATCACCCCGCAGGGTGGAAGCGGCTGTTGGACACAGTTGCATGGCCACAGACCGTTCCACCGAGGGGATGCCCGCATACCCCAAAGCGGCTCCACCATCGAGGGTGGTGAGAGCGGAAGAACTACAAGATGTGTTTCGGGCAGTGAAAGGTGCCCTCCACGATCTTGTCAGCTCCTCATGCACTTCCGGAAAGAATGGCACCGGAGGGGGGCGCTGAGAACCAGCGCCACCCCCACCGAGGAACCACTCGCCCAGCCTCGAAGGATCGGGACACGGTGGCTTTTTAGGATTCCACACGAGCCCGACATTCTCGGCGGCCCGGGAAAGCATAGCCGTCATCTCTGGGTCTGGCACGGACAACGCTACCACACCCGAAGGGGGCAACGCAGCCGGGTCGTCATCCCCGGAGAGAGAGGGCCCGCCCTCCGATGCAGTGATCGACATCTGGTCGTCAGAGGGGGCACCGAAGGAAACGCGTGGCCAGCGCGCTCCTTCGGCAGCTCCACCGGCTGCGGAGTGCTTGAGGGGTGAGGAGCTCCACTTGGGGAAGCCCTCACCGTAATCCTCAATCACCTCTGACTCCACCGGATCCAGTGTGCACGCCGGATCACGGCAGGCAGAGGGACTCTGCCATGTTTGACATAGCAGAGTCGCACTCCGAGATGGTCATGTCCCCGCAAGAAGAACATGAACCATCCACGAAAGCCACCTCAGCGTGCTGAATGCCCAGACACGTGAGGAAGCGATCGTGACCGTCCTGAGGCGCCAGGAAACGACCACGCCCAGAAACGCACGGGTGAAAAGACATCTTTAAAAAGACGCGATCACCCGTGTTGCTCTTTTAGAGAAATTGCTCTTTCAGAGAAATGCTCTTTTAGTGCTGAAGCACGCAGGGGAGCTGGCCACCGCACACTCCTAGTGTGGCTGTTAGCAGGAAGACGATCTTTCTCTCCCGGACACCGTGACCACCGCTGCCGCGCCGTAACGCCCGCACTCGCTCGCAGAACACTCTCTTGGAAGGGAGAGCAGTAGCTTTAACCACTACCGCTCGGCTCCGAAGCGAAAGGATAATTGATGCGGTGCATCAGCTGCCTCTTATGCTCACGCTGTGATCAGCGGCAGCTGGATGCAATAATCGCATGCCAATGTCCATTGGCTCGTTTAGTTACACTCGAAGTGGATTGGTCTCTCTGGCGAGATCCCAATTTCGTCGGTCATCCGACGTGACTCGGAGTGACCGACTGAAAGGGGAACGAGGGTTACATACGTAACCGAGACGTTCTCTTGTCACCATTGCTGCTACATGAATATGATGTTTCACAACACTAAGGAGACCAAAGCGTGTCAGAAAATATATTAACATGGCTGTCTGAACCAAAGAAATGAAAGCAAACTATCTGTACCATACTGAATTGCATAGAATCATATTTTTTTTCTGTTGCATCATATTGCATTGAATCGCATTGTGTTGAATTGAATTGAAATGAGATCGCACTGCATCGTAATGGGGGTGAATGGTATTGCATTGCATTGGTAGCTGTTTCATATGTATCTTGAATGTATCATATCGTTGGCTATGCATAGAGATGTGTATCGCATTGGCCTCAGTTATGGAGATGCACATCCCTAACTATTTGGAGTATCACTTGCATTGCTCTTCTATTTGAAGTTGTTAAAATATTTAAAATTAGAATTATGATAATCCTTAATATTTAATTTAAATTTAAAGTTTAAGTGTTATTTAATTTAACACATTGATTGATTGATAGATAGATTGATTGATTGATAGAAATAAACAACAGAAATACATAAAAAGTATGCTTGTCTCCCTGCATGATTTATGTTCTGAACCATCAAGTTCAGTTTAGTGAGAAATGTCAGGCTTTTGTCATTTGTCCTTGTGTGTTTACATTTTCATCTATGTAAAGAAGGTCCAATTACTACAGTGGAATGCTATTTACTTGACTTTTTTTTTTTTTTTTGGATATGTATCTTTTGGGAATTTTTCTTACGGTTAGTGATCCTTATGGAGCTAGTCAGCTACTCTTGTTAGATAATTGCAGAGAATTTTGTGTATTATACATCAAACATCATATTCTTATCTGATTCAACAATCTTATCTGATTCAACTGTTTATGCAAGTAACTTGCAATTATATTTCAAACCACAGAGCTTGGTATAAGAATTCTGTCATATGCCTTTAAACTAGTGATGCACTGAAAGGAGTTTTTATTTAAACATGGAAAATTTAACTTTTCATTTAGCTGTAAACCAAATATTAGGTTTCTGTAATGAAATGTGGGTAATTGATCACGTTATGCAGTTTAGGGTGTTGTGTTCTTGGGTGACAAATTAACAGTCATATTAAGAGTTCCTCTCAAATTTCAGCTGAACAAATTTTACTAGTCTGCCATAATTTTTGGTAATGGTGAAATGTGTCCACACTGCTGACGTTTACCTGTCATAGGCAAAATAGACACTAACAAAATAAAAACACATCATCAGAGAAGTGCTAAATGACTATACTAATACATAGTAAGTGCACAATGTCATTCACACAAATACAAAACACCATCATTGAAACACACGACACTAAAATAATACAAGAAACATTAATTTAACAACATTAGATGTAACAAAATAAAAAATAATGATAAAAAAAACAATACTGATGAGAAAAAACAACAACTAAGAAACAGTTATTTCAATGAAAGATTTACTTTTTTCACTGTAAATTATACAATAGCTTGTTATTTTTTGCTTCCAAAAAAAAGTACTGTTCACACAATTCACAGGTTTTTACCATAAAGGTTTATTATTATTATTATTATTATTATTATTATTTATTTATTTATTTATTTTTATGGTGTGTGCTCCTGTGTCTCCTAATGTCTTCTTTGAATATAAAAATGCTGCCAACTAAATTGTCAGTCAACCATAACTCTTTACATGGAATATGATCAGATTCAATAGCACTTCTCCAATATCATCAAAGGAAGTTCTTTAGAAAGGAAAGGACCATTCTTTGAAGTCAATTGCAATATATACTAAAGTAAATGAGTTAAAGTCTACATTTCCTGGTAATTACACAAGCTGTGTGCAAAATGAGCCCAGTAGCGGAATTCTGGTGTATTTAGTCAAATTTTAGTCCCATGCAGAGTGCTTTAAACCACTTGCACGGAAGCGAAACCCATGAATATGTCATCAAAGTGGCCGTCAAGAGAATTAGAACTCTCTTCCCACACTCTGCAGTCTGAACTGCTGCCCAGCTGCATTAAGTTTCTTTTCTCCATTCACTGCCTTGAAGCCTCTCACCACTGCTATTTTCCATGCCCTTTTATCTCCCCAGAGTGCATCTCAAAGTCCTATTATGGATCTACAGTTAATAAAAGCTTGGCCACAGAATGGATATATGCTCCTATATATGCTGGAAGAGCCTACTTTTATACAGCCCCTCAGACCCACTTCTGACCCATGTAATATGCAAACAACTTTTCTCATGTTGAAGAAAATAACAATACAATTTTTTTCTGCTTCCAGACACTGCCCCAGGAACGTTATTATTATTCTAATTTATTATATCAATTGCTTAGTGCAATTCATCAGGATTCAGAGAAAGCTTTTAGGGTTGAAGTGAAGAGTTGTTGATGTTTGTTATCTAGGCTAATATTTGATGTTTCATGAGTGGAATGCATAAAGTTCCTTGATAATGTAATATTCTTTTCTTAAAAATGTTTTATTTTGATTTAATTTTAGGCAGGGGATAAGTTGTTTAAGTTATATGCAAATATCATATTGACCTGCAATAGCTCTTAAAAAGTTCCCATTAATTATCCGTTGCCTGCTGTTTAATGATGTTGGCAGAAGTAGTTCTAAGCACTAGCTACTGGTGTCTTTTATTCCTTCAAACAATGTTTTTTTTTTCTTGTTTTCCTTCCTTCAATTGTTTTACACATAAAAGGACACTTTAAATTTGACTCCTGTAATGTTAATTAATACTAATCTTTTAATGCAAGCAAAAAGAATTTGGTGAATGGGCTAACTGAAACCCACAGGTTTTACAACTTGTTCTTACACGAGTCATACTATGAAGAAGTACCATTTGTCTGATAGGTCAAACTCAATATGACATAATGACATCACATGGTATAGCTGATTGGTTCTTTTTGTATCAGTAGCCAGTGAGCTTGCTGCTCAACATTCAAATACATGGCTAGTGCTTGATGTAGCAGTTGTGTATATATATATATATATATATATATATATATATATATATATATATATATATATATATATATATATATATATATATACATACATATACACACACACACACTAAAGCGGTTATAAACGACAATGTAAATTCACACAATCTAACGTTAACTAATTTGTGCACGCTTATTCTTAAACTGCCCTTGATCAAATCGATCCACCATGGCAAACAGCGAATATATATGTGCTGTTTAATGCATTTGAGACGTTTTGTTTTCCTCAGTGCATAACTGACATGTCACGAGTATATTTTTCACATGCAAATGTTAGAAAGTCATGCAAATATATCCATTTTGCTGTCAGGAGTGGCCTTACGCGAGTGGATGAGCGCTGCTGCGCACTAAACAGACAGAGCACAATAATTCTGAGTCAAATATGCATTTTATGATAGCAGTAACTGTAAAGGGACTATTGTAATGGGTAAATAAAATGTAAGCTAATACAGTCCTAATTACTAAGCTCAAATGAGTTAATGTGTGTTTCTTATAGCAGTTAAAATGTAGTTTTAATTGTGATTTTAACTTTTAGTTTAGTGATTATTAATGCTTTAAAGAGCAATGTTAGATTGTAATGTTCTAATGCTATCTGTTCCAACTATAAAAGGTACAGCCGTTATAAAACCAGAGAGAAAGGCTAGTATGTGAGAGAGTCAGTGGTAATATCATTGCATTCCTATTGGTCAGTGAGCTCAGTTTAGCCTGACAGTTTGCCTGCCCTGAACCAGGTTAGCTTTCCAACATAAGTAGCCACAGTGACTGAGGTTGATCTTTGTTAAATTTGCTTTATGGAACCAAATCATTTGACAGTGAGTCAAACTAACTGAAATAAGCCTGATCTATTTGGTAAACTTGTTTTATGAAACAGGCCTCGAGGCGTTAGAAGTCAGAAGACACAAGTTAATTTATGATTTGCTGTCTGTCTGAACCAAAGAAATAAAAGCAATCATATTTTTTTCCATTGCATCGAATCGCATTGTGTTGAATCGAATCGCACTGCATCGTAATAGGGGTGAATCGCATCGCATCGCATCGCTAGGTGCTTCATATGTATCTTTAATGTATCGTATTGTTGGCTATGCATCGAGATGCGTATCGCATCGGCCTCAGTTATGGAGATGCACATCCCTAATATGTATGTATGTATGTATGTGTGTATTTTCAGCAGCCATTAGTCTGCTCCTTTAGAAATCATTCAACACTTGTGCTGCTCATTTTTTGTGATTTTATTTTTTTCAGGATTGTTTACAAAAATAGAATTTCAATCAAAATTTCAAAATTAATTTTTCAATGATGGATCCTCGCTGATTAAAAGCATTTACATTTTTAAAAACAAAAACTTACTGACCCCTGTCTTTTGAACAGTGGTGCATGTATTGCATTCATTTAGCCTGATTGATGGAAAAGCACTTGATTTAAACTTCCACTATAGTGAGATAAACTGAACAACCTTTTGGTGCTACAGAATCTTTTCAAAGAGTACAATTATGAACAGAACAGGCCACTTATCGATTCTGAAAAGTAGCTTGTAGTTTTGAAGAGCTGTTATACACACACAAGCCATGAGTTTTTTTTATTTTTTTTATCATGCTCAACTAGTTACGCTTTGTGTTTCCTTGCCAGCTCGCCCTGGCAGTTTAACCTTGTGTGCCGATGTGGTTAAGAGGTAATGAAAATGATTCAAAATAAGTTTTAGAATATTCTGCATCATTTTTTTTTTTTTTGTCAAAACTGTAAATGATTCAGTAAAATGCCAGTATCAAAACAGACTGCTCTTAAATAAGTGCAGACTGCTAAAACGGTCATAAAAGATGGAGGATCTGATTGATTCTTAATAATGTGTCTATTTTTGAGATTTTTTTATTTTCTTTGCCTACTCAACATACTGTAGTTTAAATCCCCACAAGTGAAATAAAAACCCTATTCATCGGTCTGTTAAAAACGTTATTGAAGTGAACTGCAGTAAATTATTTCAGATACAGTTTTAGTGCTTACTGCCATCCAACGTTTAAAACGTTCATATACCTGAGCAGGGGTTGTAAAGGTCAAAAGCACATCATTCACCGGTGAATTTCATCATCTCGAGAGGGAGAGATTTGAGCAGCATGTGGAAAATGAAAGAAATAATGTGGAATTTAATCAGCTGCAGTCTGTTTCACTGTTATTCAGATTTAATATGAGTGTTGGGACTCAGTGATACATAATGTATGTTATTTTTCACCCCCTCCCCCCCTATATTTAGCCTATACCTCCTATATTTAGGATAGATTCATTGCTTTATTCTTCACCCCTCAACAGGAATACATTCTATTTTTATCGCAGGAGGCCATTTTGTATGAAAGTATTCAGTTAATTACACAACCCAGTGGCTTCGGTATAGGCTGCACATTTTCTCATTAGGAAACACAGGGAGCCTGGACTGAATACTCATGAGGTTATTAGTTTAGCAAACTTAATTTCATCTCAAGAAAATTGTTTGTACCTGGAATTCTGATCCTGCCATCGCCATATCAACCTTTTACATTAGCTACATTAGAGGCAAGTCACCATGATTACTTTAAGCTAATTTTGTGGTTGAAATCACAATGTTTCAGATTTAACCCACACCAGCAGGTGAGCTTTTGGGAATTAAAATCATTTCATGAAACAGAATTCTGCTTGTCTTGTGCATTTTGAAGAACCGATTAGAATTTTCTGCTTGTTAAGTTTGAAATATTAAGCAATATCAAACAAGCAATTGGAATTTTAATGCAAGGAAGTAGGATTGAAATAATTAAATTTAGTTTACATATTTCATCATATTTAATTAACTTTTTTTTTTTAATCAAGATGGAAGAACATGTCATTTCCCAGAATTTATTATCTGTGTTCTTTGAATTCCAATCAGAGATAATCTTGCCAAGGTCTGCAGCTCGACCACTGGAGAAAGCATAACAGCCAAAATGGATCACGTGTCTTGTTAACCAATCACATCACAGCTTTGATGTCATTGATTTTATCTCAGAATTGTGTGACAGACAATCACTGTTTGCTGATATCATAGAAATAAATGAGTAAACTGAATCCTGCCTGTAGCAAAATTGTCTGTGACTTCTGTTATAAATTCTTTTTTTTTTTTTTTTCTCAGTGTAAACTCTAAAAATAGATAAATCTAAAAATAAATGTTTAATGGCAAACATGTTAAAGATTGGGCAGTAGGCTGTCGATTCATTAAATGATAAGCTGTTTTCCCCCAAGAGTTTATTCAGTGTAGTGAAGCCTCTCTTCCATTGACATCCATTCAAAACCCGGCCTCCCGTCTCCTTCTCTGAGGACTGCAGCATTACACTTTTTTGCGAACCTTGGAGGTTTGCCTTAAAGCGGCTTCATTCAAATTCAACAAATTCCTCTTCCTATTATTCATATCAAATTCAGCTTCCTGTAGGTGTGGCCAGTTAAATTCAAATTCACACTTATAAATAGGAGCCAGTTCTTCAAATCTGAATTTTGCACAGCCCTTGCACTTATAGTGCAGTGTAACACATGGACTATAATGCAGAATAAGTCAGAGTGCAGCCAGTAGGTTGGCTCATAAGATGACTCTGAAAGCAGTGCCATTTTGAGTAACCCCTCAGAAGATATGTTAGGTCAGTATAATGAGACCATATAGCTTTGTCAAAACTGTCAACACTCATTCTCACCCTTGGATCAAAGTGAGGATATTTTCTTTGAGGATAAAGGATTCTTCACTCAGGGTTAGCATCTGTTCTGCTAGAAAGCATGTTGCTTCATGAAAATAGAGTGAGTCATATATTGTCATTTATTTTGACTAATAGAGGTCAAGGTCACAGCAATCAGATGAGACAAGAGCACTCTTGCATAACTATAGGAAATGAGATCAAATTAAATGAAAATAGCAGCACAGGAAAAATTGAATTCAAATGTGAAATCGCTTCAGCATTTAGCCATTGCGGTTTCTGGTGCAGCTCTGTGTATGGAAATAGTGAGAAAATTAAGAACAAATTTAAGTCTTAAGGAAGTCTTCCACAATAGTGCAACAGTGGACTATGCTAAAGGTATTTTATTGAATGCATTACTAACACATTAAGTTTTAACATAATATAATGATATCATATTTAATGTGTGTACATAATAATAATAATAATAATAATAATAATAATAATAATAATAATAATAATAATAATAAATGACTGTTTCTTTTGTTTTAAAATCCCAATTCTTTATTTCCAGGTTTATATTAGACATTGAATCCTGGATTTAGTATGATATCAGACGTCTGAATGATAACATCTACAATTAAAAAAGACAATTAAAATATATTAATGCGTATAATAATAATAATAATAATAATAATAATAATAAATACATAAGTTTAAAAAGGTGTTTTTTTAAAGGTGACATATTATGCCCCTTTTTACAATATGTAATATAATTCTCAGGGGTCCCCAGAATGTAACTGTGAAGTTTCAACTCAAAATACCCCACAGATCATTTATTATATAATTTTGAAAATGCCTATTTTGAGTGGAAGCAGAAACACTATATTAGAGCATGTGTCTTTAAATGCAAATGAGCTGCTGCTCCCCGCCCCCTTTTCCAGAAGAGAGCTCCATCATTACAGCTCATACCTGCTAAAAAAAACATCTGTTTTGGTTCTGACTATCATGTTTATTGCGCTGAAATCATGCGTTTTAAACCATATTAGTTTAAACTTGTGATATACGGTTTTCTGAGAGCACACGGACAGAAAGTGGCTGTCACAGCATCTGAGTACTGTTCTCATTCACAAACGTTTACGTTAAAAACACGCGTAAGTTACAAAAACAGTCGGTTATGACTGTGAAGGTAAACAGCTGGGAAATAAATCGCATATTTATTTTAGATCTGTGTGGCAGCAGCAATATACAGTAAATAAATCAATAAATCCACTGCTCTGTTGTCTCCTCTGAGGCTGCGACTGTAAACAGTGTTCTGTGCTCGTCTGTGCAGCTAAAGACAGAACAGTTAGCATGCTTTGCTCAAACTTTTGCCATGGCATTAGAGCTGGTACACCGTTGTCACTTGCGAAATCAAAATGACGGCGCTGTGGGTGGAAACTTACAGATTAAGGGGTGGTAATATTATAATGAGATACCTTTGCAACGTCACTAGGGGAGTGAGATCAGACGCGCTCGTTTTTTCAGACGCTTGCAGAAAAAGGCTTACCAAAACAAAGTTACTGGGTTAATCTTTTTCATGTTTCCTTGGTTGGTAGATGCACCGGGGACCTGATTATAGCACTTAAAACCTGGAAAAGTCAGATTTTCATGATATGTCACCTTTAAGTAAAGAGGGGACATTAGATGATTGGCAAGCCATTACAAATGGTCTTGTCCACCATTGTTCTTCTTCACAGTTCTTCTTCGCAGTTCTTCACAATCCTGTGCAAATTTCCAAACAAAATGTAGTTCACTAGTCTTCTCAAGGCTGATGATGATGAAAAAAAAAAAAAACATTCTGCAGCTAACCAGAATACAGTAAACCAGCCTGAAAATGCATGAAGTGCATAATTTTCTTGGTGGTGAATACATTTTTTCACAACAATAATTTCTGTTTTCTTAGTCATATATTCAGTGAACAGGAATAACTTTGGCGAAATATTACATTCTTTTCAAGATAAACATTGACAAAAAGTCTAAGGGAATTGCTTTATTGCTGTGGGTGCAGAAACCCTTGACTCACAACTAGTTACTCTAAGACTATATAACCTTGAGCCCATCCATGCTAATCCCTTTGGGTCATTACATATACAACCTCCATCCCTAAATCTCTTTACATATGGTCCAGGCCTCCTGTCCATCTCTTTCTGCTATTTAACATCTTTACAAGTTTGCTTCCACAGCATGCACCAATCACTCTTTCAATTCCCTTTATGCTCAGCTTTAGACTTTATCTACCCAAACAGCTGCCAGAGCGAGGGTGAGGTCTGTTCCCCTCTCCCATGCACCTCTGCTTTCTCTGACAAACAGATGGATCTGTCCGTTTCTCTGTATGCAAACCGTCATGGGGTGAGGCCAGAGAACAGACAGCAGGCTGATACCTGGGGTGCATCCCAAGCAGTTTTTCTGACAAAATGAGAGGCAGCTGGAGACGTTTCCCAGTCTGTGGGAGGTGTGAAAAAATACTTACATGTGACTTTCCATGAGGAAAAGTCACTCTTGTGGTTATTTATCCAGAACTGCCAAAAAGTCACTGTTGTGCCATATTGAAATGTCACTTTGATGCCGACCTCTTTTTGGAGTATTAGAATCAGAGAGGCCAAACTTAAAGGGTTAAAATAAAAATCCTGTCATTTACTCACAAAATCAGTGTTTAATATAATAAAAGTGGACAAAAACACCAAATACATCTTGTTAGATATTAGTTATATATTTTGTAGACTTATAAGGGGTTTTCAGAGGCTAAAAAATATAGATTATAATAGTTTAATTGTAGTATACATCAGACGTGATAATACCAAAAGTTGTGAAAATGTTGACAAATGTGTCTGAACTAAGGTGAAAATCACAAGAGAAACATTTTGGAGTTTCGCAGATAAAAGTCACAACAGCAAAGTTTCCCTCATAAGACTGACTGCCTTACTCAATTTCATTTTATTAATCCTGCATACTTTCCTCATTTTAGGTTTGTTAGTCACAGCTATGCTGCTAATACCACACTAGAGAATCTATTATAATGTTTGAAGTTTATTTACAGACTTTATTTGGGCATTTCTGGATCAATTTGGCATCATTGCTGTCTTGTTTCGAGATAATTACAGAACCAGAGATGCGAAAAGGTGCATCATCATATTTGTCTAAAAGTAATTGGAAAACGAACTATTCTTTCACAACAGCATACCTGTCTGCTTTAATGTTTGTTGCACTGTAATGTCTGTACTCCCTTTGTTCTTATGTTTTTTTCTTCATCTTTTGTCTGTTTGTAATTATCTGACCCAGCAGCTCTGTTCTACAGTGCTCATTTGCATATCCATGTTCCATATGCTATTAAAGCCTGCCTCAATGCCTGCTTGCACTTTGCTAAAAAAAGCTAATTTACAGTGGCAAGAATAAGTTTGTAAGCCCTTTGAAAATATCTGTATTTCTGATTAGAGCTGAGCGATACATTGAATATAACAATATAAAATTAGAGAATATTGTGTGTACTGCAATAATGTTAAAAATTTAGCATATAAACACACATGTCAATTTCATCTCTGTTAAGCTTGAACACCAAACCCAAGTTTGTGGATTGGTACCATACTTAAGTGTGTTGTTGAATCTGAAAATGCAATGATTGACAGTGACAACCAGGGTAATTGATGGGACAGAAACATCTGATACTGTATGACAGAATCATGCAAACTTGTTAATGTGTGTTTCTTTGTTCATCATAAAACTCACTTTGTCGTTGCAAACAACCACAACTTTTTTTTTTCTTTTTTCTTTTATTATGTTTTTATATTAGCACCTTTAAGGAAATAATGTTCATGTACAAGTAATGTGCTGAACAACGATAAAGTGAACCTTGATCCTTTATTTAGGACTGAACAATCTGCAAAATGAATACATGTAAATGCCTGCATCTCTTTCAGCAATTCTGAGACTATGGCCTGGTTTTACAGACAGGGCTTAGACTAAGCCAGGATTAGACCATAGTTCAATTAGGAAATTTAAGTAATTTTTATGAACTTGCCTTAGAAAAAAACATTACTGGTGTCCATCATGAGACAAGAAAAAGGCATTGATATATTTTAAGATCAATCAGTGCAAGTTTTTTTCAGTTGAAACAGCTCAGACTTACATTTTAGTCTGGGACTAGGTTTAAGCCTTGTTTGTGAAACTGGGGAAAAGTTATTTTTACTCTACTACAATTTAACTGCTGACAAAATGTGCACTGCGAGAAGTATTTTAAAGCTCGCTGAGCTGTGCTTGTTTTATATTTTAGCTGACTATATAAATCTCAACCTTGTGGATCAATCTGATTCTATTTCCTTTCGCACTAGGGCAAGTATTTAGGACCAGCAGATGTCTATAGGATCTATTATAGTAGTGCAGTTTGTGTTGTTGTTTTTGTAATTTGAGTGACAGTCTTAGTAGGGTACATGCTAAATGCTTAACACTGTGGATGCTTCACTTGTTTTAGCTTCTTGTTAGAAGAATTACAATTGTGAGATTGAATATGCACTGTAGATCCACTTCACAATTCAATGAGAACTGCTCATTATGTAAACTTAATTAGGGAAACAAACAAAAAACTTCAAGTAAAATCAAGTAAATGGTAACTGGCAACTAAATGTTCATTAAAATATTTTAACTGTAAAAGTGATATTAAAAAGTTCATTGTGCATAATGAATAAAAGTTCATAATACTTGACATTTAATTATTTACATGTAATTATTTAAGTGTTTTTGCCCCATCACCACTTGAGACTTGATGTTCAATGAAATCTATCATTACTTGGACTAATGTTTGATGTTTTTATTGAGACATAGGATGTATTCACCACCCTCTTTATCTCCAAAATGAAGAAAAAGGAAGAAATGTAGAAAATCTGATTTGCTTAAAATTCATTAGTATCAGGAACCGAAATGTAGCCAGTGTTCATCTAAGCACAGTACTTCAGCACACTTGTGATAGGCGTCTTTTACAGACACATCGGAGGGTTAACAGGAGAGCAGCTTTATGTACTAATAAATGTGGTGAGGAAGATGATTCATTTCCATCAAGTCAGTCTTAACCTCAGGCTACTACCCTTGCTTTTACATTCACTTTATTAAGTCAGCGTGAATAACCATGACCAAATGTAATAGAGGGTGCCAGCAAACAGTCTGCTAATACAAACCCAATGGCTCAATTGTAATGGGCCTATTCAGTCTGTGAGATTTTGCTTAAAGTAAGAAAACAAAAAGATACGCATCTGTTAGTCTGCTGTGTCCTTCCCTATGGACCGCATATCAGCTAGAGGGTAATGTCTAATTAGACTAATTTGTGAACAACACTTGGTACACTGGAAACTGAAATGTAGTATTTAACAAAATAACAGTATATTGTTGCAATTAGCTTTTAATCAATGTCAAACATGATGCAGTACAGGGAGTGATTTCGTGGTGGGTGTAGTAAACATTTAACATTAATAAAATTTGGCTGATTTTATTGTAAATGTAAATAATGCTAATTGAGGGATTCATATATATATTTTTTTCCAGTATCATGATGAAACATAACACACACACACACACACACACATAGTGAGAGCTCAGAAAGTATTTGAACACATAAGCCACACTATAAAAATGCACTTATGAAGTTTTTTCTTCAAGTTTCAAATAAGGTAAGACATTTTGTTTGTGTGAACTTGAGAGGAACCAACTTCATGCGAAATGATCTTGGGCCCAGATGAATAAAAGTAATTGCAAAAATGTAAAAAGTAAAGTTGTTTCATATGTTGTATCTTATGCAGTGTCATTCAGAATAAGTGTCTTAAGGGCCTAAAAGTGTAAGAACTTTTTGGGGCAACTGTACTTTGAAAATTTCACCATCAAATAGACACATCATTTTGTTTTGTTTGTTTTGTTTTTTTTTTTCACAGCCTAGAATCTGTATGTGCTGTATGATTTATTTTATTTTTATTTTTTTGCATATTAAAAGAAAAATAAAATGTTCAGTTTAGTTAGGTTCATTGTTTTCCCCTCTTTTTATGTGTATTCTATGGTGCCCGCGAGGTGACATGGTCGGTTCACTTAGTTTTGTCGTGGCCACGACATAATAACTCGTGGGAATGTGATAATATGTCGTGGCCTCGAGATGCTATGTTGAGAGAACAACATCCATTTCTCGTTTAATGCGTAAACTAACCTGCGTGACCATAGCAACCCGGGATTATCAGAGATGGATTCATTAATATTTTATTTAGAATTAAGAAATTATTATATTAATTATTATAGAAATTACATTAAATTATTATATTAACCATGACCACCGGACTGTATTACGTGCCATAGTCAGCATTCAAATGAAGTTTATCATGAAATATTACATAAAGTGCATAAAATAAAAAAACATTTTTATCCACCCCACAGTCTTGTAAATCCATTAACTGATCGTCTTTTTCCCATAATATTTGTATATTATTATTATTATTATTATTATTAGCCTATTATTATTGGTTATATTTTGATATTCGTTTATATTCGTTTTTTTCCCTTAATTTCGATCTCTCTACTTAACATTCTGAATAGTTTTGTAAATAAAAGCCTACTGTAAATGCTTGACATGCCAATAAAGCTTTGATTATGCTGACTGGAATTTTTACTGGAATGCAGTTTAAATTTAACATAGGCTATATTTCATTTTATTTCGGCTAATTAATAGACCATAATTATAAATACTATAGAGTTTCATTGAGGAATTAATCATTCATGTAATTTCATTTGTAAATGAAAACACAACACACTCATTTATCATCACACACGGGCATAAATACAATCATAAAGTCAAAACTTTATTGGCATAATTGTCAAGTGTTCACATTATTTGCAAAATATATGGTAGGCTAGCAAATACTAGCATAATTACACAAAACGTTTAGGTAAAGCGATACACAAATTGAAAGGGGAAATAAGCATACAGTATATAACAATAAATATAAAATATAACCCTATAAGTTAATGTAATAATAATAATAATAATAATAATAATAATATACAAATATTAAATGAAATGTTTGATGTTAATAAAAATGTTTTATAATAATATCTGATAATCCCGGGTTGCTATGGTCACGCAGGTTTGTTTACACATTAAACTCGTGGCCATGAGAAAAATATGTTGTTCCCTCAACATAAGAAGTCGTGGCCACGAGAAATGGATGTTGTTCCCTCAACATAACATAAGGATGTTGTTACCTCGACAAAATGATCTCGTGGCCACGACATAATATCACATTCCCACGAGTTAATATGACGTTCCCACGAATTAATATCTCGTGGCCACGACATATCACGTTCCCACGAGTTATGTCGTGGCCACGACAAAACTAAGTGAACCGACCATGTCACCTCACGGGCACCATAGTATTCATACTAGTTTCTCTTAAAACATTTATGAATTCTCGCTACACAAATGAAAGGAAACTATCAGAATGAAAAATGTCTCTTCTTTTGACCTGAATGGACCAACTTGCCTAATGATCATCCAGCACACGGATGCTGGAAGCCATTTCCTGTGCTCTCATTTCTAATTACATGCAGTATTAATTTTGAGATTTTGTCGTATTGATCAGCACTTTATCTTTTACTACATTTCTGTGCCATTTATTATCCTGTCTGGACCTTTGCAGCACTCTCCTTCCAAAGAGCCCCAGGGCTGAATAAACACCTGAGCTAGTTTAGTTATGGAAGATGAGAATGTGGATGATGGCACAATCCTCGGTGCATTACAAAAATAAAAACCACAAAAAAGCTTCTCTATGAGGTTATACAGATTTATATAATTTTTTAGTGTACATTTAAACTGAAACCCATTCTGGACTGCTTCCATTTAATAAAAAAATTATTTCTTTTTATAGTTGAAAGCATCAGTGATTGTATCCGTTTGGAAGCTGCCAGTCATCATTATGCAGATTGTGATCAAATATTATAATGCTGCTCTCAGTAGGTGGCTTTTGAATTGAATTGTGTGGAGAGCTACAGGAGGTGTTTCCCCCAGCAGTTGTTTATATTAAATTGATATTTGATATTGTTTGTGGTAAAATCTCTCCCTGAGTTTAATGGAAGAGTAGTCAGACCAAAGAGAGTTTATGTGTGTGTGTGTGTGTGTGTGTGTGTGTGTATGTATATATATTTACATTTACACATACATTTAGTCATTTAGCAGACGCTTTTATCCAAAGCGACTTACAAATGAGGACAATAGAAGCAATCAAAACCAACAAAAGAGCAATAACATGTAAGTGCTATGACAAATCCAGGTTAGCTTAACGCAGTACACGTAGCAAGGTGTTTTTTATTTATTTTTTATTATTTTTTTAAAAAGAAAACAAGTAGATAGAATATAGAAAAAAGAAACCTAGTGTTTTAAGTGTTTTTTTTTGTTTGTTTTTTTTAAAAAGATGGAACAGAAATAGAGTTTTTCAAGAAAAGCTAGCAGTTAGAGAATAAATATGCAATTGATAGAGGGTCAAGTGTGTGTGTAAAAAGAAGACAGATAGATAAAATAGAATTAGAATAGAGAGTGCTAGAGTTAGAGGGTCAAATAAAATATAAAAATATAAATAAATAAATAGAAAAAATAATATAAGAAAGTCTTATTTTTTATAAGAGTTACTTCTGTTGTGCTGCTTAGTATTTTTTTCCTTGAAACCCACATACAGTTTTTAGGTTTCTTTAATGAATATGAAATTTGAAATAGAAATGTTGAATTTGAAAATAGAAATGTTGCAACATTATAAAAGCATTTACTGTCAACTTTGATCACTTTATTGCATCCTTGCTGAATAAACAATACTACTAATAATTATAAAAAATAAAAATACCAAAACTTTTGAATGGTTGTGTGTTTGTGTGTGTGTGTGTGTGTGTGTATGTATATGTATATGTATATATATATATATATATATATATATATATATATATATATATATATATATATATATATATATATATATATATATATATATATATGTATGTATATATACACACACACACACACACACATACACACACTAGATGGATTAGTTTCCTTGATTACATATATAATATTTTTAATATGTCACATTTTAAAGTCTTCTTTATTTCCATGGGATTTGTTAATAATTATAACTTACACACCGTTTACACATTTAAATGAATAAAACCCCATATTAATAGTTTTTAAGGCTCAGCTGGACACAAGGGTAGTCTGTTGACAGATATTTCTTTAAACATGGTAGCACAGGCAGCGTTGTTAAAAGAGAGGCAGAGCAAATGTTACTGTCCTAGTGCAGATGTTTCAACATTGGGCTTCCGTTTGAGAGCCATGTTAATGTAATCAGAGCATGAAATGTAACAGCAATCTCCATAGATGAGTGACTGAAGCGCCTGTGAGAGAACAAGGCAGTGGGCTTCTACATCAGCATTACATTAAGGGTTTATTCAGCTCCCTTTCCTCCACCGTCTGCCATTCCTCTGATTTATTTTGCTAATGTGTTATCATCACTTGGACTCGGCTGTAATCATGTGTCATCTGGCCGATTAATGAGTTGATATGGCCGGCTAAAGTCTTCAAACATTTGATCATTCACTTCTTTTTGAATCATAGGGGAAGCCTGTCAAGTGAGTCTGTAAACAATCAAGGTTTTTCATTATCTGCAGAAAAATAATCCATTCTAATAATCCATCTATTCAGTGCGGTAATGAATGAACGAGTGTTGTGAGAGACTGATGACTTTTTAAGGATCATAAAGCAATCCAGAGGGACAAAGCAAGGCCGGATTATTAAAAAGTGTTTTAATTTATTAGGAAATTCTGAGAGAAGGACTTCCCTTATCAGTGCCGACGCTTCAGTCTAAATGAGATTCTTTTGACATTTCATTTGCCCCCATGGAACAGCAGCTAAATTTGAAGCAGTTGAACCCCCTCCTCTGAATGTCATTTAGAAATATCATTTCCCATTTTGGGGAGAGAGAGGAAAAAAAATCTGAGGTTACCATCGCTGTGTGAGTTATTATCTGCTATGTGAAGTCTATTTGGGGGGGGGGAATATAGATACAGCTGCATATAGAGACACAGACAGGATGACAGATTAATTTTTACATGTTTATTTTAATGTACATATTTGTATGACTCTATGAATATCTCATGACTCTCATATGACACTGACTGCCTGCACTGGAAGAAAATAAACTTTCCAACCTTGGATCATGGCAAATTTCATTGGCTGTGATGGAACGTGATTTAAAACAAATAGCAGTCCATGGATGTATTATAGAAAAGGCTGTAGTATGTTTATTTCTTATGAAACCATTTTAAGCGCAGATGACTGTATGACCTCTTATGCGTTGGATATGGCATCCCATGTATTTTAAATAAAGGACGTCTGGCCTCAATTGCCTGTAAATGTTAATAAAATGACATCAGTCATAATGTGTTCTTTTCAATGATGACACAAGCTTTTAGAATTCATGCTTTTGCTTCTGAGTGAGTAGAAATTTCTGTTTGTTCTGATGACATGAATATTTGATGTTATACTTAAGGTAGACTTTATAGACAGTCCTGTTTGCTGTTAAATCAGACAAATGGCAAAAAAAGATATCCATTTTTTAAAATAAAATATATAGAACATACACTACTCTGTTGGACTTCTAACCCGCAGGTCGTGGGTTCGAGTCTCAGGTCTGGCAGGGATTGTCAGTGGGGTGAGTGAATGTCCAGTGCTCTCTCCACCTTCAATACCACGACTGAGGTGAGACCCTTGAGCAAGGCACCAAACCCCCAACTGCTCCCGGGCGCCGCAGCATTGGCTGCCCACTGCTCCGGGTGTGTGTGCACTTGGATGGGTTAAATGCAGAACACAAATTCTGAGTATGGGTCACCATACTTAGCTACATGTCATGTCCTTTCCTTCTTTTCCTTGTGCATGCAAAAATCTCACTGGATTATTACAATTAATGGCAAAAGGAATGTTTGGAAGGTCACACTTTATTTTAAAGTCCAATTCTCACTATTAACCAACCATTAAAGGGATCATGTATTGAGAAACCAAAATTGCCTTTATCTTTTGACATATAAGAGGTCATTGTACTATGAAAACATCCTGTAAGTTTCAGAACTCAAAACTTTGTCATTACTCTAAAAACAGCTTATACTGAAGACGGTCTGCCAAAATGACAGCTTTTGGAATGTTTTACTCTATGATGTAATAGTGTGGATAAGCACCACCTCTGCAAAAGAAGATTGACATCACTGCCTGTTTAGCCCCGCCCACTAATTTGCGCATAGAGAGAGGCGAACGCGCAGGTCTACGCAGAAACCAAACGATAGATGAATCAGAGAACAGTACAAAATAAAAAAACAGAGGCAGTTCATGACCCCTTTAATTGCGACTTTTGCATCAATAAACTCCTAATTTGCTGCTTATTAATAGTTATTAAGGTAGTTAAGTTTTGGTATTGGGTAGGATTAGGGATGTAGAATATGGTCATGCAGAATATGTGCTTTATATGCAGGCCTACTAATAAACAGCCAATATGTTAATAGTAGGTATGCTAATAAGCAACAGGTTAATAGTTAGAACTGGTCCCTATACTAAAGTGTTACATAAACTGATATAACACTGAATGTAACACTTTTGCACAGTAGTAGTGTATATTCTAATGTTATTTTGCATTGTGACATTACCGGTATTTTGATGGTAATAAAGTTGTTTAGTCATGACCTTAATTTGCAATCCAATCTAAAGGCTATTTTTGTTCCTTATGTCTTTAGGTGTTTGTATGTTTGTGGTATGGCTATATGTAATTTATTTTGCAGAAGAAAATGTAAATGTGTCTTCAAGAAATGTTAACCACAGACCTTATTGTACTCATAAAAAAAAAAAAAAAACAACAACAACAACAACAAAAACAACTACGCCAAAAACCCATTCGAAATTCTAGAAGGAACCCTTGGGTCGAAAAATGCTAATTCTGGTCCAGGTTTTAGGTCAGCTCTATTAGGTACTTTTTCTCCCTAAATTCTCATTACCGTGATGCATCTGAGCAATTTAATTCTCATTTTTCTCAATGATGATTCTCATTAGATTCCTATTACTTTAGATTCCTATTACCTAATTCCACTCGTTCTTATTGTATAACAATGATAAGAATCATTACAATACAGTGATTCTTTTTAAATTAAATCAGCTTAAAGGCAGTACAACAAATAGCACCATGATGTATGCATTCATATTACTATAATAAGTAAATATAAATAATATACGTATAGTGATATATTGATAAGAATGTTTGTCTTAATGAAAATAATGCATTTTTTTTTTTTTCTCGTTTTGATTTTGGGGAGAATATTGACATGGACAGTTTACATGAGATTCACCCAGTTGCTCTTCTCTCGTGAAGAGCATCCAGTTCAAAACTCTTGGCATATATTCGGCTCTGTCGTTTTAAGAGCAATTGAAGTTTGACCCCTGAAGGGTATCTATCTACTCTCTTCTCTAAAGGGAAAACAGAAGAAGCTGTGCTCTGCACGGGGTGCTTGATCTGTTGGAGGGTGGAAACTGAGTAGCTCAAACTCTGAGCTGGAAAAAAAAGTGAACATAATTAGTAAGAACAAAGCTTACAGCAGGAACCTGAGTTCTTCCATGACTCCTTTACTCAACTTGATCAGGGCTGACAAATCGAAGCTAACTGTAGTGTGCAGCTTGAAAGGCCCAATCACAGCACTCTTGCCTGTTTGCTAGTGCTTCATCTTAGTTACTAGGGGGCGCTGTTTAGAATTCGACTGAGATGAGTGGTTTATGATTGGTGTGCCCTGAGAGGTGTAATACTGTAAATCACCATACACTTTCTTTGTATTGATATTACTTAATTCTGCCTAAGATCTCCTTTTGTAAGCAAAAAAACATTAAAAAAAAATGCATGGCAGCAGTATCTACACTGTAAAAACACAGCTGAGATGACACTCTAACAGTTTACATTTTAGAGCCTAAAAGGGGTAGTTGGGTATACCAAAAAATAAACGTCTCTCATTTTTTCACCATGATATTTCATGACTTTCTTGCTTGCTTGAAAACAAGAGTTATATAATAATGTTCAAGCTTATTTTCTCCAAATACTGTAAGCTAATGGTGATGTCTGTCCTAAGTCCCCAATAATAAACCCTGCCGTGTTCTATGCAGAAAATAAAGCCATAAAGGTTTGAAACACTGACAGATTATTATTATTTTTTTTACACACACACACACACACACACACACACACGTATACATACATACATACATATATACATATATATATATATATATATATATATATATATATATATATATATATATATATTTGGGCATTTATTTTCATACTATATTAACACAGTATTTGGGAGAAAAAAAGCAGTACAAGAACCCGAATAGCTGTTTGGGCTTTACAGGTGTTGCAATGAAAGATCCTAATCTCTCTTTAGCTAAAACACTTTAACAACCACAGCCAGAAATGAAATATGTTGTTGAAAAGCACAGTGAGTACCAAGCAGAGGAAGCTCTCCTCATAGCTTTATCTATGAGCATATCCTATTGAAAAATCTTTAGTTTTAAGTTTAAGGACAGTAACCATATTTCTTCCAAGCCTAATTTCTTGAAAAGGGAGACAGGACTATAAATGACAAAAGAAACAGTGACAGAAGGCAAAATAAATGGCCCCTGTAATTATGCCTGGAGATGGTGCCAGGCTTGGGGATAATTACAAAATTAACCTGAGATCTTATTCATCTGGCAAGTAAAATATGCAGTGTTTGTTCCGTTCTATCAAGATTTCATATTTCTAATTGGAAAACAAAAATAATGCTGTTTTGGGAGAAGCGTATTTGACCTTTCATGTGTTTGACATTCTCTATTCAAGGATAAAAATCATCTGTGGTCTCAGAAATGCCATCTGTCTCAGCTGCCATTGGTGACATGCACATTTAAAGTCAACATGAAATGCAGTTCACAACCCATTTTATTTCTGTTATCTGACTTCTTTCCAATTCAAACAGGAGATTCAGAGAAAAAAAAAAGTAGAGTGAAGATGTATTCTGTCCATTGGGAATTGATTGGATGGCAAAAACAGATTATAACCGAGGTAAAAAAATTAAGTGTAATTTGTCATGCTGTTAGCAAATGTGAGATGTCTACAATTTGGTGTTCTGTCATAATTTCACTTTTAAAGAATTCACACTATAACATGTTGTGCACGCCACAGAGTCCAAGCAGCTGATCATAGCATCATAGTAATCCACAGGTAATCCTCACGATTCCAGTCTTCTGAAGTGAAAAGCTGTTTGTGAGAAACAAGTCCATCATTAAAGGGGTCATGAACTGCCTCTCTTTTTTATTTTGTACTGTTCTCTGAGGTCAACTTTTAATGTTATCAAGATTGTTACATCAAAAAACAATTTAGAGGAATGGACTAACTTCACTAATGGACGCTGTGGTGATTTAAGTTAAAATCACATAACTCGTTACATATCAAACAATCTGTAAGAAGAGACAAAGCAAAAGTGATCACATAATAAAAACAGTTACTCACACTTTGTGTATTGCAACATGACTGTCGGATCCAATATAGTCAGATATATGCTGTCAGATTACCTCAAGTCTCATTCACCGGTGAGAAAACATTACAGTACAACGTGCATAATATTACAATAATAGTGCCTTTCATTCTTGCTGGAATGTGCAGATGACAAATCATGTCTGTGCGTACATGGTGCAAAGAGATATGCAAATGCATATTTGACAGGCTGGCAGGGCAGCCTATCGTAATGTTTGGACTGAACATTTTGATTGGACGAACATTTTATTGTCCTACGCCTTCCACAGACAATATAAATATACTAGGGCTGTCAATCGATTAAAATATTTAATCGCAATTAATCACATGATTGATTTGATGCAGCTAAATTCTCAATAAAACTGTTTTCATTGATATATTTCACTGCTTCTGTTGTCAGCCAATGGAATGAATATGAAATAGTGACTGAAACGTGACCCATTAAGACTAAATAACCAGCTCTCCCTTCCAAGATGTTAATCTGCACAAAAATCCTGATTTGTAATCCAGCCATCGTCTGATAAAATCAAATAGGCTACACATAAGATAAAGACAATAGCTGTGCTGTGATTTCGCCTATACTTGCATGTTAAATTAGAGAAGCAACATAATATGTGTTTTAACTGAAAGCACTGTTCCTCTCAGTCGCTCGCTGAACAGAGCAGAGAAAGAGGTGTGCGCGCAGTGGGAAAGAGAGACCTCGCACTCGTGCGGCAGTGCCATTGAGTCTCGGAAACTAAACAAGGTTTGGGCAAACACTAAGGATTGGTTGCTATGCGCTTTTTGAAAAAAAAAAAAAAAAGTGGTTTAAAGTGTTCTGAAAAGTCGTTAAGTTGGCAACACTGTCAGCATCTCCATCCATTTCCATTTCTCCAACTACGGGCTAGGCCACAGGTCAAACAGAAAATGTGCACTGCGTTAATCACGCGTTAATAAAATTAGTGCCTTTAAAATTAATTTGCGTTAACGCGTTATTAACGCGTTAATTTTGACAGCCCTAAAATACACATAAATAAATTTGACCATATAACTTACTGATTGCTATCAGGATGTGAGGAGACTTTCAGCCAGCATAACAAAAAAAAGTTTTTGAACCAAATCACCTACCCTGCCTTTAAGGGTGTACTCAAACTTGGCACGGTTGCATTGAACCGAGCCCGAGCGCGATTATCCCCCCTACCCCCTCCCCCGCTGGCCTGCACTCACACTTGCACTAAACATTCCGGGCCAGAGCATGCTTACGTCATGTACGAGATAATGGAGAAAACCACTTTCGCTAATATTCTATGTAATAAATTTATAATTTATGCCGTGCAGCGATTTTCACTTGTATGTATTAGAACTAATACGGAGGCAGCTGACGTTAATGATAGAATTTGCAGCTTTACTCGCAAACTACAATTCCTGTTCACCAATAAGGTGTGAACCAGACCCGTAATAAACCTAATTATTCTTAATTTAATTACATTAATTGACAAGTGTAGTGTAGTAGTAGTAATAGAATATGTTTGCAGTCGTAATGAAGACAGTAGCGCACACAAAGTAGTAGCTGTTCCGTTCTATCCATTGATGGTTTATCAGCATCCCTCCACCGCCCCTTCTCCTCACATCGAGTTCTTACTACACTTATACGGGGGGGTACTCTGGGTTCGGGCCATTCCCGAGCTCGGAGCCCTTCCCCGGACAGCACACCAAATGCGCATTACTATACTCCAGCTAATTATATAGTGTGAACTCGTGAAATGTGTACCGCACCCGAGCCCAACTGAACCGTGAACAGGGACTGCTAAAGGAACCGTGCCCGAGCACAGTACGGAATGATCACACTAGTCAAATGAACCGGGCTTTGGGGGGGGTCAAATGCGCTCGGGCACGGTTCAAAATGCCTATTGTGAGTGCACCCTAATATACTTTTTTTTTTTTTTTTTTTAACTTTTGTCGGTATAAATAACCATTCATTTTGTATGGAAAACAGAAAGCTTGGGCATTCTGTTTAATGTCTCTTTTTGTGTTTCATGGAAAATAATACAGGGTCTGAACACCAAAGGAAGATACAGTACACAATGACCAGGTGTGCATAATTTTTTTTCAGTCTGGTTCTCATTGGAGCTCCTGAAGATTTGGTTTGGTGCTCACACTGCACATAGTGTGACTCATTAAATATAACTATAAAAATAACATAATTAATAATAGTGATAATAGTATTATTCCACTTTATTTATTTTGTATTTTTAAAGATAATTAACAAAATAATAAATAGAGTTTGATAATTCTATTATATTTTAAAATAAAAATCGAGTATTAAATAAAAATACAATTTTTTTTAGTACACTTAAAAATGCAATGCTAATATTTTCATTTAATTTTTTGGATTTTTATGGTGATTGATTTTCATCATTTTTAACTAAAATCAGCAAGCTTTTATTTTGGCGGGTTCTCAGAAGATTTCCTCCTTTACAGATGCCTCAACCACATCAGTATTCTTAGAGGGTAATATTTCCATACTTTGCATCATTTCTTGTTTTCAGTTGTACCTTCCAAGAATGTGTCATCCCATGATACAAAATGTAGTCATAATCCATAATTCATGTTAGAAGATTTAAAATGACAGAGCAAAAGTTCATCACAGTTAGCATCTTGAAACATCAAACTGTCATCATAAAAGCTGTAGTTTCCTAGGCTTGGAAAAGGACAAACTCTAAATTGCTCCCTGTGAAAGCTGTTAGGTGAGTCTGTGATTCTTCACCAGCTGTGAAGATGAATGTTGAGGGGGGACAGTCTGGGATTTTGTCCCTATTCATGTGTCAAATGAAATGACGCTCAAACCTGCAGGTAGAAACATCATGTAATGCACAATGTGCAAAGTAATATGTTGCTGCTCATGCAGTTTGCATAGACATGGTTATTTCTTATGCCTATGTAAATTTTATTCTAAATAATACATATTTTAAGAGCATACTCTGCTTTAGGCTCTTATATTCCAACTTTTTCAGCATCTACCTAGTCTTAAATTAGAAAACCAACCGTCCTTTTTACTGCATTTTTTTTTTTTCAAACTTAACCCGGAATAGTACTCATAAAGTCAGTACTCATACACTGCTGCTTTCATCTTAAAATACTTCCAAAGGCAGCTGAGATGCTAAGGGTAGAATAAAAAATGTAGTTTCCTTAATTCTGATGACCTCAGCATCTAAACTAACCCATTAGCCATCCATACCCATAACTCCACTGGGTATTACAGCAAGAGCTGCATGGGCAACAAATTCAAATTCTGTTGGTGCACATTCTAATCAGATTTACTGCAGGAGAGGGTTTTTACAATAATGTCAGGGCCAGGTTTTATTAGCTTGGAAATTAGGTCAGACAGAAGCTCGAAGAATGACCTTTGATATTTCTGACTAGACAGATGCCAAGCTGTAAAACCAATGGGAAATATCATGTCATCAAGAGACTTTATCTATGAAGAAATAATAAAATTCATATCAACTTCTATCCTGTATCACTCGGGTGCTGTATTTAAGACTGAACTTGATTTATCCTTTTTTATTCGTTATTTTATTTATTTATTTTTTATTTATTTATAATTTTTTTGCTTACTCTCAGGTTGGGCTAAAAACTGTATGATGTTCCTTCTTCCTTTTAAAAAATTAAAAGTTCTTTAAAATATTTAATGTTGGTAACACTTTATTTTAGGGTCTCTTAGTTGCGTATTAGCATGCATATTATTAGAATATTAGCCATTTATCAGTACTAATTAAGCACATATTAATGCCTCATTCTACATCCCCAATACCTAAACTTAACAACTACTTTACTAACTATTAATAAGCAGCAAATTAGGAATTTATTGAGGGAAAAGTCGTAGTTAATAGTGAATAAGTGTTCTCTATTCTGAAGTGTTACCATAATATTTATATATTTTGAAAGAAGTCTCTAAAGGGCTGCACTTATTTGTTGAAAAAAATACAGTAAAACAGTAATATTGTGAAAAAATTGTTACAATTTAAAATAACTTTAAAATGTAAATGATTTATATGATGGCAAATCTGAATTTTCAACAACCATTACTCCAGTCGCAGTGTCACATGATCCTTCAGAAATCATTTAATATGCTGATTTGCTGCTCAAGAAAAAAATATTATCGATGTTAAAGACAGACATACATTTCCCCCAGAATGCTTCAGAAGAGCAGCATTTATTTGTAATTGAAATCTTTTTTTTTTTAACATTATAAAAATCTTTACAACCACTTTTAAATGCATGCTTGCTGAATAAAACTAGCAAATTCTTTAAAATTTATTGACTCCTAATAATAATAATAATGATATTATTATTAGTAGTAATAGCATTAATATTATTATTTAATATGCATGTTTTTATGTTACAGAGTGACAGAGATTTCATTTATGAAATTTCTGAAAAAAAAAAAAAGTGATAAAGCGATCTGTGATGGGTCCATGTCACACATGATAGTGGAAGCTAAAGAATCTACAGGAATTATGTAATGTCTGGGAATGTGTAACATATGTCCATGTTTTTCCCTAGTGCTGCAGTAATCTCCTGTCCCATCAGCCCCTTGCAAAAGATGCAAGCCTTCATTGTTATGATCTCACTGTGAGCCTAGAAGCCAATCGGCTGCAATAAAGGAGATTTACTCATTGGCACTAGCACAAGTCATTTACATAAAATGAACATTGAGTGGAATTTATACTTTTGTGTTTCTTAGTGTGTGGAAGAGAAAGTTAGAGAAAATACAGCATATTTATATGGATCTCCCCTCTGGGGAGTCCAAGAGATCCAAATGAAGATTAATGCAAGCAATATGCCGGTCGGAAATTTCTGCAGTCTGAAGACTATGATGCTTTAGAAAGTGTTGTATGAATTCTGACGCTTTTATTCTCACTCAGCTGAAATTACTCCTGTTACATTAACTTACAAGTGCAGCATTTGGAATTTGCCTATATCAGAATAAATGTCTCAGAACTAAAATTAGAATACAGAATAATAAGAGATCTAAAAGTCTAAGGCCACTAGTGAAAATGCTTCTGTTTTGTTTCTTTTTTCTAATTTTCAGTGATCTAATATCTACTTTACAAATTACATAATCTACATTATAGCAATTCAAGTGAAAAATTGAATTAAAAATATAAATATAAATAATAGAATATAATACAATTATAAATTTTATTGAATTTATTTTATTTTATACTTTTAAATACCCAGGTTTAAATAAGAATAGTCTCAGATTTTTGGACCACTGCATGTGTAAACAGACACCCAGCAATTCCAGTTTGAAATAAGGTGTAATGAAACAACATCTGCCATCTTTAATGGTTTCAGACAGGAATTTCTGAATGACTTTCCATCTCTCTCTCTTCATTACCATTGAACTGCTCTAAAAAAGCTCTGAAACGGGACCCACCCACTTCGTCTGATCACTGTCATGCTGTCTAAACCCTTACATCCGACTGACTGCTCTCTTCCTGGCGAGCTGACAGTAACAGCCGTGTTAACATAAGAGCCCACGACACAAACAAATGCATTTAAGTGCTCAGTGGTGGCACTGAAATGGTAACTCACAGAGGGATACTGTGAAATTTGTTCTGAGACAAAAGCGCAGCAGGAGGACAACGACTGCACTGCGGAGCGTGAACAGAGGTAATTGGGGGATGCAGGGACAAATCCAGCATGCCAATCCAATGCGCTGCAGACACTGTGAATAATGCCAGAGCGGAGCTGTGCTCACTTGTTCTATACTGGATTTTGAGCCCATCTCACATTTCATGCAAATGACTGGACTGTAAATGACAAAGCTGCTGAAGACCATGAAATTTGTGGTTTTGTTGTTTATGTGCCCTAGCTTGATCATCACTGACTTTGGAGGGAGTGTTCGCTAAGAATAGAGTCACTGTTAGTGTTGTTTATTTACACGTTTGCTTTGTTTTAGCACTCAATTCAATCCAAAGGAATTATGCAAATCAGGTAGAGGTGCAAACATGGCCACAATAATAGTTTAATTCCAGCTTGCATTATTATTTTGTATTATTTATTTCTCAATTCCACATCTTGCAGGTCTGATTTGAATAGGATGTGGAGAATGCAGCAGACTACTACAATCTGCCTCAGTTTGGCTTAACCACTGCAGTCAATGCACTTTAAAATGGCAAAAGTGATCTCAGCTACTGTGCGTCGCAATAAATGTCTGGTTACAATGCTCTTTTCCATCATTTGATGAATTAATGCTGTCATGGTAAATAGAAAATAAACATTTCTTAATAATTATTCATTCTATGTGTGGTAATAGCACAATGTTAATTGCATCAAACAAGTAGCACTGAGTATCATGAATAAACTGCAATCTATAATGAGTCAGATTTACACATAAAAGAGTGTCACCATTGGCTTATTTTAAATACAGCACAGCACAAATTCAGCACATTTAGCACTGAATTTGTTAGTTTGTGATCAGTGAATATACTGTAGGTTGCTGTTTTTATGCTGAAATAATGGCAAAACTGTTTAACTCTCTTCATTTTCTAAAAAAAAAGAAAAAAAGAAGATACATATTATTCCTAATCTGACATCTATTGCATTTTGTCTCTGCATATGAACATGAATGAGCATTATGAACATTATTCTGTACATCAGTGCACTAGTATGGATATTTTTCATTTCAACTAGGAAAGAAGAGTTCCAAGTATGATTCTTAAAATGCCGGAAAATACAGGTGCATCTCAATGAATTAGAATGTCGTGAAAAAGTTTGTTTCAGTAATTCAACTCAAATTGTGAAACTCGTGTATTAAACAAATTCAGTGCACACAGACTGAAGTAGTTTAAGTCTTTGGTTCTTTTAATTGTGATGATTTTGGCTCACATTTAACAAAAACCCACCAATTCACTATCTCAACAAATTAGAATACTTCATAAGACCAATAAAAAAAAAAAAAACATTTTTAGTGAATTGTTGGCCTTCTGGAAAGTATGTTCATTTGCTGTATATGTACTCAATACTTGATAGGGGCTCCTTTTGCTTTAATTACTGCCTCAATTCGGCGTGGCATGGAGGTGATCAGTCTGTGGCACTGCTGAGGTGGTATGGAAGCCCAGGTTTCTTTGACAGTGGCCTTCAGCTCATCTGCATTGTTGGGTCTGGTGTCTCATCTTCCTCTTGACAATACCCCATAGATTCTCTATGAGGTTCAGGTCTGGAGAGTTTGCTGGCCAGTCAAGCACACCAACACTATGGTCATTTAACCAACTTTTGGTGTTTTTGGCAGTGTGGGCAGGTGCCAAGTCCTGCTGGAAAATGAAACAGCATCTCCATAAAGCTTGTCAGAAGAAGGAAGCATGAAGTGCTCTAAAATGTCCTGGTAGATGGCTGCGTTGACTGTGGACTTCAGAGAACACAATGGACCAACACCAGCAGATGAAATGGCAGCCCAATTCATCACTGACTGTGGAAACATCACACTGGGCTTCAAGCAGCTTGGATTCTGTGCCTCTCCAGTCTTCCTCCAGACTCTGGGACCTTGATTTCCAAATGAAATGTAAAATTTACTTTTATCTGAAAAGAGGACTTTGGACCACTGAGCAACAGTCCAGTTTTTTTTCTCCTTAGCCCAGGTAAGATGCTTCTGACATTGTTTCTGTTTCAGAAGTGGCTTGGTAGCCCTTTTCCTGAAGACGTCTGAGCGTGGTGACTCTTGATCACTGACTCCAGCTTCAGTCCACTCCTTGTGAAGCTCTCCCAAGTGTTTGAATCAGCTTTGTTTGACAGTATTCTCAAGCTTGTGGTCATCCCTGTTGCTCGTGCACCTTTTCCTACCCCATTTCTTCCTTCCATTCAACTTTTCACTTAATATGCTTTGATACAGCACTCTGTGAACAGCCAACCATTCAGTAATGACCTTCTGTGACTTACCCTCTTTGTGGAGGGTGTCAATGATTGTCTTCTGGACAACTGTCAGATCAGCAGTCTTCCCCATTATTGTATAGGCTATTGTGTAACCATTTTGAAGGTTCAGGAAACCTTTGCAGGTGTTTTGAGTTGATTAGCTGATTGGCATGTCACCATATTCTAATTTGTTGAGATAGTGAATTGGTGGGTTTTGTTAAATGTGAGCCAAAATCATCACAATTAAAAGAACCAAAGACTTAAACTACTCCAGTCTGTGTATTTCTGTACACAGACTGAAGTAGTTTAAAGTCTGTATTTATTTAATACACAAGTTTCACAATTTGAGTTGAGTTAGTGAAATAAATGAACTTTTCCACGACATTCTATTTCATTGAGATGCACCTGTAGTTGAATTAATTGAATAAAGTCTGAACTTTTTCTTTAATGCACTACTATGCCAACCACAGTCACTATTCTTTGCCATTATCAGTCTCTTTGAGTTTGTGTGTGAGTGTGTGCACATATGTGCGTGGGAGTGTTTGTATGTTTATGAATATGTGTCCGTCTTAACTGAATTCAAATATCACTGCACATACAACGGTCGATTGACTTCACTGCTAGTTTTCTATAGGTAAACTGGTACAGTATATCAATCTGGCATAAGTTTCATAATCATTAGATGGTGTATGGTGTGTGTGGGTAGATGTGTGCGTGGGGTTTAGGTCTGTGGCATCTAACAACTTTTTACTTCTGTTGTAAGAAGATATTTTGAAGAATGTTGGTAACCAAACAGTTTTGGTTCCCATTGACTTTAATACCCATTGTATTTTGTGTCCATATAATGGAAGTCAGTGGGGAACCAAAACTGTTTGGTTACCAAATATTTTTTTTTTCTTTTCTCTTCCTGCGGAATACACACACAGCTATTTTGAAGAATGTTAGTTAGAACAGGTTTGAGGATATGAGGGCAAATAATGACAGAATTTACATAAATTTCCCTAAATAAATGTTGAGCTACTAATATAGATCTTAAAAATTATTTGTTAATCTCTGGCAGCTTTAAAAAGTAGTACTTTGCTACTTCTCCTAGTTTTTACCTTGACTTCACACCCTCATATTCCCACCATCCCATTTATTTCCAGTCTTATTCAGTGATCCATAGAAATCCCTAATGGTCAGATCAATGCAAAGCTTGTTCCCCCTCAATAATATCTAAAGATTTACAATAAACCATTAAGCATGAGTTATACTGTAAGAGAATAGCAATAGACAGCCACTTCTGCGAGCACCATCTAAGAGGGAGATTTATTTTCAATAACGGCCCAAATTTAATATAGACATTGACTTAGGGAGATTTTTTTGTGCGCACATCAAGATGGAAAGCCATATAAAGACAGAAAATAGAAAAATAAAAAGCTAAGCAGAAACCCAAAGCCTGACAATTACGTGTGTTAACTAGAGCCTGCCAAGCACTCTTTAAGTCGCTTGGCCAATTAAGCACATTTAGTGAATTAGTTCGCCCCTGATTGGATTAAGTTGCACAAACAGGAGGCTGAAAGTTTGAAAGAGCTTTATATGCACACAGTACCTTGTCTTTTTAAACAGGCATCCTGGGAGTTTACCAAGATTACCGTTCTCTGTGGGACCATTTGAAACTACAGTATAAAGAGGAGATGACTCTCACCCGTCGCCTTTTGGGGTGTTTACTTTATCCAAAAGTACTGTTAAAATGTGTTTCATGCAGTGCGAAGTGATATTGTAAAACACTGATAAGGATGACTGAGTTTGTGTGAAGCAGGCAAAGCAGATGCTGAAGTTGCTTTTCTGCCATATTGCTCCCTAAATCTATTAGAACAGTAGCAAAATAAACACCACAGCAGCATAGCGGTGAAGTTCTTGGACTGGTGGCTGAAAGGATGCAGGTTTTGTTCCATATGTATGTAAAATGAGGTGGTTTTACTGTTTGGTTGGATAGATGCATACAGTACATTTGATTGTTCAAGCCACATGCATGAACAGGTTTTATTTAAAATGTTTTATATTGCACCACTCTGCGTCATATTTACTGAATGAAATCCAATACAATATTGATTTTATTTTATTTTTTAAAATAGTGTCTGTTTTGCTCGAACACGACACTTTCTTACAAAATATGATGTGCAACTATCTGTGATTTATGATTTATAAATTTGTGTAAAGTTACACTCCTTTGCAGGTTGTAAGTTTAATGATACATTTTGAATATTATTTTTGTCATTAAAACCACAAAACCTTTGACATTTGACTGAAAAAAAATCTTCATTCTTATTTTGTGATAAAGCTGTATGTGACGAAAAATTAGCCTATATAGTTGAAGTATTTTATGTTTTTGAACTATGCATCAGATTTTGGTAATTTGCTTGCTAATCAGCAGAATTTATTATTTATAATTTATTATAATTTATAGCAGAGCTGTGTTAATTATTTCTTTTTAATTTTTGTGTTTTGTAACTGGCAAAGCATTCACTTAGAACAATAATGTAATTTTATTTATATTTCTGAATCATGTTAAGCTTACAATATTTTATCAGAATTAAATGGATTCATTTGATTATTAATACATTTCAAATCTTGCTTCTGTTTTTTTTTTGTTTGTATGGTTTTTTTGCACCAGTTGAGCAAATACCATTGAGATGATCAATGGGAATGCTATCGGATAGCTTTCTCCATGTATTACAGATCACTTTTGATCCACTATGTAAAGTGTAAATTGTCCGGTTTGACAGTTCTTTTTTTCACTGCACCCGCCTACTCATGTTGACATCCGAGCCTATCTCTACCTGGACTCTATCACAAGTCTAACTTTTCAACACACAGTTGCTTCACTGATCTTGTTGATCCTCAGCATTACTTGGTGTCCTACAGTATATCGTAAATGCCAGCCGGTTGAAAAGTTAGAGAGGTGGAATGCATGATAAGGGAAGTGTGATGGCAGTGCTCATCGGTGTGAAGATTGATCCGCCCCTCAGAGATGTCCAGAGATATGTCACATTCATGTTGTTTATGTGCCTGGCTCCACTTTTACAGAGCGCATACATTATTCATGTAATTCTGGATTACATTTTAAGGCAGATTTATTTCATACTGACGTCGTAATGTTGTAGGCATGTTTTGGCAGACTGAGGTTAAAGGTGTTTGTTTTTTTGTGAACAAGATAAATTAAATTTTTCATTTGCTTTTTGTCTGTCGATGGGCATTTCACACATTAAATTTTCCATTTCGGACATTAGTGTCACTTGCGCATCCATGCCCTCAACATTTTCACAACAAAGCTTTAAAAGCATTAAATTATTTAGTCACTATATTTCCACCTGCTTCCGAAATTGTAAAAATCAGTCCAAGGCTGTTCATTCAGTCAATTATTTTCTGATGATACCTTCAAATTGGTTTCAGATTTTAGGCAGGCCATTATGGAGCCCTTAGGGGCCATGGTGACAGAAAAAAACATGATATATATATATATATATATATATATATATATATATATATATATATATATATATATATATATATATATATACACACACACACACACACACACACACACATATGTTGTTTTCTGTCACCATGTCACAATTATATATATAATTTCCAGGTGGAACATAAAAGTTTTGAAAGCATTGAAATATCGATCTATCTATCTATCTATACACACATACTGTATATTTCAATGCTTTCAAAATTTTTATGTTCCACATAGAAATTTTGTCTTTTCTGGTAAACCTTTGTTTTCTCTCCCAAAACTATTTCCCCTAAAATCTTTGCATTGAAATGGAAATTTTATGAGATGGGAAAGTTTCTCTGAAGACCCTACAACTTTTTCAAGCAAGCAGATTTGGACATCCCTTTCCTGTTTCAATATACTGCTAGTAAAGGCAGTATTTTTTCATGTTTTGGACACACGCATTTTTAAAAGGTGTGTGGAAATGGATCATAAGTACAGTTGCATGCTTCTGCAAACATTGACTCAGAGTTCTCTCCCATATTTCTACCATTTTTGTCTCTACAAGAAGTCTAAAATTATAATTAATAATCCACCCTGAAATTAAAATTCTGGCTTTATTTACACACCTTTAGGTTGTTAACTGACACTATTCACTGAAAGCCAATATTCACTGAAAATCATGGCATCCATACTTGCTCTTCAGGTAATGATGAATTGATTCAACATCAATGAATCAACGATGAACTGAAATTAACTGACTTTTACTATTGTACTCTTTTTAGAGGTGTTTTATAGTAGAATTGAATTTTGTTTGCATTATTGAAACATTTTCCCGTTTGACACTGTAAAGCTGCCTTGGCAATCTGTATTGTATAAAGGGCTGAATAAAGGTGACTTGACTTGAGCTAAGAAATGACACAAGGGTGAGTATATGACAGAATTCTCACTTTTTGTGAACCATTCCTTGTAGTTTTCAGCATTTGTGTTTGTGCCTGTCTCTGTGTTAACATTTGTGTGTTTGCATACGTTCCCCTGTCTACTCTGTAATGTGTCAAAAAGCATGAGTCTCAGACAGTTCTTTGATGCATCTCAGAGACCTGTGGCTTCATGTCTGAGAACTAAACAGGAACGGAGAGGAGAAACCCTAAGGAGTGTTACTGACAGCCTGGATCCAAAAGAACTAGCAGAAATCAGCTGTTTAGAATACAGAAACACTTCAAATTTGCCTATGTTGTTACATTGCTGTTTTGTATTTGTTCTTGTTCTGATGAGAAAGATTCATTTATGATTCAGGCTGATTAAGGGCTTTTCAAAGTGATTAATAAAAAAGGATCAACTTTCACAATTTTAGGACACTCAAGTGGAAAATGTATTGCACAAAAGCAAAATGATTGAATTATTGTTTTAGGTATTAACACATAAGGTTTACACATACATTTTTGTATGTTTGGTAAGACACAGAAGCATATATCAATATCTAAATAAACCTTATGTAATCAAGGACATATATTAATTTGACTTAATGCCTAATTAGGTAAACTTGATGTTGTTGTTAATCTCATTTATTATAAATATAATAATGTCAACCTATTATTAGCATAAATTCAATACTTTGTGACCCTCAAATGATTCATAAGACTTCAATGTCTTTAAAGTTCATACATAAGTGTTTACATTTTAAATGCTGTTAATATGTGCACTAACATTCAAAAGTCACCAAGGCTGCATGTTTCAATCAAAAATACAATAATAACTGTAATATTGCAAAATATTAATACAATTTCAGATGACTTTCCTCTTTGAATATATTGTAATATATTTCTGTAAAGGCAAAGCTGAATTTTCAGCAGCCATTACTCCAGTGTTCAGTGTCACATAATACCTCATAAATCATTCTACTATGCTGATTTGATTTGAATTCTTTAATGAAAACAAAGTTCGAAAGAACAAAAGTGATTTGAAATGAAATTTTGTAATTTTAGAAATGTCTTTACTGTCACTTTTGATAAATTCCTTGCTGAATAAATGTATTAATTTCTTAAAAAAAAAAAAAAAAAAAAAAAAACTTTTGAAAAAAACTTATCCCAAACATTTGGTAGTGTATCAGAATATTGTTGTCCATCCCAGTGTACAAAAATGTACACGTCCATTCATACACCAATGAATACTAATGAACTCATGTTGAGGAAATAAAATAACCTAAAAAAAAATAAACTTTTAATCATTCTGTGCTCTTTTAATTTAATAACCAGACTGTTTTAACCAAAATACTATATTTTTAGACTCGTATTATACAGTTGAAGGATTTCCAGCCATTTAGACGAAACAACCTTCAACCTCTTAGGAGAAAACATCAATTCTGACTGTGACTGTCTAGTTTATGAAGGTAATGCGTCCTGAACACTTTCAATGTAAGAGGTAGATGAGAGCTGAGTAGAACAACCTCATTATCCTGTCATTAACAGCCCAAGGACATGGCCAACTCCACTCAGCTAATGCAACAAGACGCAGCGGTGGGACCCAGCAAACAGGTGCACATGAAATATCTGATAAAAGCAACACATTAGTATCTGTAGCCTGCAGTGTGCTCTATTGCCAATGAGGAAAGCTAGACAGCTACGCTTTAGGGAGTCTGTGTGATTCAGTCAGCGGGTCAGATCTGTTAATACATCGGAGTTTATAAATGCAGATTTGGTGACTTCGATCATGTTTTATGATGAGGACAGTGTTGCTGTATATAATAGGTAATTTTAATGCTTAGTCACACTGGGAAAAATGACAAATAATCAAAGATTTACTCGACTGCTGTGGATTTATTTATTTATTTTTTTTAAACTTACAATTCCAATGTTTTGTGCTTCAGTCCCATTTACCTTGCATGATGCAATGGGTTATGTAAGGAATAATTGATGATGGGCCATTGAATTATTAGAGAATAATATACACTCAAAGTGGTGATGCAGCCACAATGCAAAATGGCGTAATAATAATGCGGTTTCATTATTTGACTGTTTTGTAGGTCTGTATGGTTAAAGTATTTAATGAGTGTATTTGTCTTATCATTGTTTATGTAATATTTTCAATAGTTTAACAACCCATGGAACACAAATCCTCGTTTTATTTGCATCAAATCAAAAAGTCTTGTTAATCTAATCCTTTCTAGAATTTGTCAGTCAAATGTAACAGACTAAAATAATGAGCTGAGCTGTATTTACAGTATGAGAGTTACTATATTATTTAGTCCTAATTGAGTTTATTTTTGTAAAAGCTTTAAGCCGGTAAATGAAAGGTTCTCCAATGTTCAGCTTAAATCTGTAAAGAAAGCAGTAAACCCACTTGCACTACCATTAAGAGTCTGCCAGCTCTGAACAGACTATTTAGCAGTGTTGTCCTCAGTGTTGACGAATACTTAATTTAAAATTCTGGGGCATTCGTCATTTTGCTTCCACAAGCAAATGTCATGTTGTTTACAATGATAATTGGCATGAATAGGTGGAACTGCTTCCTTTTAATTGCAGGGTGAGATTAAAGGCAAAATTAGTTTTTACTTTTTTAATTAAATATATTATTACTTTATATTATATTAGTTTTTATAATTTATTTATTTGTTTTATTATTATAACTGGTTGTATCTGTAACAATGACCAATTCCCAATACAGGTCTGTTTTTCTTCATAAATCTAAGCTGTCCAGGCAATTTGTTAAAGGAATAGTTCACCCAAAAATAAAAATTCTGTCATTAATTCCTCACCCTCATGTCGTTCCAAACCCACAAGACCTTCATTCATCTTCGGAACACAAATTAAGATAATTTTTATGAAATCCGAGAACTTTCTGACCCTGTCAGCAGCGCGTTATGATACTCTCTTGAATGGTGGCAGAGATTGACCCGGAAGAGAAGAAACTGTTGAATAAAGTTGTTAGTTTTGTTTTCTTTGCACAAAAAAAGTATTCTCGTAGCTTCATAACATTATGGTTGAACCACTGACGTCACGTGAACTATTTTATCAATGTCCTTACTACCTTTCTGCCTTGAACGTTTCAGTTGTGTTTCTGTCTATGGGAGAGTCAGAGAGCTCTCAGATTTTATAAAAAATATCTTAATTTGTGTTCCGAAGATGAACGGAGGTCTTGCAGGTTTGTAACGACATGCAGGTGAGTAATTAATGACAGAATTTTCATTTTTGGGTGAGCTATCCCTTTAAACATTTTTAAATGTTTCCCCCAAGATTGTTTGTGAATCTTAAAAGCTCAGACATGTGAGTTCTGTATGTGTTCAGTAGATAAGAAATCTTCCTCAGAAGAGCTCTGGCATTCAGATCATAGTTTTACTGTGAGCAAAAAACGCCCACAAATAATGTTGCTTCAGAGTAGAGTAGTTTCCTTTTTAAAGCCGAGGTGTGTAATTTTTTTTGATGGTAAACTACTTTCACTATCCCAGCTTAATATGCGACGACAGCTATGAAAATGCAAACATTATGACTCTGTGGTGCTTTTAAAATATTGCTCTGTTTGTTGACCAGCCAATTTCGGCTTGGGCTAATAATGTTAGTTTGGCCAGGCCTGACTATCTATTTGACCGACCAATGGAAGACTAGGGTAGTGTTCTGCAAAATTATGCTAATTATACACTTCATCTATTTACATCAATTGTGTAGAATGTGTATTTACCAATTGCCCTGCTCAGTTTATTCCTAGTAAAAGCCCATTTTTTCCTCCAGCAAAGAGACAGAAGGAAGTAAAAACATATTTAATTATTCATCAGTTATTTAAACTGATCTGATTGTTCAGTGGGCGAATGCTTTGTTTATAATTTTCCCAGGTCACGCCCCCAAATTCCATGTTTTGAGAAGTTGTCTAAATTATTAGTGTATGCTTAAGTGATCTGGCCATCATGTCATCTCCAGGCAAACGGCTGAGCTCCCAGCAGAGCCGCACACACTGCCTACAGAAGAGCCGCTGCTCGTTAATCATTTAGAGGGAGCAATTTGCGGAGCACCTGTGTCCCAAGCAGGTAGCTATTAGGAGGATTCATTAAGTGGAGGACTGCAGATGTAATGGCCAGCGGCAAAGCTCATTTAGAAAAATATTGGTTTCTTTGAATACTGCCCGATAACAGGGAACGTGCAATTTTCTCTGGAGAAAATGCTGTGTATTTACGCTGTTAGTTATTTAGTCTGGCGGCACTGGTTAGGACCAGTGTGACTATATGTCATCGGAAATAGGCCTTTACTTAAGACGAGTTTCACTTTTGTGCTATATATATATATATATATATATATATATATATATATATAGTACACAGTTTTAACTTATTATATATCAATATTCTTCCTCTTTAAAAACAAGTTAAGAAATTGAATATGTTGGACACAATTAAGTTTTAAAATTGTGTTATTTTGGATATTTCTGCATATATTTTATTATATGAGGAGATCTGTTGGCATTTAATATTCTGTTGTGTTGGCGCTGAAAAATCTTTAGATGTAGTTACATTTTTTACATTTATTCAATTCATAAGGTATATTTCATTTATTTCACAGCTAAAAAATGGACTCAGTATTTTAAAGTGTAAAAATGTTTCACCAGAAAAAATGAGTACATCATATTTTAAGTTTTTAGAGAACGTGTGTGATTGTAGATTGTATGTATATGTACAGTATGTATTTTGCATACATAGGATTCAAAAATAGCGTCTAAGTAAGCAACTCTTAAAATTCTGGAACAGCTGTTTGAAAGTTGATTGTTGAAAGCAAGACTTCTATATTGCAGTCATTCAGTGTTGGAGGATGATAGTCAAATGCTAATTCAATCATCAGCATATGATGATCAAATCATATCTATAATAGCAAAATATGTTCTGTACAGTGATATTTCATGATATGGTAATTTTATGGTGAGTGTGTGTGTGTGTGTGTGTGTTTTAATCCAATATATTAAATACTTAAATATGAAAGGTACAGTACCTAATCTCGTTTGATATACATTTCTACTGTCACACAGTATATGCTGTCATACCACCCAGCTGCTGCTTATTAACATGATAGGATGACATATTTCTGGTTATTGCAGTTGTGATTGCCACAATGATGACAACATCACACAAGACACAAAAAATTGGCCCGACGCCACGTGTTGAGTAGCACTGCATCACGTAGTGTGTGTGTGTGTGTGTCCAGAGAGAGTGCATGTCAGCAGCAGGACACAGATCCTGGGCTCAATCCAGACCTGTTCTACACCGCTAGTCATTTGTCAAAGGATCTTTCTGCTCTCTCAGTCCACACTCCAGACTTTCAGCCAGAATGAATGATGGGAATCATGGCAGGACTGGACTGCCGCTGAGATGTACCTCAGCACGTCTCGTCTGAGCCTAATGGCCCTCCTGTGACATCACAGTGCATTCAGGTTCATCGTCCCTTCTGTTGCCTCATTGCAGTTAAAAGAATAGTTTTGCCAAAATTAAAAGTTCTGTCTGTTTTGAACTGTAACTGCTCACACAATTTCCAACTGGTTCAAAAAGTTAAAGCATAAGTCAGAAAAGACTGTAGGACTATGAGCATTCTGTACTCCTACCAATCAAACAATGATTTGGGAGTGATTGTCAACAGGATCAGTGGCATTCACGTGTTAGCTTCTTCTGTCTTTATACATAAAAAGCTTTATATTTTCTCCTTAAAGGAATAGTTCACCCGAAAATGAAAATGTACTCACCCTTAGGCCATCCAAGATGTAGATGAGTTTGTTTCTTCAACAGAACAGATTTGGAGAAATCAAACATCACATCACTTGATCACCAATAGATCCTCAGCAGTGAATGGGTGCTGTCAGACTAAGAGTACAAACAGTTTTGCTTTTTAGATAAGATGTTAATTATTTGTGTGGATTACTTGTAGATTATTGTGATGTTTTCATCAGCTGTTTGAATTCTCATTCTGACGGCACCCATTCACTGCAGAGGATCCATTGGTGTGCAAGTGATGTAGTGCTAAATTTCTACAAACCTGTTCTGATAAAGAAACAAATTCTTATACATCTTAAAGTGTGAGTAAATTAAAGGGGTGGTTGACTGTTTTATTTATTTATTTATTTATTTATTTTTTTCTAGGCTTGATTGTGTTTATGGGGTGCAGTAGTCTAATGTGTTAATGCTTCACTGGAAAAAAAAGGCTTTATTTTTCACATAAGTTACCTTTATTCTACACCGCTCTGTCCCTTCTCCTTTGAACGCTCTGATGATTTCCTGTTTTTAAGAAGCCCCTCCCTCAGAAATACACAATGAGCTTAGATTGGTTAGCTGGCCCAGTGTGCTGTGATTCGCTAAACCGCCAATGCGCTTCTAAACGTCACGCCCCTCAGCTCAGAATACGCTCCGGTTGGATTGTAAACAATGGCGTCGTCAATATTGCTTATCAATTTGAGCCCGATTGAGACCCAGAGACTATTAGTGAAGAGGATCACGCAGAACCTGTGCAAGCACGGCTCTTGGAAGTTTCAAAATGGTATGTTTTTTATTTGTTGTTGTCTCATACTTTTAGATATGCTGTTATTTGTAAATGCTGCTACTTATGTTAGCTTCAAATATACGGTTTTATCCTGATTAAAGCTTTAAAGTCCACATGAAATCAAAATTGACTTTATTTACTTTGCTAGCGCACATTGCTAGTCTTGATGTGGACAATTAATCCGTGCAATTTAATCCGCTGAAAAAAATTGTTTGTCTTGGTAATCTTTAATCAAAATCTGAACATTTACTCTGCTCTGGAATGGCATTCCTTTTCTGATGACGTCAGTTTGACGACTTGGGCAGAATATTCTTAAACACACCCCTCCGACCGTTAGGTTTCTATGACTGAGAGACAGAGAGGAGGAGCGCAAAAATAAAACCCTGCCCTCTACTCAGTATTCCGTTTCTGCTGGAAATACGTCACTGCACTGAAATAAAGTCGGCAGCAACTTCCGGTTCACGTGGCCTTTAAGACAGTATGGCAACCGCATGGCATCCATGTTCAATGCTTCTCATAGCTATGTGTCTGTCTATACACATAAACAGTTCATTGTTGGAGCTGAGCTGAGGATCTGAATGAGAGAGAGAGAGATAGAGAGAGAGAGAGAGAGAGAGAGAGATATGCAGAGCAGGGGGAAGCAAGGAACAGAATTAAGAACTGCTGTTTTAGAACATTGATTTTGAAACTTGTGAATCCATTAGAATCAATAGAAGACAGAATCGTGATTCATATATGAATAGATTTTTACGTGCACCCCTAGTTTGGACAGTGTGGCAACAACTCTTCCTCTTCTCTAAAGCAGCGCAACATGGCCTCGCCCCCTTCATTGCATGTTCCTGGGGACGGGGTTTATCAGAGCATCACAAATCCGGGAAGTAACTCATAGTACCTAGGAGCCGTTTTTGTAGGCATTAAACTGCCGTAACTAAAAAAAAAAACGATATCTCCGTTTGCATTGAACTTTCAGCATCTTAACTTTGCAGATATTGTTTATGCTCAAGCAGCAACATTACATACTAACTAATGTTAAAAAAGATCTCAATCAACCATCCCTTTAACAACTAATTTTCACTTTTGTGTGAACTATTTCTTTAAGTCAGTCCTGCTTACAGAGGAAAGTCTGGGGTAGAGTTTAAACAGAATTATGGTAATAAAATTGGAGACAATAGAGAAGAAAATTAGCCTGCATTTCAGCTATACTTTTTGTTATATTTGAAAGGATAAATAAGGATAATGAGTGGTGTAAAAATTGCATGCACATTTTTAGTTTTCTCTTTGTTCACTCCTTGCAATGGCTGTAATTAATGGTAGCCTGCACACAGGCTTTTTGTCCTCCCGGAGGGATGTGCTGTATGATTGCTAATTCAGTTTTTACAGTTCATTCAAGTGTTTGGGGTGTTCTTGGAAACTGGCAGAAATATCCCTTTCAAAATGATCAAACAATTAGATGTGTAGGTGTAGTGTAATGAGATATTACACTTGTGACTTCTTTATCAGTAGCAGCAATTGTTTCCTACACGATCGCTAAATATCCATTTCAAAATGCTTCCAAATCACTGAGATGGAACCTTAAAAGTTACACGTTTGGTGCATAAATAGTACTCCATATGGGCGATTCACCTAACAGTAGATTGAGATTCCAATGGAGTTTAACGTTAACATGTTGCTAAGCTTACAATATAATACTCTAATCATGTAAATAGGCGCAAATATTGAACAACTAGACTATTTTAAATTATATACTACAATTTTATATCAATACTATTTGATTACTGAATGAAATGTGAGATGTATATTCAAAAGTTGGGTTTTTTATGAAAGAAGCCTCTTATGCTCATCAAGGCTGCATTTATTTGATCAGTATACATTAAAAACAAATTTCTGGGTATGTTTTCACAAGTTTCTGGACTAGAGCTTAGCAGATGGAGACAAACAAGACCTATGATACGTGAAGGTCACTGTTAGATCCTGTGCACTTTTTTAAAGTTTCAATGAAATCTAAACTCACATATATGCCCTCTTTGTTTTTCAGGCAGCTGTTTCATTTTCAAAACATGGTATATTTGGATGCTAAATTTTGGAGTCTTGTGAGTGTGCGTTTGTGTTCTGGTGTTCAGAGAGAGTATGTCAGCAACAGAAGGCTGTTCCTGGCCTTAGTCCAGAGATGTTCATGACTACTAGACTGAGGAGGATACCGTTTGTCAAAGGATCTCAGGCCACAGTCCACTGGTCAAGCAGAACTTTAGCAAAACCACTCTTGCATTTCTCGACTCGAAAATAAACTAAAATAAACATTAATTCCAGTCATAGTTACACACAATATGGTGTCAAGCTAAAATAGAAATAAGTTTTAGCATTATTTTGACATCAAGTATTACTGCCTGATCTCATTAGTGTTTGTAGTTATTTGAACAATGTTTAAAGAAACATTTTATTACATATGGATATTGAAACATGTATTGAGAGAATATTAAATATTTATTGTATTTACACATTCACAGCTTTAGAACTGTAAAAATCTTTAAGAATACTTTATATTATAAATATATATATAGTTACATTTTACTTGTGATAAAATCTTTGAAATGTGTTGAATATGGCAACAGAAATAATTATCAAATAAATGTGATAACATTGAACATATTTAATTATTCTCATTATTTATATAGAATGAAACCATCTATTCCATAAATTCTGTGTTATATTAACATAAAAAATGGTAAACATTTGAGTAACACTTTACAGTAAGGTCTTATTTGTTAAGATTAGCTTACATTAACTAACGCTAGCAGTATATTTTACAGCATTTATTCAGCTTTGTTAATGTTAGTTCATAAGAAATACATTTGTTAATTGTTAGTTCATTGAACTAATGTAAGTAACTAATGATGAAACCTTATTGTAAACTGTTACCAACATTTGTACTCCAAAGTTGTTCATACAAAAAAATACTTCAGTTTTAGATGCCATCAGGGCATTAATAAAATGTTTCAGTGTCTATGCAAAAGTATAAAAAAATGTATCAGAACCACGCTTTACATACTATACCTATGATTATTAATGAGATCACATTGAATATTATAACAATGGAATCATGCACAGAGTAAAGGGCAATTTGGTGTTTGACTGTTGTGATAAATATATAAATGTTTGGGCTTGTTAAATGACAGAAGTGATGAACAACAATTCTTATCTTGGAAATATTGAAACGGTTGTGACTTCTGCAGAATAACACAGTGTTGACCCCACCACACACACATATTGCATGAGCAGCTCAGCCTACAGACATGTTTTGAACCACTAGCCGTATCCCCCAAACGGATCTTGCATAAGCAAATGTTTCTGTCAAGAGCAGTTGGCATCACAGCCAGAAAAGGACGATATTTTTAAAGCAAAGTACATGACAGATTCACCACTGGACTTTCCTTCTTAAACTTCAGGAAAATCTTCATTTTAGTTTGACATTGAGTATATTTTTCCCCTTTGTTGGATGACGATTTTCATATTGATTTTGAAAATCCTTGTTTTTTTTGTTTTTTTTTTCTTGCACTGGTTTTAGTTGCACTTGTTTCTCGGCTTTCGATTTTTAGAAATGCATACACATTGAAGCCCCTGGATGAATCTTTTGTATCTTTGTACTTCAACTTTCTCAGCATTTTCAAGCTTTAAGCCTTAGACCCTTGTGTGCTTGTGCTCTGCTTCTTTCTTTCTTTCTTTTTTTTTTTTTTTTTTTTTTTTGAAAATCTATTTTGCTTTTTGAGAAACTTTTCTCCAGGCCTCTCCAGCAACACATTTCATGGTGTGTTACAGATCTGTTAAAGTGTGCAGGTGGATTGTCAGTTTGTTATTGGTCTATTTGATATCCTGGAAAGGTGTTTTTTCGAAATATGAGTCTTGTATTGCCTGTCTTTCCATCTGATTGGCCCTTCTGTTTCTTTGCTGTGTTTTCTCTCTGTTCTTTCTCAAATAGCTGTGTGATAGTTGTCAGTTTTCCTGTCTTTTGTCCTGCTTTGTACCAGATGTCTACATTGCTGTTTTTTTCACAGGGGTTTTCTTGTCTATATTTTTCTAACCAATGTGCTGGTGCTGTTGAGGTTGTGTTGACAGCTGCAAAACTAAAATCATTAAAATCAAACTAAAATCTTTTCGCTGCAGCTATAGAAGCAAATTTTGCAGTGTTTCACAGAGTTATATTACACTTGCCTAATTGCACAAATTTAGTTTTTGGACTTTATTGGACCTCTATCTTGAATTTTTCCAGATGCAGAGTAAAAGACATAGCCTAATCATTATTAATTTTATTTCTCTTAGTTTCTCACTCTGATCAAACACAACCTTACATTTAGATAAAATACAGTTTTTATTTGATATTTGTATGATTCAGATGATACATTACCATTTAATTGTTTTGTTTGTTTCAAAAATACATTAAAAACATTAACTTTGTGAAATATTTAAATTTCAATTTTAATGTATTTTAAAATATAATTTATTCCTGTCATGCAAAGCTGAATTTTCAGCAGTCATTACTCCAGTCTTAAGTGTCATGATCTTTCAGAAATCATAATGATTTAGTAATTAAGAAACATTTCTTATTATTAATGTTTAAAACGACTGTGCTTCTTAATATTTTTGAGGAAATGTTTTTTTTTATTTATTTGATGAAAAGAAAGTTCAAAAGAACAGCATTTGTTTTAAATAAATAAATATATATATATATATATAATATATGTACACACACACACACAATGTAAAAGGTTTTACTGTCATAAGTATGTGTTCTGAAACTTTAGTTCAGCAGAGTTAGAATATAAATCAACATCCTTAAACATCTTGCCACACTGTACCGTCTTCACAAGAGTACACACTTACATGCAATTGTAAATCCGGCCCAGTTTCAGTGATTGCTTCCCTTACAATAGACGACATTACATGCAATTACTGTGCCTTGGGTCTGAATGGTCGCTAGACTGGGCCAGACAGCTGGGCATCACAGCTGACATAAATGGCAGCTGAAGATTGGCATCTTTTAATACCATGCTGCATAAAAGGCTAATCTGGCTCAATCAATGACCCATTGAAATGTTGTATGGAGTAAGGTAGGAGACAGGGGAAGCCTTCGCTGACAGCTAGTAGTTCTGTATACTGGGGATGCATTCACTTCACAGTGGAGGCTATTCTGCTTTTTCAAAGAGCATTTGCTTACACTGATGATTTCCTGCTTCAATTGTCAATGCAAAGCTATAGAGAACATGCTTACAGTTTTTGCACAAACTGTACAGTTTTTAGTCTCTCATGTGCTCTCATACTATGTCCTCAACTTTAGGTATGGAACATGTTTAAATGTGTTAAATGCCATATATATATATATATATATATATATATATATGTATGTATGTATGTGAACACATTCAAGACATTTCAAGTAATGACTAGATTTTTTTTTAGTATTTAAATAGTATAGATTTTGCTTTTTTGATTTCTTGAAAAATAGTTTAGTGTCCTTTTTAGTTTACTGTTCTTTTAGATCTATTTTTCTGTTCTATTATCTTTTCTTGACTATTAATGGCTCAGTTGCTTTAATGACTTAAGATTTATTATTATTATTATTATTATTATTATATTTAATCCCCAGTGTGTTGTCTTTGTTTTTCTATTCTCTATTTGTTTGATAAGCACATTTATTTTGTGCATGGTTCTTGAATTAAATTCAAGTGAAGCATGAATAAGTGATAACGAAGAGAAACAAAGAGTCCTACAAGGAATTGTATTTATTGCAGTCAATTGCATATTCAAAAGTGTACATATATATTAATTTTATTATGCTGAGAAATATCAGATGAGACTACAGACTTTGTGCACATAATAGATTATAATAAGTACTTTTTATACATGCACAATAAATTATACTATTCATTTTTCCATTCAAAGAGAAATGACATCTATTGTTTTGTTGCTTTGTGAATGTGTTTACTGCATGCATGCATGCATACTTTATTTAATCATATCTTCTAATCACTGGATTTGGTGTGATTGCAGTTGGTATTTGGTGTTTGATACCACGTTTCTGAGTGGTATTATTGCATACTAACTTGAGGATTGGACCAAATCTGCCCATAAATATTAGCAATACACACAAATATCTCCAGCTTATGTTCCAATAGGTTCAGGAATATGTGGATCCTAAAAACAAGCATGAATCCATTCTAGTAAAATAAATAAGCATTCTTTAAATGAGTTGCTTGTAGGCCCATATGGAAAAGTGACTCTGCAATTTCCTGCTTTGTTTCATCTTATTTATTTTTCATTTCAGCAGTGAGACATGGAGGAGAATGATTGTTTGAACAAATGTCTCTGATGCTTTTGAGGCCATAGGGTTCTACTTATCTTGTCCACACAGGTGGGAGTCAAATTATTTGCAGAGAAGTATGGAAATGCGGATGGAAATCTGTTTGGTGGAAATCCTTAACTTGACCCTTAGTTAAGCATTAAGCGCCGAAAGCTCACAAACATGTCTTAGACATGTAAAACGATGAAGCTTTGAGTGCAATCTTTCACAAATCATGCTCAATAACAGTATTTTCTCAAATGGAACACCATATTTTACTGCAATGAATATTTTAAGAACTCAAGAGCTTCCCATCTGAATTCATGAAATATGAAATTTTACGATATATGTGTTCTTCAGCAAATAGTTGGCTTACTTTGAGGAAAATGTTTTGAGGAAACAGTCACTGAAAAACGCCTTCAGATTCAAGAAACTTGATCGTTTTGGTCTTTGAAATCCACTTCTTGACTGATACTGCAGTGCTGTCTCAATCTATAAGATTCCGTTTCCACTCTTAAAACTGTTTTCGGATTCAGCTCATGTGCATGTGAACACCAGAAGGTTCTTTTGAACAGATGGCACATCATACACCATGAAAAAAACCAATCGTAGCTGGCAGCATTCACCCATGAGAAAGACACTTTAAAAACCATAAACGCCAACTGTATCAGCATTTGCAACAGCTAAAACAGTAAATGGTAGCATTCTGTAACTTACTTCACCGTGTCTGGAGATAAGCTATAGAAAGGTGCTCAGACAGACTTTACTTTAGAGGGTCACTGGACCACACCAAACAAAATGAACGGTGCGTATAATTATTGAATGACTCAAAAACAAAGCATTATTATGTTTTGTGCATAAAAACACTGCCCACCTCAAAACTCTGAGTAAAATTACCCAGAAACTTTAGCAATTGAGACATGGATCAATTTTTAAAATGGCTGCAATTCACTAAATTGTTGCTCTAGTATGTCCAAGTCTATTCATAAAGTTACAATAATCTTGTGCTTCTGTATCTATAAATAATTATTGAATGGAATAAACAACAAAATGATGTACAATTTTGAAAAGACATGGAAGTATGGCAAGTTTGAAGTAGTTTTTTTTGTGTTCTGCGACTTTCTTGTTTATTTTCACTGTTCATCATTATCATTCATTATTGTTGTATTGTACAAAAAGTTGTATTTAACCTCTCTCTTCCAAAACAGAGCTGTGTGAGCTCCCTACATAGGGAGCATTTTAAAGCATCATAAGTGCGTCTCGAGATGAAGGCTATTCATAAAAGTACGTAACTTTGATTATGTTGCCTAATAACTGTGACTTGAATTCTAAGGTAATATCACATACAGTATATCCATTCTGCAGAAAGCAATCTCATAGTGCACTGAAAAAGGCTGAAACAAAAATACATTTTAAAAAATCTAATTGTATAATGAATGAAACAATTATAGTTATTCCATTTAATACTAAAAATATCAATAAAAATTGTTCCCTTTCGACATTTCCACTCGTACTGCATCTGTAAGATGCTTGAAGAGGAAAAAAGAGTTTTTCCCATACAACTGAAGCCTTTTCAATCACGCAGTGAAACTGCATGTCCATTGGTTCGTGCAGTGCTATAAAATCGAACCAATGGCTTGGCGGCGGCGCTGAGCGAGCCTATGGCTATGCAGCCCGCCATAGCCCGCCAAAATGGGCAGGGTATCAGGCTATATAAGCGGCTGCTTCGCCGCCGCATCTCAGATTTCTTCTCTTCAGCGACGAAGCCACTTCCTCGCCAACTCTTCGCTGACGCCGAGATTCGCTGTTGAAATGCCTCAGCAGCCGGATTGGACATTTTGCAGTGCTCAGCTCGCAGATCCCGGTCTATCCCCTGCCGCCATCCGGCGTCTATCTAAAAGAGCCTCACAAAAGAGCAAATTTTGACGGCGTTGCAAATGCCGTGCCGTCATTGTAAGACATGCAGGACTCCCCTGCACGCTGATGACGGTCACGCTGAGTGCGTGTCATGCTTGAGGACATCCCACGCTGACGCTGTGCTCAGCGGGACTGATTGCTCTCATTGCGAGAGTTTCAGTCTCGCCTCTCTGCGCTCGCGGATAGCTTTCTTTTCAGAAAGCGACTCCGCCCCTCGCGCCCTCCCGTCTTTTTCCTCCCAGGGACCTGCGAGGAAAAGACAGCAGGGCAGAGGATTCAAGCAGCCGGAGACGAGAGAGCTCACGTCGGCTCAGTGCCCGCGTGCCTCGCCATCATCGCACAGAGAGAATTCGCCGGTCCTCTTCACTCAACCTGATCAGTGTCCCTCCGCGGCTGCGAGCGACATGATCTCGTTTGGTGGGAGTGACGATGAGATGGATGACAGCCTTTCGCTGGCGGCTTCGGACGCGGAGGAGTTATCGGGCTCGGTGTCTGACCCCGCCCTCTTGCCGCCGTTCTCTTCACGCAGCGCCAGACCCAGATGACTAAGGCTGTCGGTGAGCTCGGGCTCGAGTGGTCTCCACCTGAGGAGCCGTCTCACAGCAGGCTGGATGAGTGGTTTCTCCCGGGGCGCCAGCAAGCCCCCCGCCAACGCTCGCCCCCCTTCTTCCCCGGAGTCCACGATGAGCTCACTAAATCGTGGCACGCCCCCTACTCGTCTCACATCCGTCCTTCTGCCCTCACCTCCGTTGACGGCGCTGAAGAGAAGGGATACGAGTACCTGCTCCCTCTGGATGAGTCCATGGCCGCACATCTCTGCCCGCCCATGGCTAGCGGATGGAAAGCGAGGACGAGCTATCCGTCCAAGCCATGCAGAGCCATGTCTGCACTCGCTGGACGCGCCTACTCGGCGGCTGGACAAGCGGCTTCGGCGCTGCACTCTATGGCTGTGCTCCAGGTCTTCTAGGCCAAGATGCTCGCCAGTGAGGAGGCCGGTCTCGATGCAGCTTCACTCAGGGACCTGAGAAGCACGACGGACCTGACCCTGCGCGCCACCAAAGGCACCACCCAGGCCATCGGGCGGTCGATGTTCAGCCTGGTAGTGTTGGAACGCCAACTTTGGCTCACGTTGACGGAGATGAAAGAGGCGGATAAAGTTCCCTTCCTCGACGCTCCGGTCTCGTCGAACAGCCTGTTCGGGCCAGCTGTGGAGGGCTTTGCGGAGCATTTTACAGAGGCTCAGAAGTCGTCTCAAGCGATGCGACACTTCCTCCCGAAATGCGCCAGCTCTTCTGCTGCTTCTAGTCGCCCCAAGCCTGCGCCGACTCAGCAGTCCGCCAAGCCAATGCCAGCCACTCCCGACCTCCAACCTAAGGATCGGCAGGATAGAGGGCGTTCCAGCTCGGCAAGACGCTACCCCTTCCCGAAGCGCCAAGGACCCCGGCCCAAGGTCACCTTGGGTCTGGCGCCTCTGAAGTCCTCCTGATCAGCCAGGCAGAAAGAGGAGGGGCCTGAGTCTTGCTACCGCCGGACCACCCCGTTAGCAACCTCTAATGTGCCTCATGTCACCTCGCTCAGCGTTGGGTGCAGGGGGAAGTGTGTTATTTGTTCCCCACGGGCCCACTCTAGCGCCCGCGTGTCCAACCGCGGTAATAGCGGACAAAATAAAATGCATACATTTTCGAAAAGAGAGCAAATATCTTCATCTGCCTACCATAAGCGTCCTGCCCATATGCAGCAAGTCTTTAGAGCCTATTCAATCTCTTACCACACGGGCCGAGGCCTGGCAGGCTATCCCCGGTGTGTCAGAGTGGGTAATGGCTACGATAAGACGAGGTTATTCACTCCAATTCACTCGAAGACCACCACGCTTCCGCGGGGTAGTCACCATCACAGTGCGCAGCGAGGACGCTCAAGTCCTGCACGCAGAGGTGATGAATCTGCTGGTAAAGGGAGCCATAGAAGTTGTTCCTCCAGCCTAGAGCGAGTCAGGCTTCTACAGCCGCTACTTCCTCGTCCCCAGAAAAGACGGTGGCCTGAGACCTATTCTAGATCTCAGACTCCTGAATCACGCCCTGGTAAAAAGGTCGTTCAGGATGATCACATTGAAGCAGATCCTCTCGCAAATATATCCAGGGACTGGTTCATGTCTCTGGGTCTGAAAGACGCATACTTTCACATCCAGGTAGCCCCCCCATCACATACGATTATTGAGATTCGCATTCGAGGGGGTGGCATATCAATACAAGGTCTTCCCATTTGGGCTGTCCCTGGCTCCCCGCACTTTTACGCGATGCATGGATGCGGCTCTCTCCCCTCGGCAACAGGTGGGAATCCGCATCCTCAACTACCTCGACGACTGGCTCATTCTGGCCCAGTCAGAGGCAGTTTCAACATCGCACAAGACCCTCCTCCTCAGCCACTTCGATTGCCTGGGGCTCAGGGTCAACTTTGCCAAGAGCATACTGTCACCCAGCCAACGAGTGTCGTTCCTGGGGACAGTTATCGACTCAGTGCAGATGACAGCAGCTGTCTCAGTGGAACGAGCCATGACGATTCAGCGCCGCGCGGCCTCCTTCAAGAAAGGGACCGCCCACCCGCTCAAAGCTTTCCAGAAAATGCTGGACCTTATGGCAGCAGCTTCGCCAGTACTTCAGTTGGGCCTGCTTCACATGCGACCCATCCAGTTCTGGCTGAAGCAGAGGGTTCCATCCGTGGCTTGGCGTCATGGTCGCCATTGCATAACAGTGACTCGGGCCTGTGTATCAGCCCTGGCCCGTTAGAGGGACCCCCTCTGGCTGAAGCGGGGTGTGATCTTAGACACGGTGCACAGAAGGAAGGTTGTCATGACAGATGCATCCAACAAGGGTTGGGGAGCGTTGTGCGAAGGCAAACCGACTTTCGGTCTTTGGTCCGAAGAAGAGTCAGGTCTGCACATCAACTGCCTAGAGATGCAAGTAGTGTGCCGTGCCTGTCAATTCTCATACATAAATCACCAGGACGGCCTCGTCTCGAAGCGCCTCTGAACGCTGGCGAACGACTTTCTTGTTGGGGCTCAGACCAATCTGCAATCTGCACTGAAGACGACGCATGTGCCGGGCAAAATGAACCAAGGAGCGAACATGTTGTTGAGAAACAACGTCTCGCTCTATGCATTCCCTCCAATTGCTCTGCTACCGCAGGTACTCAGACGAGTCAGGGAACAACGACACAGGCTTCTTCTAATAGTCCCCCTCTGGAGGAACCAGCCATGGCTGTCGGAGTTATTCCAGCTGCTCGAAGCAGCCCCGTGTCCCATTCCCTTGAGACAGGACCTCCTCTCTCAAGCGAACGGCACGCTGTGGCATCCACGGCCCGAGTTATGGGCCCTGCATGTGTGGCCACTCAACGGGAGCCTTTTGACCTCCCAGAGCGTGTCTTGAACACTATGGCAGAAGCTAGAGCCCCGTCTACCTGGCGCCTCTATGCTCTGAAATGGTCTATTTTCTCGGCTTGGTGCCAAGACCATGACTTAGATCCGGTTACCTCTGATGTATCAGTGGTTCTTTCGTTTCTGCAGGAGAGGCTGGATAATCAGCGTTCCTCATCCACCATCAAAGTTTACACGGCAGCCATAGCGGCTTTCCATGCCCCTATTGCTGGCCGATTGGAGGGCAGGAATAGTGCGGTGGTCCAGTTTATACAAGGCGCCAGGAGAATTAACCCCCGCGTCCTCGTACAGTTCCACCTTGGGACTTACCAACCGTACTAAGGGCCTTGAAAGGCTCCCCGTTTGAACCATTGCAATCCACGAGCCTCAGATCACTCTCGTTTAAAACCGCCCTGCTGTTAGCGCTGGCATCGGTTAAGCGAGTAGGGGACCTACAGGCCCTTTCCATCAACCCTGCTTGCCTGGAATTCGGGCCTAACGACTCCAAGGTCGTCCTGAAACCAAGGCTGGGTTATGTACCTAAGGTGCTCTCCACTCCGTTCAGAGCCCAGGTCATAGCGCTTTCCGTGCTTTCTCCTTTGACAGATGACCAGGAATTGCCCCTGCTCTGCCCCTGCCCCTTCAGGGCCCTGAGGGTATACATCGAGCATTCTGCCTCATACAGGAGATCAGAACAGCCTTTTGTCATCTTCGGTAACCGCGCTAAGGGTCGCCCTGTTACGAAGCAAAGAATTTCCAGGTGGAAAGGAGGCTATCACCCTGGCATACTCCTCCTTGGGCTTGCAGTGCCCCATTGGAGTCAGAGCCCATTCCAGAGGCATTGCCTCGTCCTGGGCGTGGTCCAGCGGGGTGTCCATTTCGGAAATTTGTGAGGCGGCCGGCTGGTCCTCGCCATCCACATTTGTAAGGTTTCACAACCTGGACGTCCCTGCCTTGCAGGCAAGAGTCCTTTCTGCTTAGTTCGCCGCCTCCGGCTAGTGAAGCAGTCTTATGGGTTCACTTGACCAACATTGTTCAAGTCCCTCCTTCACTTGGACGGTCCATATTATATGGACACCAAGTATCAACTATACGGGAAGACACCCAGGCCATGGATGACCCTGAAGGCTCAGCCTGTGCTTGGTGTATTTTATTAACTCCCCTGGGTCTTACGCCCACATGAGTTATGGTTTTGATTCGTTTCCCATCATAGCACGGCGTGATTGTACTGGTTCCCATACAAGCATCTTACAGACGCAGTACGAGTGGAAATATCGAAAGGGAATGTACTCGGTTATTATCGTAACCTCAGTTCCCTGATATATGGGAACGAGTACTGCGTTCCTGGACGCGCTATGAGCTGCATGACTCAGTCGCTTCATTTGAAGAAATCTGAGATGCGGCGGCGAAGCGGCTGCTTATATAGCCAGAGACCCTGCCCATTTTGGCGGGCTGCATAGCCATAGGCTCACTCAGCTCCGCCACCGAGCCATTGGTTTGATTTTATAGCACTGCATGAACTAATGGACATGCAGTTCCTCTTCAGGAACTCGAGCTGCGTCGAAACGCTATGGGAACGCCTTCAGCGTGACCGGCTCTGAATACAAGTGTAATCTGTCCAAAGGATGGGCGAGACGTCACGGGCGAGGTGACGTAATGACCAGCTGGTATAAAAGCACGTGCGGTGAAACCGGCATCAGCTTTCTGTCATTCAGCTAGCACTCTGTGTCTAAACTGTGTGTCTTATTTGGTGTTGTCTGTCCTTTGAAATTAATCATGTCAAAGAGCCAGTATAAGGCTAAGCATGTGAAAGGCGAGAGCAGATCACAATACAAGCTGTGTGTTCCTCCCTGCAAACGCTATTTGTCTGCAGGTGATACACACAGCTTGTGTGTGGTTTGTTTGGGAGCGAGGCACGCGAGTGTCTCCCGCTGCGTACGCTTCGCTCCCGAAAGGCCCTTTTTTCCGAGGAGGGTTCTTTCATCAGCGTTCCCCGTGGCGATGGCCCCGCTTCCGCTGAGGCGGAACGGCGGCGGCACTCGTGGGGTTCGCAGCGGGATCTGATGGAGGGATCGGAGACGAGCGAGTCTCTATCTCCATCCTCACCCATTAGATCCGGTGACCGCTCCCCGAGATCGGAAGCCCGCCATGCGGTTACTTCTCCTCGGGCAGCGGGCTCGGCACTTCTCCTGTCTTCCTCCGAGGAGATTGACGTGGAGAGCGCCGAGTATGTTTCGCCCTCTCTTTCGCCCCAATATGAGGAGCTTGTGGAGGTGGTCACTTGTGCTGTGGCCAGATTAAACATCGATTGGCCGGCCGAGTGTCGTGTTGAACCGCAGAGAAGCAAGTTGGACGAACGCTTTCTGCGGTTTAAGACTCCACCTCCACATCGGAGCCTGCCGTTTTTTCCCGACCTCCACACCGAGGTGTCGAGGTCGTGGGGAAAACCATTCTCGGCCCGCCTCTTCGTCCCCTCGTCCGATTACTACGGTAACGTGGCGGGGACGAGTGAGCGCGGTTACAGAGCGATGCCTCGGGTGGAACAGACGCTCGCGAGCTATCTGTCCCCTGACGCTGCGTCGTCTCTGAAGGCTCCGACCTTGCCCACCAAGCCGCTGCGCACATCGTCAGCCCTGGTGGGCAAGGGGTACGCGGCAGCAGGTCAGGCTGGTTCGTGTCTGCACACCATGGCAGTGCTGCAGGCGTACCAGGCTGACCTGCTCAAAGACCTAGATGAGGGTGAGGGAATTAATGCGGACGATATCAGCGAGCTCCGCAAAACCGCTGATTTGTCTCTCCGCGCCACCAAGGAGACCGCCCGTGCTATTGGGCGGTCTATGGCAGCCCTGGTGGCGGCGGAGAGGCATCTCTGGTTGACCCTGTCAGATATTAAAGACCGTGACAGGGTCTTCCTCCTGGACGCCCCGCTTTCACCTTCTGGCCTGTTCGGCGACGCTGTTGGTTCCGTCGTCGACAGGCACCAGGAGGCCAGGAAGCAGGCGGCAGCGTTCCAGCGGTTTCTCCCTCGCCGCTCTCTAGCTCAGGGGGCTGCTGGGCGAGAGCAGCCCCTGCCGCGTGCTGGCTCCTCACATAGAGGGGTGCAGAAAGAGAGTGTCGCCGCCCGTACTCCCCCGCGGCGGAGCCGGGGCGGTAAGAAAGGCTCTCGGTCGGGGGCCTCGAAGCCTAAGCCGGATCTACGGACCGTCCTTCAGGCAAAGAGGTCTTCGGCCAAGAGGCCCTGATGCTTATGGCCCAGGGCTTATGAGGGTAGCTCCCGCTGGGGAAGAGCGGCGTTCACCGCATTACACGGTGCCCGTCTCTCCTCAGTGCCCTCAGGAGATCGTTCTGCTAACCCTGCCACGTACGGTGTTCCAGGGCGCAGCGATCTCCAGCGAGCACATATCTCAGTTCTCTCCGCCCGGAAACGTAGCGGAGCTGAGATGCTCGCCACCCCTTCGGGGATCTCTAGAGCAGCTAGTTCGGTTGTCTCCTGCCGGTGTGCCGTTCCAGGACACCGAACTAGCCACTCTGATTACAACAGAGGCCAGTCTCGAGAGACTGGTTCCCTTAGTAGACTATTTTGCAGCGTGGAAACTACTGCCGAATGTGTCTCAGTGGGTCCTGCACACTGTAGAGAGAGGTTACAGAATCCAGTTCGGTTCTCCTCCGCCTCGATTCAACGGGGTGAATCCCACTCTGGTGGGTCCCGAGCAGGCTCTGGTAATGGAACGAGAAGTAATTACTCTCTTAAGAAAGGAAGCCATCGAGGTGGTCCCTCCTCACGAGAGAGAGTCCGGGTTCTACAGCCGGTACTTTATAGTTCCAAAGAAGGATGGAGGGTTGCGTCCCATTTTAGATCTGCGTCAGCTGAACCGCTCAGTCAGCAGACTGAGGTTCAAGTTGCTCACGCTCAAACAGGTTGTCTCTCAGATCAGGTCCCAGGACTGGTTTGTTACAATCGATCTAAAAGACGCATACTTCCATGTCTCCATCCTTCCTACTCACAGGAAGTTCCTGAGGTTTGCTTTCGGGGGCGAAGCTTACCAGTATCGGGTTCTTCCCTTCGGCCTAGCACTCTCACCCCGCACTTTTACGAAGTGTGTGGATGCCGCGTTAGCTCCGTTGCGGCTACAAGGCATCCGCATACTCAATTACATCAACGATTGGTTGATTCTCGCTCATTCAGAGCAGATGGCGGCTCAACATCGAGATGTTGTTCTCGCTCATATGAAAGCGTTGGGGTTAAGACTGAACGCCAAGAAGAGTGTGCTTTCTCCATTACAGAGGACCACTTATCTTGGTGTGGTGTGGGATTCGACCACGATGCAGGCACGTATGTCGCCTGCTCGGATCGAGTCGATCCTCACGGCAGTCAGGAGAGTGAAAGAAGGCCAGTCACTCACTATCAAGCAGTTTCAGAGACTGCTGGGTCTGATGGCAGCTGCGTCCAACGTGATACCTATTGGCCTGCTGTATATGAGACCCCTACAGTGGTGGCTCAAGACCAAGGGGTTCTTCCCGAGAGGGAACCCACTTCGCATGATCAAGGTCACGCGGCGGTGCCTACGTGCCTTAGACATGTGGAGACAACCTTGGTTCTTGTCTCAGGGCCCAGTGCTGGGAGCTCCGTGTCGCCGCGTATCGCTAGCGACGGACGCATCCCTCACTGGCTGGGGAGCGGTCATGAGTGGCCACCCTGCCCGCGGTCTGTGGAGTGGTCGCCATCTCACGTGGCACATCAATTGGCTGGAGATGCTGGCTGTGTTTCAGGCTCTGAAACACTTTCTCCCAGACCTAAGAGATCGCCATGTGTTGGTGCGCGCCGACAACACGGCAGTGGTCTCTTACATCAACCACCAAGGAGGTCTGCGGTCGCGCCCCCTGTACAGGCTGGCGCACCAGATCCTTGTGTGGTCCCAGGGCAAACTCCTCTCGCTGAGAGCAGTGTACATCCCTGGGCATCTCAATGTGGGAGCAGACATCCTGTCGAGACAGGGGCCGAGGCCCGGGGAATGGATGCTTCACCCAGAGGTGGTGAAGCAGATTTGGAGAGTGTTTGGCCAGGCTCAGGTGGACCTATTTGCGACTTGGGAGACATCGCAATGTCCCCTCTGGTACTCTCTGACTCATCCAGCTCCACTGGGGCTGGATGCCATGGTACAGACTTGGCCGAGGCTTCGTCTGTACGTCTTTCCCCGATTGCTCTGCTCCCCGGAGTTCTGGAGAGAGTGTGCCGGGACGGGGTCCGGCTGCTGTTAGTAGCCCCGTTCTGGCCGGGCCGAGTATGGTTCTCGGACCTGATTTCTCTCCTCGACGGCTCTCCATGGGAGATTCCCGTCAGGGGGGATCTCCTCTCACAGGCAGGGGGCACCCTTGTGCACCCCCGCCCGGAGTTGTGGAAGCTGTGGGTATGGCCCCTGAAGGGGCACAGCTCATAGCTTCCGGTCTCTCAACCGAGGTTGTTGAGACCATCCTCCAATCCAGAGCTCCCTCAACGAGGAAACTGTATGCCTTGAAGTGGAAACTTTTCACTTCATGGTGCGGAGACCGCCAGCTCGACCCAGTCAACTGCCCGGTTGGTACAGTGCTGGAGTTCCTGCAGGCTTGACTCTCCACAGGGTTAACCCACTCCACCTTGAAGGTTTATGTGGCGGCGATTTCGGCCTACCACACCTCTCTTGGTGGACAGTCAGTGGGCAGACACCCCCTGGTTACACGTTTCCTCCGCGGTGCGCTGAGGCTGAGGCCCCCAGTACGGTCCCGTGTTCCTCCATGGGACCTGGCTGTGGTGTTGGATGCTCTCTGTAGGCCTCCTTTCGAGCCTATTGAGGAGATCTCTGATCGCCATCTCACTCTGAAGACTGTTTTTCTTCTGGCGATTTCTTCTCTTAAGAGAGTTGGGGATCTGCAGGCCCTCTCAGTGGCCCCTACTCATTTGGATTTTGCGCCTGGTATGGCCAAAGCCTTTTTGTACCCTCGTGCAGGGTACGTCCCCAAAGTTCCTTCTGTCACGCCACAGCCTGTCGTACTGCAGGCCTTCAGTCCTCCTCCCTTCAGGGAGCCAGACCAGCAGAAGCATAACTGTATGTGTCCAGTACGAGCGCTGGATGCATACGTCCACAGAACTGCCCTGTGGAGAAGGGTGGACCAACTGCTGATTTGCTATGGTCCCCCTAAGAGAGGTCTTTCTGCTTCCAAACAGACCCTCAGTCGGTGGATTGTGGAGGCCATTATCATGGCCTATGAGTCCTCTGATCTCCCCTCGCCGATGGGAGTCAGAGCTCACTCCACACGAAGTGTGGTGGCCTCCAAGGCCTTTCTCGCAGGTGTCCCATTACAGGACATCTGCAACGCTGCGGGATGGTCTACGCCCCTGACCTTTGTCAGGTTTTATGGCCTTGACATGCGGGCCACTCCAGGCTCTTCCGTCCTCTCGCCCTAGATGTGCTCCGCAGGGATACACACTGGGCAGGGACTTGGAAGCCTGGCGGCGTGGGCATCTCGTTCCCATAGCGTTTCGATGCAGCTCGAGTTCCTGAAGAGGAACGCCTCTAGGTTACGTATGTAACCCTAGTTCCTCGAGGGAACGAGACGCTGCGTCTCGAGGCCACACTTCCGGCATCCCTGCCCGCGCTTGCTTCACTCCTAGAAGCTGATGCCGGTTTCACCGCACGTGCTTTTATACCAGCTGGTCATTACGTCACCTCGCCCGTGACGTCTCGCCCATCCTTTGGACAGATTACACTTGTATTCAGAGCCGGTCACGCTGAAGGCGTTCCCATAGCGTTTCGACGCAGCGTCTCGTTCCCTCGAGGAACTAGGGTTACATACGTAACCTAGAGGCGTTTCACTGCGTGATTGAAAAGGCTTCAGTTGAAGAGGAAAGAAGAGTTTTTCCCATACAAGCGTCTTACAGACGCAGTACTCGTTCCCATATCTCAGAGAACCGAGGTTACGATAGTAACCGAGTACGTTTTTAGCTTTTAAACTGAATATTTTCGCAAAAGATTTCCAAACAGATTTTGCAGTGGATTTCAGTTTTTAACAGATTTTCTGTGTTGACCACCAGAAAGCTGCTTGGTTTGAAATTGACTTTAGTGTTAGCTGTGCTTCATGCATCGCTACCCAACTGACAATTTACATTTCACCATTGTTACCAGTGACATTCAAGTAAAATCGCTAATGTGACTATGGGATAGTTCACCTAAAAATTAAAATTCAGTTATTGTTTACTTAGCCTGGTGTTGTTCCATTGCCCTTCTATATTTTTCAGTCCACTATGATTTGCCCAGAAAAGGCACACAAGTTCGAGAAATCAAGATTAATAAAAAAGTGACTCAAAATACAATCCATGCACTCTCTTCTCTGAGATGAATATATCTGTTGAGTTCATTGCAAAAAAAAAAAAAAAAAAAAGTTATCACTTTCACATCTGTCAACTGCCATTCTGACTGCCATGATAACTGGAGTTGCCAACTCAGTACAGAAAGTAAGTGCACTTTTTTGATATATCTAGGTATTGTATATCATGTCATGTTTTTATTAATCTTGATTTCTCAAAATGCTGCACTTGTGAACTTTTCCTATGTGAGTCGGAGTGAACTGCTGTGGTAATAGAGTTTCATGAACATGTAGTTGTCAACAGAAGACCAACGGCTGAAGTCAGGATTTTCATTAAATAATATATTCGTTTAGTTGCTGCCGCGTGTTTTGAGTTTGAGCTCCGTCAAGATAATTCTTAATCGTCTATTTTCTAATCTTAAAATCAATTTTATACACCATCATTTTCGTTTCTATAACGTTTGAATATATCCCCTACTGTATTCTACAACAAAAACGATCAGAGTGCCTTGTTATCACTAGTTTTATTTTGATTTCCTGAGTCCTCTATTAGCTTATAGCCCGTTAGCATCACCAGCGTGATTGCCGATAATCTCGCTTACACTGCTAATACTCTATTCACACACACATTACCATTGTTTTACTCACTGTTACTTGCTTTAATGGCGGATGTGTGTCTACTTTTGAGTGCAGGCGAGGACACGTTCGAGCTGCATTCGGTGCAGGTGGAGCTGGAGGCCATGGAGAAGCAGATCCGCGAGCTGGAGGAGAAGCAGGCCCAGCTGAGAGAGCGGAGAGCCGCACTGCAAACATCCCGGGCTGATGCTCACAAGTCCGGGGTAAGTATACAGCGCACCGCTAACATTCCCACCACCTCTACTCCGTGTGTTTCTCTGCACAGACCCTGTGCACCCAGGACACGATCTTCCCAGATGTCCTTCACTCCGGCGCTGGGACACCACGGACCCTGGGTGCAGCAGCAGCGGAAGACGCGAGTCAGGCCCCGCGCGAGGACCTCTCCCCCTCCGCCGCCTCCTGTCTTCGAGATCTCCACCCGGAACCGCTTCGCTCCCCTCCGCGAGACAGAACGCGACGCTGTGATCGTCGGAGACTCCATCGTCCGGCACGTCCGTGCTACGTTAGCTGAAGATAAAGCGCACACTCACTGTTTCCCTGGCGCTCGCGTTCTCGATGTTTCTGCGCAGATACCCGCGATCCTGAAGGACGACCAGAGCATCGGCGCAATCGTGCTGTACGCGGGGGTGAACGGTGCGTAGCGCATCGCCCGCGACGACGATCATCGTGTCTGGACCGCTTCCCACGTATCGACGAGGACACGAAAAGTTCAGTAGACTTTTTGCTTTAAATGAGTGGTTATTGTCATGGTGTAAAGAACAGAAACTGCTCTTTGTTAATAATTGGAATCTTTTCTGGGAGCGTCCTAGGCTTTTCTGCGCTGATGGCCTGCACCGCAGCAGAGTCGGAGCAGAACTACTGATGGACAACATCTCCAGGACCCTACGCTCCATTTGACTAGTAAGCCATTTCTCAAACAAATGCTATGATGACTTTTGTTCTACCCACTTAAATGATAGAAGTACTTGTGCTGTCCAATCTATAAAGACTGTGTCTGTTCCCCGAATAGTGAGGTCAAAATATAAATTTAATGCAGGATCTAGAAATAATATGATCGTGATTAAACCAGAAAAATGCGAAATAAATAAACAAAAGCAATTTTTAAAGCTTGGGCTCCTAAACATTAGCTCACTCACACCCAAAGCAGTTATTGAAAATGAAATGATCACAGATAATAGTTTTGATGTACTCTGCTTGACTGAAACCTGGCTCAAACCAAATGATTATATTAGTCTAAATGAGTCTACTCCACCAAGCTACTGTTATAAGCATGAGCCCCGACAGACTGGCCGTGGCGGCGGTGTTGCAACAATATATAGTGATATTCTCAATATTACTCAGAAAACAGGATACAGGTTTAACTCATTCGAATTACTTCCGCTAAATGTTACACTGTCAGATATGCAAAAGAAATCTCTCCTATCTCTTGCTCTGGCTACTGTGTATAGACCGCCAGGGCCATATACAGATTTCTTAAAAGAATTCACATATTTCCTCTCAGACCTATTGGTTAATGTTGATAAAGCGCTAATTGTCGGAGATTTAAACATTCACGTTGATAATACAAATGATGCATTAGGACTTGCGTTTACTGACCGAATAAACTCTTTTGGAGTCAAGCAAAACGTCACCGGGCCCACTCATCGTTTTAATCATACGCTAGATTTAATTATATCGCATGGAATTGATCTTACTGACATAGATATCGTACCTCAAAGTGATGATGTTATTGACCATTTCCTTGTATCGTGCGTGCTGAGTATTACTCATATTAACTATATGGCTCCGTTATCGTCCGGGCAGAACTATTGTTCCAGCCACCAAAGACAGATTCACAAATAACCTGCCTGATTTATCTCAAATGCTCTGTGTATAAATACACATGAACTAGACGAAATGACTAGCAACATGGGCACTATCTTCTCTAATACATTAGAAGCTGTTGCCCACATCAAATTAAAAAAGGTTAGAGAAAAACGTACTGTGCCATGGTACAACAGTAATACCCATTCTCTCAAGAAAGAAACTCATAATCTTGAGCGCAAATAGAGAAAAACTAACTTGGAAGTTTTTAGAATTGTGTGGAAGAACAGTATGTCCAACCATAGACGGGCTTTAAAAGCTGCCAGGGCAGAGCATATCCGCAAACTAATAGAAAATAACCAAAACAATCCAAGGTTTTTATTTAGCACAGTGGCTAGATTAACAAATAACCAGACGCCGCCCGATCTAAATGTTCCCTCACAGTTTAATAGTATTGACTTTATGAATTTCTTCACTGATAAAATAGATAACATCAGAAATACAATAACAAATGTAGATTCTACAGCGTACAGTACTTCAGCTTCATTCATCGCACTCAAAGAAAAACTGCAGTGCTTTACAACTATAGGACAGGAAGAGTTAAATAAACTTATCACTGCATCTAAACCAACAACATGCCTATTAGATCCTGTACCCACTAAATTACTGAAAGAGTTGTTACCTGTAGCAGAAGAACCACTTCTCAATATAATTAACTCATCGTTATCTTTAGGTCACGTCCCAAAACCATTCAAGCTGGCGGTTATTAAGCCTCTTATTAAGAAACCACAACTAGATCCTAGTGAACTAGCAAATTACAGACCCATTTCTAATCTTCCGTTTATGTCTAAAATTTTTGAAAAAGTTGTGTCTGCTCAATTGTGCTCCTTTTTGATCTTAGTGCTGTGTTCGACACTATAGATCATGACATACTCACAGATCGAATACAAAACTATACGGGTATTCAAGGGCAGGCTTTAAGATGGCTTAGATCCTACCTGTCCGATCGCTACCACTTTGTTTATTTAAACGGGGAGTCATCTCAATTATAACCAGTAAAGTATGGAGTACCACACGGATCTGTCCAAAAAACAGTACACAGAATCTCTTGGATTATAATTTGCAACTAGATGGATGTACTGTTACTTCCTCTACAGTCAAAAATCTGGGTGTTATATTAGATAGCAACTTGTCTTTTGAAAATTATATTTCCCATGTTATAAAAACAGCATTCTTCCATCTTAGAAACATTGCCAAGCTGCGAAACATGTTACCTGTTTCTGATGCAGAAAAGCTAGTTCATGCATTCATGACCTCTAGACTGGACTATTGTAATGCACTGCTAGCTGGTTGTCCTGCATCTTCAATAAACAAGCTACAGATAGTCGAAAATGCAGCAGCTAGAGTCCTTACCAGATCAAGAAAATATGATCATATTACCCCAATTTTACAGTCTCTGCACTGGCTACCTATTAAGTTCCGTAACAGATACAAAATATTATTACTTGCGTATAAGGCCCTTAATGGTTTAGCTCCTGTGTACCTAACTAGTCTCCTACTACGCTACAATCCATCACACTCCCTAAGGTCGCAAAACTCTGGACTTTTGGTAGTACCTAGGATAGCAAAGTCCACTAAAGGAGGTAGAGCTTTTTCTCCCAAACTCTAGAATAGCCTTTCTGATAACGTTCAGGGTTCAGACACACTCTCTCTGTTTAAATCTAGATTAAAGACATCTCTTTAGCCAAGCATTCACATAATGCATCTCATAATCTTGTACTGCAGTTATATCTGATCAAACGCACATTATTGTTCTTTAGCTTGGGTTGAACAAATCATTTTTGCTTGGATGGAACAGCAGCTACGCTAATTATGTCTCTATTTGTTTCTCTGTTTCTGCCGCGGGATTAACATCCCGTGGTAACTAGGAAATACACAAGCTTCAGTCTGGATCCAACACTTAAATGATTTGAGATGACCAAACACCTGAGAAGAGATGATGCCAACCCCTCAGAGGACCTCAGATGATGCCAACCCTCAGACAACATACAGAACTACCAAATTTCGCCATAAGTTAAATATATTAAGTTTCTACAATATATAAATATATTGTAGAAACTTAATTTCCTGTAAAACTGCTTTGCAACGATTTGTATTGTGAAAAGCGCTATACAAATAAACTTGAATTGAATTTTGGTTCGTTTTTTCACCAAACCCTATCATATACTCCCAGAAGCTTTGGAATATATGATGTATTGCATGGGACCATTTGATGTTACTTTTGCAATTTAAAAAAAAAAAAAAAAAAAATTTGTTAAAAAGCTTGATGCTGGTCACCATCTACTGCCATTATATGGATGAGCATAAGCAGGACATTTTTTTTTTTAAATTCCCTTTTTGTGGCCTGAAAAGGAAAGAAGGGAATACAGCATTAGAACAACACCAGGATGAGTAAATGATGTCTTAAATTTTAGGTGAACTATCCCTTTATGTCTCCCATTAGCACTATTTGTGAGGCAAGCTGGGTAGAATGTTCTGAATCAGTCGCTTATGCGGTTCCATTTCATTTAGGATGCTGCCTTAAAAGTTAGCTGCCTATGTAGGCAGCTCACAAACAGAGCTGATGTGTGAATAGCCAAAGAAGAAGCGCATTAATTCTATGTCAAGCAATAAACATCTGGTTATACAAACAATCATGGCAGAACACAGATTATGTTTGCGTCAGCATGCGCTATCATCATTTCTCTGAGGTGCACGTGTCTTTAGAGGGTCATTCACATTTTCCATATGATAGTGATCACTGGCCATTTCCAACACGGGCTGATTACAAAAGCAATTACAGTTGATTTGACATTTAACACAGATCTGTTAAAAGAACACGAGGCTGAGACGGCAAGATGCTTTCATCCAAAGACCTGCAACTAAATGAGAAATTACAGCCTCTTGTGACAGACATTTTCATTATAACACGAATCAACTGATTCTGACAAGGGATCAAGGTTTGGCTGATTAGTATGAGCCAGTTTGCCTCTGCTGGTTATTTGTCATAACTATTAAGCAACATTTGGCTAATATTTGATATTATTTTACATGATTTACCAGTGCACGATTCTTTTTGAAGGGCTTTTAAGAGCATGAAATAGACGTGTTAGAGTTTGGATTTGTTTTCGACTAAACGCTAGTATTTTATATTCCTCAGAGAAGCTGCAAACCTTCTGAGCATCTTCATGTGGTTTTCGTGACAAGGTCAGAATGTAAAAAGCTGCAATGCTGCACAAAAGTATGTGGGAATAATTTTCAGGAGAGCAGTTATGGCCGCTTATGCAAAACCTGAGATTGCACGGTGGGATAATGTTTCTCCTCCTCCGACTTAACTAGAAACCTCTTTGCAAAGAGTGCTTATGGTAATTATGGCCAACTGTTCGGAATTAAAGCTAGTTTTCACAACATGAGACCTCTAAAAGACTGCAATTTTACTCCAGATGAAAATCACGGCTGTCTTTATTCTCAAAGCGCTCTGTCTGTGCAAACCTGTGACACACAACACAACTGAAATGTGTTTTTTTTTTCTTCTGCTGTTAAGGTGTGAAAAATGACGCAAATGCTCATTAGTAACTCTTTATTTGGCCTGCGTAGATATTAGGGCCCTGACACACCAAACTGATGGCAGAGGACTGGGAACTATGAAAGGGGCTAAAAAGTTGTTTGAACACATTGCAAAGACTACAGCCAGCAGCCAATTAGCAGGTACGATCTGCGCCTGCGTGAGAGGAAATAACTATCTTTTCCAGCAAGTATCAATAGTCTGTCTTCATCATTCAAAAAGGGAAATTGAAACTAGGACTGCATATCCTAGCAGCACATGCTTACGATTTTAAAAATGAATCTGCTGGTTAAGTCTGGTGTCACGCATCGCTGTTTCTGGGTTTAAATGCTCTATTAGATACACAAACAAACAATGCTAATATACAGTACAGTACACTCACAGTGTGCTGTAATACTACCAAAAAAAATCATGATCGTAGCCTATTTTCATACTTGGTGAAGGTAATGATCGAAAAGTAGTTTGACCAGTAAAATGCAGGCATTGTACATAATTCACCAATCGTGACGCATGAGAAGATGGGATCTGCTGGTGGACCAACATAGCTAATGTTGTTGAGCATAGTTTCTGGTTATGGGAGGATCTCTGGTTAAGAAGCCTGGTAGGGACACCAGCATATCCATTTTTTTTTGTTCAACGTGAAAGTAAGCTGTTTTGTATAGCTACAAATAACTAGAAGCAAATGACTCCTGATGCCAGACATATTAAATTTACAAATGGCCACAATCGTTCTAACATGAAAAATAAGGTGGATACTGTGAACACAACATGGTGACTAGCACTGCTTGTGTTCAAGTTGTCATCATATACTTGTCAATATTTGTCCCATTCCTTTTCTTTAGCTACCTTAGCTGACTAAGCAGCAGGAATTACTTTCAAAATCATTTCTTTGCCCCTGTACTTCTTCCATGAGGCCTGAGACACAGTGTATTTATAAATATTCAGTAAGGAGTCCCTGCCCACCTCCTAGAGCGAAAATCAATGGTGCAGTGATGGACCTGAATAGAAGCTTTGTTTCGAAAAAGATTCACCCACCAGCATACCAAACACGAGCACCTTGCTGATAGAAAGATCCATCGGGACACTCTGCAAGCTATCATCAGTGTAAAGAAAGAGGCTTGCTGTTCTTGAGTACTCTGAATTGCCGCAATAGGAGGGGAAAAAAAAAAAATCAAGTTTGTTTAACTGCATTGTACGTGGAATAATCTACTCCTGAATCATTAAAATTTATAAGGAGTTAACACGAGACTGGAATGAGATTTTGATGAAATGTCAGTGTCTTTCAATGATGGTAGGGATGCATACAGGTGAGATAATGATTTTGTTGGCAGGTGATGGAAAGCACTGCCTCACCATCATGTTTGTCTAGAAGGGCCTCTCATTATTATTTAAATTTATGAAAACGATTCAAAACAATCAATACACTGAAGATGTTTTAAGTGTTATTTCAAAATGATCGGTAGTTAAAAAAAAAAAAAAAAAAAAAACGGCGCAGGTTAGCTGGAATTTTATCTCATTATTCCGTGTATTTCTTTTTATTTTTTCTGACAGTGGCCTCCATTAATCTTTTATAAAATATATTTATTTTTTCCCCAATATTTTCAATAAAACCTTGAAGAACTGTTTTTTTTTCTTTGCACTTTTTAAATTGTTTTTATATTTACAAGTATTGTGCCTATGCTAATTTTAAGTCAGTGCTTCCACATTCTTCTCCCTCTCCCCCTACTTTCCCATCTCCTCTCAGCCTATCTGGCAAAACAATTTGAAGACAACTTTAATATCCTACTCTGAGCCACCTTCGCCCCCTGACCCGACCAGGCCAACCAAGCCTTGCAGGTTGAATCCTGTGGGTGGACTGTGTGGAATTACACAGGCAAGCCACTCAGGCACAGGCCTTTGTCTTGGGGTGCAACCTAGCACCTGATAAACTTCCTTGTCTGTGTTTCCACGTTGGAATTGCATGGCTTCTAGGCAGTCTTAGGATGGTCTACTCTGAGGAGACAGCGCTGTAAAACATGGGTCAGAGTCTGAGAAAAATGTTCAACATTAAACGATGAACTTCTTCACCTCTCAGAAAAGTCAATAATTAGAATATCAATGGAATGGAAGTAGTTGCATACCAGTTTAAAACTGAAAATTACTGCACTAGTACTAATCGTCTTTATGCATTTTAACTCTTAACTCATTTTGAACCCTAGAAGATTTTATTTTTTATTTTAAATAATTAATGTTATCGCATTGCACTTAAACCACAGTGAACCCTACACATTGGTGCTAAATAGCACCAAAAGTGGTTCTTTGGCTCGTAATCATAGGGGAACCACTTTTAGTGCTATTTAGCACCAATCTTTAAAGGTGCTATATAGCACCTTTGTCAAATGGTGCTATGTAGAACCATAAGAGGTGCCATATAGCACTTTGTCAAATGGTGCTATGTAGAACCATGAGAGGTGCCATATAGCACTTTGTTGCTTCAACAAAAATGGTGCTCAACAGTGGTTCATTGGCTTGTTATCATAGGGGAACCTCTTTTGGTACTATATGGCACATATTCTTAAAGATAAGAAGCTTAATAGCACATTTGTCAAAATGTGTTACACAGAACCATTAGAGGTGCCATATATGACTACCATAGATGAGCCAATATGGCTCTAAATGACACTTTTACTTGAAAGATAAATTATAACTAATCACTTCTTACCAAATTGCAGCTCTAAAGATTCAAATTCCTGTACTAAATGCTTACTGAGAAACAAAATACATCCCACTTTCAAAACCTTTTAATTTATTTCTTTCAGCAGCAAATAAAATGAGTGCTGACAAGCCAGGAAATATTATACAACATTGCAATATACAGGGAGTTGTTGTTTTATACACATACAAAATAATGCAACAAGCTTGAAATATGTAAATTTTTGAAGAAGAGAGAGAGTCCTGGTTTACACACACACACACACACACACACACGCACACACACACACACACACACACACACACACATATATATATATACTGTAGCCCTGTAATCAGGTAACTTTTTCGCCTACGGTCTTAGGCCTACATTAGTTCTTTACTTTATTTGGAAAATCTAGTCTTTTTAACATTAATAGTGAGTGAGTGAAATTACTGAAAATTAATAATACACATCCACTTGCAAATTAAGTTGTATACTCTGAAGTACTGCAGAATCTTTCACTCTTTCACTGTCAACAGTGTACTAACTTTTTTGTGAGTCCTTCAGGATTTAAAAAAAAAAAAGAAACTGCAGCTAGAACTGGAAGAGGCCCAGAAATAGAGAACATTGACTTACAGTGACAGGAAGTAGTGTAAATCTGTGAATGAATGTTCTATGTAGGGACACTGTGTAGGGACCATGTCAGTCAGAGCACAGTTCATTCATGGAGCTCTTTTCTAACGAGCTCATGATCTGAATCAGGTGTGTTAAATAAGTGAGACATGCAAAACATGTGGGGGCACGTCACCAGGACTGGAATTGAGAACTGCTGCTTTAGGATACTGGATTCCAAACACAAAATATACACACAGGAGTCCCAGTGCCGTCGAGATATCCTCGCTCTCCTCTGTGATTAACTGTCCATCCAACGTGAGCACAATGTGGTCATACTGCACGAGATGACCCTCCCTACAGCCTTTAAGCTTCATCTTAGGTGTTGGGATGGGCTAGTCTGAGAATGGCCCTCGGGGAGAGGGGATAATAGCATTTATTTGCAAGGAAAACCTTATGAGTTAAATTACTTTTAACTACTGTCATACAACTGCTCAAATACTTTTGGCCATGAACTGAAAATGAACAAAATTTTCTCTTCAATTTGATAGCATAGTTTGTGTAGACCAACAAACAAAAAAACTAATGTTTGCATTGAAATAATCTGAATAACAAAATGTGCAATATGTGTAGTGCTTTGATTAGATTGTGTTTCACACACTATAGTCAACTGTTCATGGCTCACCTCAACTTCAAACAGCAACTCCGGGTCCTCCTTGAACAGAGCAGGCAAGAGCAGAATAGCTGCTTCCAACTGTAGGCCTTTAAACAAAATAACTTCATTAGTTTAACATAACATGGTGGATGCTTTTACCCATTTTTTTTTAATTAATTAATTAATTTTTTTATTTTTTAACATCCATTCCTGTGTGTAAGACAGATTAATGCAGGAAAGAAGATAGGTTTGATCTCAGGCAGAGAGGTAGGGTGTCAGTCAGTTGTACAATGAAAAACTAAGCAGTAATGATTTAATTACATTTTTTTCAGTCTGCCATCTTCACAGTCATCAATCATGCACCTGAACTTCTCCTTCAGGGGACTCCGCGAAACTCAAAGGACTCGGGGTGTCATTACAGGGAGTTGTGTGAGAATTTGTTGGTCCACATCAACATTGGTGTGGTCTCACAGATCCGAAAGGAGCTTATGTTAAGAGGAAGACAAAGGAGGAAAGACATGTATTAAAATATAGTCATAACTCATACAATTAAATAAAGAGGCAATTAACACACTACTGCACTGAGCTTTCTGGCTAGTCTGAAACACAGGAACTCAGAGAGAGTCTCCTCTGTGCTATATTTGGACACAAAATTTGTCCAATAGCATTTTATCAGCGCCATCCTTTCTTTGAGGAGCTCTATATTTGGTCTAAGCTTCTCTGTTTCCTCCATTACACGCAGATGTTCCCTGATGCTTTGTTAATTTTCTCCTGCATCAACTGATTGGGGTAGTTAAATTGTTAAAAATGGGGGCTGTCAATAAAATGTAAAAAAAACAACTAAAAACAGTCTTTAGAAAAGACTACTAGAAAGAGTCCAGACTTCTAATTATTATTAGGCAAATAATAAATATTAATGATCAAAAAGTTATGCATGACAGTCAATTATCTTAAATATGGAAATGTGGCTTACCCATGTCTGTTGTGTATCCAAAAATGTTAACAAGAGCTCTTTTCATCCAACTTAACAATGTACTGATGATTTTATACTCAAACACATTTCGTTTTGATTTTTCAGTTATTCCAGCATGAACCATCTGTAACAACATTAGAGGAATAATTTACTCAAAAATGTAATTCCAAACCCATATAACTCACTTTTGATGAACACAAAACACATTCTTAAAAAAAGCACCCACAAAAACTTAAAAGTAGCTTATGTAAGTCATGTGTCATATCTTGTGAGGTGCCAAAATCACTTTTAATTAAAAAAAAAAAAAAAAAAAAAAAATCACTCACTCGATATAGAAATTTTGAAAATTTTGAAATTTTTTTTTGAGTATACTGAAAATAGTTATTTCAAATAAATATTTGAAAATAGCACTCAAATCCATTAAATCGACACATCAAAATAACCTACAGGCTTCATGATATGATATGATATTTGTTCACGAGACATGCAAAAACCAATGATTTATATTACCATTTTAAATTTGGGGAGTTTGCAATGGTCTGATTTGTCAATATGATGTTACAAAAAGCATTGTAAATGAGGTAAAACACTTACTTTAGGTCTCTTGTTGATAACTGTAACCTCTTTGCCTGCTCCACATCGTGAATCAAAGCAAATGTCTCTCTGAGAAAAGTTTAGGAGCCACATCACATAAATATCGTTGTAAAACAATATGATGTTATAAATACATATTGTGAATGAAGTACATCACTTACTTTTGGTGTTTTCCAAAAAGCAACATCTTTTCAGTCTTCTCAGTATCACGAGACAAAGAATTATGTCTATGAGAAAAGTTTAGGACTGCACAGCACAAAAATATCGTTATAAAATAATATAACGTCATAAAATACATATGTAAATGAGACTAAACACTTACTTCAGTGTTATATCTGTTAAAACCTCCTTGTCTGCACCGCGAGAGGAAATGTCTTCTGAGAGAAACGTTTCTGACCGTTTAAACGTGCACAGCATATAAATATCACTATAAATCAATATGTTATAAAATACATATTGTAAATGAGATAAAACACTTACTTTCAGTGTTTTCCTGTTAAAAAGCAACCTCCTCATCAGCTCCGCACCGCGAGCCGCACACAGCACAGAAATATCATTCTAAAACAATGTGATGTTATAAAATTAATACTGTGTGAATTACATAAAACACTTAATCTCTGTATTTTCCGTCCTCGTGTGCTCCGCGTTGCGATTCGCGGGTCAAAGAAAATGGCGACTGAGAGAAAAGTTTAAGCCCGTTTAGGCGCGCAAAGTACGTTCAGTGGCGAATAACTCCTTAAGAGCATTATCGCCACCTATTATACTGGAATTCAAATTAAACTTACATAGGTGATGGGTCTGAAATTTGAGGGAAAAAAAAACTTGTGGATAATTCAACACCAGAGCTGATTTTACTTTTATATGGTATGCGTAAATGAGTTACAGAGACATTTTATTTTGTGTGTTCATTAAATTGTTCATTAAATAAAAAATATTGTGTGTGTGTGTGTGTGTGTACGTGTGTGTGTGTGTGTATATATATATATATATATATATATATATATATATATATATATATATATATATATATATTATAAATTAAAATCTGATGGACAGTTAGTAAATTAAGTTTAATTTACTGCAATTACAAAATTTGGAGTATAATGAAGTGAGGTGTAGGCAAGTATGGTAACCCATACTTCGAATTTGTGTTCTGCATTAATCCCATCCAAGTGAAAACACAGTTAAAAAAAATAATGGCTAGCTTAATGTCTTCTTTATGTACAGCAGTGGTGCTAGCACCTTAACCACCCCAAAGAACCGCTGAAGAACCACTGAAGAACCATACGGGGGCTTAACAGGTTCTTTATACGGTAGTGGTGCTATATAGCACCTTAAACTCCCCAAAGAACCACTGAAGAACCACTGAAGAACCATTTTTTGTTTAGAGTGTAATGTCTTTGCCCACACAAGATCTAATAACTTCCCCCCAAAAATGTTAAGATTTTTTTGTATTTTTTTTTTCTTACCTTGTTACACTTGACTGGCCTACAAAAAATGCTTATAAATTTCTCATTATGTTACATTATTACCAAATATTGGATTCAGTCGTTTCACTTGTTTTCTTTCATTTTTCTAGAGTAAAGCAAAGGCTTTTTGACTCTTAAGCAGATAAATGTAAGTGTACAGTATGTTCTTGATGATGATCATTCCAAAGGATTAAAAGATTTTCACTTTTATTCTGCCTCATGCATAAGACGTCAGTAGGCTACTTAAAATACCCATTCATGTCAGATTTCTTAGTCCCATTGGGCTGTAGGAGTAAAAACCTCAAAAAATATTTCTGTACAACGCAGCAGACATTTTTGCCCTGGCAGAAGAGTGAGGGAGTTTTATCCCTGAACAAGACAAGTAATTATAGATCCCACAGCAAATGTTTTCACTGAAACTTTACAAATTGTCTATCTCAATAGGAGGCCAAAACCATGGGCAGCTCTTTTCTCTGGAGGATGAACTGATTGATTGTTGATATACCGGTCAAGATCTGAAGGCAAAATGTGGGTTCATGTGGATTTTTATTCTCGTAAAAATTAAAAAGCTACAAGCAGCAGCACAGTAAGAAATGCACTGTTCACATTTTACAGAGTGGGATACGACTGAATTTACAAAATGGCAACCAACACACCCTATCTTAGAAACATGCCTGTAAAATATCACATAGTGAATTATATGTAATATAATTAAATAACATTTCCAACAACATGCATTGCATGTATTGAGAAATGCTAACCCCAAGAATAACCCAAATCATTAATATTATCTGTTGAATCTCTAATGTGGAGTTTTTCGCCTACTGTAACATGCACGTTTGCTTTTCTGTTTTATTGACTCATGTAAAGTCTGTAAAGTATAATATTATTCAGGGTTTCTTTGAACTGCTGTTTGAATATTATTTTAAAACAAGTTGTAATATTGTGGAAAGTAAACTGGGTATCATTTTGTGCATTCATGGGTCCTGAAAGGTGACCAAATGTCCATAATTTGTGAATATGAGTAAGTAATGACAGAGTATGTACTGCAGAACATTTGCTGAAGGCGCAATTTCACACTGGCATCAACTCTAGCAGTTGACAAACACTTTAAGGAACATTATTTGTGACCTGTGTATTTGCAATGTTTCTTTTCCCTTTCACTCTTTTTTTTTTAGCCAACCTTTGCTTAACAAAGCCTAAAAAATATTGATAAAAATGAATGGTGAAAATTAGATGTGAACTAGGATGAACATTTAGTCACCCCAAAATGAACATTTGCTGAAAATTAACTTACCCTCAAGCCATCCAAGATGTAGATGAGTTTGTTTCTTCATCAGACAGCTTTGGAGAAATTTAGCATTACTATACGTGATTAAATCAAAATAAGAGTCCAAAACAGCTGATAAAAAAAAAAAAAGAAAAAAAAAAAAAACATTTTTATCATCATTAAAGGGGTGGTTGACTGTATTTATGGGGTGCAATCTAACATGTGTTAATGCTTCGCTTCTTAAAAAACACATTATTTTTTACATAATTTACATTTATTTCACACCGCTATGTCCCTGATAAACGCGCTGATCATTTCCTGCTTTTATTAAGTCCCTCCCTCAGAAATACACGATGGGCTCTGATTGGTTAGCTGACCCAGTGTGTTGTGATTGGCTAAACCGCCTGTAGTGCAAGTCTAAACGTCCCGCTAATCGTATTATATGACCCTTTTAAGAGTTCTCTATCCATAATATTGCTTCTCCAATGAAAAAGTCATCTCGTCTGAATCCTGAGAGAAATATGCACAGATAAAGCACCGTTTAGAAACAGTCCAAAGTACTTCTAAACCAAAATGGCGGTGAACTTTGATGTAAGAGGACAACAGGGGATGAACTTTTTAACTTGATGAAGTGTTATTATGAATTATGGGCTCATATTTTATCAGAAGTGACTGTATAAAGATAAAACACTTTAATGATGGAATTGTTTTTTACAAATACGCAGATGTTCACTTTGCAAGACATAGGCCTACTTCTAAGTCTGTTCCAAGGAAGAAACAAACTCATCTACATCTTGGATAAATTTTCAGCAAATTTTCATTTTTGGGTGAACTATGCTTCTATAGTTCCCCTTCAGGAACTCGAGCTGCGTTGAACGCTTTGGGAACGCCCCCGGCGAGACACCGTACTGAAGCATGTGTGTAATCAGTCCAATAGAGAAACGAGACGTCACGAGCGGGGTGACGTAAGCCATCAGGAAGCATAAAGCACACCCGGCAAATGCTCATGTCAGCTTTTGCTCTTCAGCGAGCACGTCTATGTATGTGTGTTTGTTGCATCAATCACTCAGTCAGTCAGAAATATCTCTGTATAGAAAGAGAGAACAAAATGACAAAGTGTAAAAGCAAGAAGTCTGAGTATGTGGCGAGCGGACGGTGTTTCAAGTCGTGTGTTCCTCCCTGCCCACGTTATATCTCGGGTGGGGATACACACAATTTGTGCATCATCTGTTTGGGAGCGGAGCACGCTAAAGCAGCTCTTGAGGGGGCTGCTTGTCATGATTGTGAGCTTCTCCCGCTCCGTGTGCTCCGCTCCCACCTGGCCGTTTTTGATGAGAGCGGCCAGGTTCGCAATCCTGCCGGGTCCGGTTCCGCTGTTATCGTGGGGATCGCAAGTGGATTTAGCGGAAGGATCCGAGACGGGCTCATCCTTATCTTGGTACTCGCCTGCTAGATCCATGGCTCCCTCTCAGGGATCGAAAGCCCGCCCTGCGGTTTCTTCCCCCCAGAGAGAGAGCCAGACGCTTCATCTATCTTCCTCCGTGGAGGTTGATGTGATGAGCGTCGACACGGAGGAGACTGTGGTCTCGCCACCGCAGTCCCTCGTGTACGAGGAGCTCGAGGAGGATGTGACTCACACTGTAGCCAAGTTGAACATCGATTGGCCAGCCGAGAAACAGGATGCTCGTCCCAAAAATAAATTAGATGAACGTTTCCTTAGAGCCAGATCGCAACCTTCACGCCGGGGCCTTCCATTTTTCCCCGATCTCCATTCAGAGCTGTCAAGATTGTGGGAGAAACCGTATTCAGCCCGACTCTACAGCCCCAACGTGTCGAATTATTTTAACATCACGGGGCTGAATGAGAAGGGTTATGGGACAATGCCAACGATGGAGCAGACGCTCACGAGCTATCTGTCCCCGTCCTCTGCATCGTCCCTGAAGGCCCCGAGACTTCCCACCAGGCCAGTAAAATTAACATCAAGTCTGGTTGGGAAAGCTTATTCGGCGGCAGGTCAGGCTGGTGCGTGTCTGCACACTATGGCGGTGTTGCAGGTGTACCAGGCTGACCTGCTTAAAGACCTGGATGTTAGGGGGGAGGAGGAATCCGACGTAGTAGCCAAACTACGTCAGGCCACAGATCTGTCGCTTCGGGCCACCAAGGAAACGGCCAGAGCCATTGGCCGTTCCATGGCAGCTCTCGTGGCCACGGAGCCACACCTATGGTTGAATCTGTCCGAATTGCAAGACATGGATAGATTCTTCCTGCTGGATGCCCCGCTATCGCCTTCTGGCCTCTTCGGCGGCACAGTAGACACTGTCGTCTAGAGGTTTCAGGAGCCGAAGAAGCAGGCGGCGGCATTCCAGCGCTTCCTCCCTCGCCGTTCCCAGGTCTATGGGGCTGCTGAGCGGGAGCAGCCCCAGTCATCCAGCTCCTCGTATCGCCAGACCCAGAAACAGAGCTTGGCGTCCCATGCCCCCCCATAGAAAGACCAGGGGGTGGGGCGGCGCTCTCGGTCGGGGGCCTCTAAGCAGAAAATGGATCTGCGGAACGTTATTTTTGTCGAATAGGTCCTCGGCCAAGCGGTCCTGACAAATATATCATCAGGACCCTGAGGGCAGCCCACTGTGGGGAGAAGAGGTACACACCTCAGCATACGGTGCCCGATCCTCCTCAGTGCCCTCAAGGGGCTTCACTGATACCCCTGTCACCTTCGGTGCTTCAGGGCTCAGTGAGCTCCGACGAGCGGATTTCTCAGCTGCCGCCCGAAATCGGTACGGCACAAGAAAGCTCTTCCCCTCACAAGAGGGCGCTAGAGCAGTCAAATCGATCGTTTCCTGCCCATTAGTCACTTCAGGGCATCGAAGTAGCTTCTCTAGTTACACCAGAGGCCAGTCTCGAGAGACTGGTTCCCTTAGTAGACTTTCTGGCAGCGTGGAAGCTTCTGCCAAACGTCTCACAATGGGTACTGCAGACTGTAGAGAGAGGGTACAGAATTCAGTTCGGTTCTCGTCCACCTCATTTCAACGGTGTCGTTCCAACATTAGTGAACCCCGAGCAGGCTCTGGTATTGGAACAAGAAGTACAGACTCTCTTGAGGAAGGAGGCCATAGAATGTGTTCCTCCTCTCTGTCGTTCCGAAGAAGGATGGGGGGTTGCGTCCGATAATAGATCTGCGTCTGCTGAACCGCGCTATCAAACGGTTTCGGTTCAAGATTCTCACCATCAAACAGATCATGTCTCAAATCAGGTCCGAGGACTGGTTTGTCATGATAGATCTCAAGGACGCATACTTCCATGTATCCATCCTTCCTCAACACAGGAAGTTCCTGAGGTTTACTTTTGGGGGCGAAGCATACCAATATCAGGTTCTTCCGTTCGGCCTGTCACTCTCGCCCCGCACTTTTACGAAGTGTGTGGATGCTACCTTGGCTTCACTGCGACTCCAGGGCATCTGCATACTGAATTACATCGATGACTGGCTGATTCTAGCTCAGTTGGAGGAAATGGCAGCTCGGCATCGAGATGTCGTCCTCGCACATATGAAGGAGCTGGGGTTATGGCTAAACACCAAGAAAAGTATGCTATCTCCAGCACAGAGGACCACTTATCTGGGCATGGTGAGGGACAGTTGTCTCCTGCTCGTATCTGAGCGATTCTCACGGCCGTGAGAGGAGTAAGAGAAGGCCAGTCACTCACTGTGAAACATTTTCAGAGATTGCTGGGGCTGGTGGCAGCGGCGTCCAACGTGATACCTTTTGGCCTGCTGTACATGAGACCCCTACAGTGGTGGCTCAGGACCAAAGGGTTTTCCCCGAGGGGGAACCCGCTTCACACGATCAAGGTCACGCGGCGATGCTTACGTGCCTTAGACATGTGGAAGAAACCGTGGTTCCTGTCTCAAGGCCCGTCGCTGGGGGCTCCTTGTTGTTGTGTAACGCTAACGATGGACGCCTCCCTCACGGGTTGGGGGGCTGTCATGAGTGGCAGCTCTGTCCGAGGTCTGTGGGAAGGCCATCATCTCACGCGGCACATCAATTGCCTGGAGATGCTGGCCATGTTTCGAGCTCTCAAACACTTCCTGCCAGACCTCAGGGGTCATCATGTGCTTGTTCGCACAGACAACACATCAGTGGTCTCCTATATAAATCGGCAGGGGGCTCTGCGTTCGTGCTCCCTTTACAGACTGGCGCACCAGGTCCTCCTGTTGGCTCAGGGAAAGCTCCTCTCACTCAGAGCAGTCTATATCCCTGGGTACGTCAATCAGGGAGCAGAAATCCTGTCGAGACAGGGGCTGAGGCCCGGGGAATGGAGGCTCCATCCCGAGGTGCTAGAGCTCCTTTGGGAGGAGTTCAGTCAGGCGGAAGTGGATCTCTTTGTGTCGCAGGAAACGACACACTGTCCGCTCTGGTTCTCCCTCATGCATCCAGCCCCGTTGGGGCTGGATGCCATGGTACAGACATGGCCGAGGCTTCGCCTGTACGCTTTTCCCCCGATCGCGCTGCTCCTGGGAGTTCTAGAGAGAGTACGCCGGGACGGGGTCAGTCTACTACTAGTAGCCCCATTCTGGCCGGCCTGAGTGTGGTTTTCGGACCTTGTGTCTCTCCTCGATGGCTCTCCACTCGAGATTCCGATCAGGAGGGACCTTCTCTCACAGACGGGGGGCACCATCCTTCACCGCCGCCCGGAGTTATGGAAACTGTGGGCATGGCCTCTGAGGTGGCACAGCTCATAGCATCCGGTCTTTCAACTGAGGTTGTTGAGACCATACTCCAATCTAGAGCTCCCGCCACGAGGAAATTGTACACCTTGAAGTGGAAATTTTCACCTCTTGGTGCAGACAGTGACTGCAAGACCCAGTTAACTGCCCAGTTGGTACAATTCTGGAGTTTCTGCAGGAGCGATTCTCTGCAGGGTTGTCCCCCTCCACTCTGAAGGTTTACGTGGTGGCCATAGCTGCTTACCACGCCCTTCAGGGTGGTCAGTCAGTGGGTAGACACCCGTTAGTTACATGTTTCCTCCGTGGCACCCAGAGGCTGAGGCCAGTACAGCGCACCAAGGTGCGCTCATGGGATCTGGCAGTGGTTCTGGAGGCTCTGTGTAAAGCTCCATTCGAACCCATAGAAGAAGTCTCAGACAAGCTCCTGACGCTAAAGACTATCTTCTTGCTCGCTATTTCCTCGCTAAAGAGGATCGGGGACCTCCAGGCTCTCATTGTAGCTGGCCTGGAGTTTGCCCCAGGCATGGCCAGGGCATTCTTTTACCCGAGACCCAGGTATATCCCTAAAGTGCCCACTGCCTCGCCGGGTCCCATCGTACTACAGGCCTACTGTCCACTCCCCTTTCAGGAAGCAGGCCAGGAGAGACTCAATCTGCTGTGTCATCCATTCATCCAATTTTACAGCTTGGACCTGGCGTCTACTCAAGGGTCCCAAGTCCTCTCGTCCTGATGTGCTCAGTATGATACACACACGACAGGGATTTGCTCGTATGGCACAGTGGGTATTCTTGTTCCCAAAGTGTTCGATGCAGCTTGAGTTTCTGAAGAGGAACGTCTGGAGGTTACGTATGTAACCATGGTTCCCCGAAGGGAACGAGACGCTGCGTCTCCTTGCCATACTCCCTGCACCCCTGCACATGCTCGCTTTCGCAGAAGCTGATATGAGCGTTTGCCGGGTGCACTTTATGCTTCCTGATGGCTTACGTCACCCCGCTCGTGACGTCTCGTTTCTCTATTGAGCTGATTACACACATGCTTCTGTACGGTGTCTCGCCGGGGGCGTTCCCAAAGCTTTCGACGCAGAATCTCGTTCCCTTCGGGGAACCATGGTTACATACATAACCTCCAGACGTTCACTCAAAAAAAGAAATGTTGTCATCATTTACTCACCCTCATGTTGTTCTAACCTGTATGAATTTCTTTCTACTATATGTGGAACACAAAACATGATTTAAAAATATTTAAATGTAGTTTTATTCTATTATATTAAGTGCGGTCCAGGATTCTGATTATACTGATTATTGCGTTGTTACATTAAATAGGACACTACTGAGCCCCTGACATCCTCTCTCATCCCATCAGGAGATTTAGACCTGCAATTTTTGGGCTTTATGGAAAAGCACATGGATGAGTAGCCACAAAGACTCCTGCACAAGGCCAGATGGAAGCTTTCAGTTTAGTGTCTGATACATTCCTGCAACACCTGTGTCAATCCGCCACCATTTGTTTCAGCGTTTAGACTGGAGATGATATTTGCATTTAAATGCACTTTTCTGTGAACACCTGTAATGCTTTAGACCCCCCATTTTTGTCATCTGGACAATGTCGTCACATTTCAAAATTTCCCTGATTAATTGCTATCTGTGTCTATTGTGCTCCATTAATCGACGGATGAGTGATCCTTTTGGCTGATTCCCGTGATGGGAATGTACAGTCTGGCTTGGTCTCCAACTGTGGTATTTTTACAAGGCAGTCATCTTTTTCATTTCGGGATGTTAAACAATTCATAAGCAGTCATCACTGAACCTGTTAATAAACCAGGATCAAATTACAATGGGCAAACACAAGAGCCAGGGAAAGACAAACTTAGTATTAGAGATTAATATTCGCCTCAAATATAATGAAATTTAACATACTAAATACCTCAGAAAAGGGGGAGAAAATCCTATATCAATCTCCTTAAACAAAAAAGGGGTTTCTGGATAAGTATGAGATTCTTAATATATGTAAATTTATTAGTTTTAGTTCTAAAGTGACAGGTTTGAAGGTATTAATTATATATTTATTTGTTTATAAATTAATTTATTTTATTCAGGACAAATATATTATCCCCAAACATTATGTATCAAGCTTTGTGGTAAAATATTGGAAATTGGGGCTAATATAAATATATAATTTAATGTATAATATATGCACCACATGATATTAAATATATATTAAATATTAAATAATATTAAACATCTATATTATTAGTTATCAGGAAAAAAATCTTAGTCTTAAATGTTTTACTGCTGATCTTTATAGGCAAATTAATGTAATTGATTCTATCCCTTGCAGCTTTCAAACATTATCTGATTCAAATTCCTTTCTTGGACAGAAGGCTGAAAGTTTGATGGATTTGTGTTCTCCTGTATGTGAACAGGCCCTTTGGGGATCTTCTAAACACAGCGCATGATGGGAAGGCCATGCCTTGCTGTTGCAAGCAGTAATTGATTTTCAGCCAAACTTACTAATGGCCAGATGTTCATCCTCCACACCAAATGCATTATTCTAAATTGAAACATTAGTATGAAGAATGACATGTTATATTTAATTAAGCTAAGTAATATGTGTTGTTTTGTTAATGAATGCTCTCAATGCAGCAAAATGTGAACTGCTGCCTGTAATGAAAATGTGATCTTACACAGATTATCTTCAGTCCTTTTGAAATGCTTTCTTTGTCATAGAGATGTACTGTACTACTTAGTGTGCCTTGGACAGTGCCATGGACTGTAGGCCGGTGATAGTTATGTTTAATGACATTATATGACTTTTCAAAGCAAGTATTGATATGTGATTCATTGCAATTTGCTCAGTTATTTTAATCTGCAAATCATGTAATTAATTTGATTAAAATTCAATTGGCTGAAACCCTTAATTGGATGATATACATAATAGGAGCGTTTGATGTTAAATTGGATAGTTTGTTTCACATGGACTTCTTGCTCAGACCTTTAAAAACAATTCTCTGGTCTAGAGCTTGATTTCATATCTCCCATCTCCATTGTTCACCGGCCTTCCTTTGAGGATTTTAATTCCTAGTGGGCTTTGTTTGTTTGTGGGTTGAGTAATTATAGCCATCATTCTTTCAGAGGCGTGATGGCATTTCATGCACGTACCGCTCCATTGTAATTATCCTTTACTGCAGGTGGGTTTGTTCTTGAGCTGTTCTGTATTTCTCCACAGTGGGGTTATTTTCTCCTATGACAATCAATTGCCCTCAAAGCAGGGGGAATTTGGCCTGGCTTCATGGCAGGGATGAGAGCAGTTTATCTTAAACTTTTTGTTTGAAAAGAATGCTATTACTTGGCATAATAGTACAGTGTATATTAGTACCTGGCTATTGGCCATCAAAAATTTTTTACGTTATTTTTTAAAAGCTGCTTTTGAAAAATATGTATGTTCTGTAAGTACTATACTGTACACATAAATTGAACTGAATTGAACATGGCGTGAAATGTCAGAGAAAAGAGAAAAATCATTGTCATCTGATAAATGGAAACACTCCGTGCTAGTAAAGTCACCTCGAACAGCAATCACTGCCATCCAGTTCTAGAGGTTTCTTCATCAGACAGACAGGGCATGTTGTCTCCCCCCTCCCCCCAAATCAATATCATCCTGGGGAATTTTACATCAGGCAGGATGGGTCTGACATACAACCACCATTCAGCTGCACTCAGATGGAAAAGAGTTGCTCATTATCCCAGTAATAGAGTAAGAGCGGGCTGTTTTTCCTGAGAGGCAGAGATTGAGATCCCATTACTAAAGGGCCCTGGACTGTGGCCCTTAAAACCCACCCCACGATATGACCATAAATTGATCCTCTCCGGCTTGTCCCCTAAAACACAATCTTGGCTAGAGCTAACTGTTGAACTGATCTGGCTAGTAAATCAGATGCCTTAAGCTTTTCGTGGTTAGACAGCGAAGCATAAATCCTGTTATTTTGGGAATCTGTTCAACAGCTCTTTGCTGAAATCTCTTTCTGTTTGCACAGTCTATTTTTGTACCTTCTCTCAAACCTCCTGAGCTCTATACTTGCTAACTGTCTCGATCTAATGGTCTTACATAATTGGTCAAAAGTGCACTTGATACACAGATAGTCCTGTACATGTGATGTGTAGAAAAGTGTGTTTTTCAGCTTTATAGTCCTTGTCTGTTAGCTTTGCGGTTATTTATTTGCTAGTGTACTCCTAAAAGATGTGAACATTTCAAAAACTAAAATCTTTTTCTTTCTGGAAAATGGAACAAAAATATTATAGAGCATCATGATGTCAAGTCTGGTTAGTCTATGGTCTGATGAACATATTTGAGCTTCAAAAGTGAATCTTTCAGGACTATAATGATTATTTCTGAGTAGAAATGTTAAATTATCCTAATTGTAAGAAAAAAAAGTAGACAAGATGCTACACAAACATTAGATTTGGACAGTGTCTTGATTACAGTGTCTGTCACTAATGATTATTTTGGAAATCAAGTAATAAGTCGATTATTTTGACGATTAATCGAGTAATCAGATCATTTTTTTGTGGTAATAAAAATAGACCTAAGTGAACAATAGCCTTTAAAATGACTTTAAATAGCCTACATATCTAAGAGCAATGAGGCAATAATAATTGGTTCAAATAAAATATGAAAAAAAAAAAAAAAATCAAATGGTTTTACTGAACAAAACAGTTAAAATACATAATGTAATAAAACAATATAATCATAACTTATGTACATTATGTATTATATCAAATGCCTGCAGTGGGCGCTAACGCCCTTATGATTGTTTTAACACTTCACAGTGCGACCAAATCCTCGTTTAATATTGACCAAACAACATTTAACACAAATGTCTACTTAATCTTTAATATTTGGCATTCACAATAGTTCACAATAGTACTATGATTTATTATGATTTTTAAATGGTTTTAATATTTTATGCAGCCTAAATGGTCTAATAATGCTTTTCATGGATTGTCCTCCGTGGAAAGCACCACTGCCTGTATTTTGCCGGTTAATCGACACAGGCTAAATGCAATCAAGGATTTCTATAATCAAGTACTCGAATTTAATGGAGGAATCATGACAGCCCTAGTCTTGATCGCTTCATATATCCTAAAGCAGCTTTCGGACACGGTCTTTGACAGCCTACCATTAATGATGACGACCGCCATTCATCCCAGTGATGACTGTGGCCTCTTCATCAGATCTGTCACCCTGGGATCTTAGGTCGAATAGGTCGAAAGTGGTCTTGCTCAAGACAAGAACACGGGTTCATTTTCTTTCTCATCATTCTCTGGTTGGCAGGTCTGCTGGTGTAGGTGAGAAATCATCTGCAAATTAATGTATAGTGTTTTTTATGGATTTTGTTCATGGTACAAGCGGTCAAGTGTGGCTTTTCCTTGGTCAGAATTTCCAAAACAGGGTTTTGTGGGGTTTGTGAGGGAGTTGAAAAGCTTATAAATAATCACATATTATGTCCTACCTTGGGTTTTTAATTCTAGCAATGAGAGTTCACTGATATTGTACTGACACTCAAGCAATGGTGTGATGTGCATCAAATCTCCTGTGTCAGCTGAGTCTTTTTGAAGAGTTCCTGAGTTGTGTTTGTCAGAAAACATTGCAGCAGGCTTTGATATATCACAAACCCCACGCTTGTCATTTTTAAAAAGGAGTCCAAGACTTGTTTCAGCAAATAAACATGTCACTTTTCACAACTAAATTACTCAGCATGTAGTTACCTGCTGTACAGGATATGTTTGATTCACTGCCATGTCAAGGGAAGTGGAGTTGGTGTAACTCTTTAAACCACTAGTCTGGAAAATAGCTTAGCGCTTATTTTTCGTAGTATTGATGTCAAAGTAAAAAAAAAAAAAAAGTAAACTGTGAAGTACTCCATGTCTGGGATGGTTATTGTTTATTTTTTATTTATTAATTTTTTTGAAGGACTTTAAATTTAGTTGCCACTCTCTGATTTTATTTAATATTCAGACTTGTGAATTATGACTTAATTTATTAATCTGAACTTCAACCTTAAACTTAAATATGTAGTTAATGTGCAAATATGTAGCTCTTTTTCTGGTTTACACTGACCTGATGTATCACATTTGCATATTAGATAAATATTTAGTTATTAATTTAGATTTAACATTTATATTTAAATGTGTCATATATTAAATTGCAACCATTGGAGAAAGTGACAAATTTGCAGCACACTTTTTTTGGCATTTGGCTCAACACAAGCAGCTTTAAGGAATAGTTCACTCTAAAATAAGCAATTCTGTCATTACGTGCTCTCTCTGTAAAAGATGACTTAGCACTGCAAATGTCTTTGGTTCCAGGCAGCTGAAAGCGTAACAGATAAAGAATTGGGCTACTAATACAGTGGTTGAAGGTATGGTTACTAAAATACACAATCCTGCTCAGTCACCATTGTCCTATTGTGTAATGTAGCATACGTAACCTGCCAGAAGTCATTTTGGATATAAAAGAGATAAATGATAACTAGCATTGTCTGTTCTGTCTCCATCCCGTTTGACTGTTTATAGTTGCTAAGAAATAGTTGCTTGACCATCCACTTTGGTTACATAATAATGTAATATTGTTGTCTAATAAAATAAAGCGTAAACATTAATTTTTAGTAGAACTAAAATGTTATGAATAAAATTATTTTAACATACAAAAACCAATTTTGTTGGTTTTAAAAAATCTGGCTCAGAATATAGTATCAATTAAAAGTTATTTCAGCCAACAGAAAATTTTAATCAAAAGTGGTGTAAAACTGTTAGCCGGGCAGCTCTTTTCAAATGTAAGTGCTTTGGGTAGCAAGAAATTATCCTTATGGTTAAATGACAGTATATTATTTTCACAGTTGCTGTTAGCACATGTACATCAAAGGTGGAAAAATACACAGGTCAGTGTGCCAGAGGATACGTGTCAACAGTAAGGCCACAGATGGTTGTGTTGAGATTATCAATTCCAGTTTTCCCCTTACTTGCAGCATTATTATGCAATTCAGTAGTTGATAACTTTTAAACATCCTCAGGGTGTATCCTCTCCCTGTAGCCCAATGTTTTCTAAGAGTAGTTTTATGTGAGTACCCTCTGGCAATCTGCATTCCCAGTGTGCAACACCACCTTCTCCCTGATTGATTCCGACGCTGTCTTCTGAGAAGAAAGGATACGAATCTCCCTGGATTTCACTCTGATGCACAGATATACTGCGGACCGGGACACTGCAAAACCTCCTGGTCTAAAGAGGAATTTGATAAAAGCAGGGGGAATTGAGCAGTGTGCTTAACTGCCCTTCATTTCAGGGGTAATAATGTCCTTAGAGGATTTTTGAGTTGAGACTTCTCGTCATTGACAGAATAATTACAGCGTCATTAATACAGATACAAATTTAAAATAGGATTGCAAAAATAAAATAAAATAAAATCAATACAGTTGCTAAGATGCTATAAATATTTATAATAATCATTGTAAATATTTATAGGAAGAGGAAATGAGCTCCTAACTTCATACAGGGAAAAAAAAAAAAAAAAAAAATATATATATATATATATATATATATATATATATATATACACACGCACACACATACACACACACATATTTTTTATTTAAAAATATTTATTTAAACTATTCTGCTGCTTCCTACTATTCTATGTAGAATGTAGTGTAACTGTGCAATATGCTTTATAAATATGCTTTATATGTATATCCTGTATATGTATACGTATATATGTGTGTGTGTGTATGTATATATATATATATACACAGTCATGGGCAAAAATATCGGCATCCTTGGTAAATATGATCAAAGAAGGCTGTGAAAATGAATCTGCATTGTTAATCCTTTTGATCTTTTATTTAAAAAATTCACAAAAATCTAACCTTTCATTGGATAATAAGAATTTAAAATGGGGGGAAATATCATTATGAAATAAATGGTTTTCTCTAATACACATTGGCCACAATTAATGGCACCCTTTTATTCAATACTTTTTGAAACCTCCATTTGCCAGTTTAACAGCTCTAAATTTTCTCCTATAATACCTGATGAGGTTAGAGAACACCTGACAAGAGATCAGAGACCATTCCTTCATCCAGAATCACTCCAGACCCTTTAGATTCCCAGCTCCATGTTGGTGCTTCTTCTCTTCAGTTCACCCCACTCATTTTCTACAGGGTTCAGGTCAGAGGACTGGAATGGCCATAGCAGAAGCTTGGTTTTGTGGTCAGTGACCCATTTTTGTGTTGTTTTTGAGGTTTGTGTTTGGATTATTGTACGGTTGGAAGATCCAAACATGGCCCATTATAAGATTTCTAACAGAGTCAGTCACTTATTGATTTTTTATCTGTTGGTATTTGATAGAATCCATGATGCAATGTGTCTAAACAAGATGTCCAGGACCTTCAGCAGAAATATAGGCCTGCAGCATTAAAAATACAGCAGTATATTTCATTGTACACATGGGGTACTTTTTATCCCTGTGTTCACCAAACCCATCTTGAATGTTGGCTGCTAAAAAGCTCTTTTTTTTGTTTCATCTGACCATAGAAGCCAGTCCCATTTGAAGTTCCAGTCGTGTCTGATAACTGAATATGCTGGAGTTTGTTTTTGGATGAGCGAGGAGAATTTTTCTTGAAGCCCTCCCAAACAACATGTGGTGATGTAGGTGCTGTTTGACAATATTTTTTAAAGGTTTTCTGACCCCGAGACTCAACTATTTTCTGCAATTCTCCAGCTGTGGTCCTTGGAGAGTCTTTAGCCTCTCAAACTCTCCTTCTCACCGTGCATTAGGATGATATAGACACACGTCCTCTTCCAGGCAGTTTTGTAACATTTTATGTTGATTGGAAGTTCTTAATTATTGCCCTGATGGTGGAAATGGGAATTTTCACTGCTCTAGCTCTTTCCTTAAAGCCACTTCACTAATTTGTGAAGCTCAATTATCTTTTGCTGCACATCAGAAATATATTCTTTGGTTTTTCTCATTGTGATGGATGATTAAGGGAATTTGGGCTTTGTTTTCCCTCCTATTTATATTTCTGTGAAATAGGAAGCCATGGCTGGATAATTTCACGTTCATAATCACCCTGGAGTGCTCAAAATTGTGAATATGAATGGGAATATACTTCAGAGATATTTTACTCATAAGAATTTCTAGGGGTACCAATAATTGTGCTCAACGATAGATTGTTGATTCTAGGAGATTTTAATATTCATCTCTGCTGTCCATCCAAACCCCTGGTGAAAGAGTTTTTACACCTTATTGATTCCTTGAATCTATCACAATTTGTGTCTAGCCCCACTCACAATTTGGGACACACATTGGATCTGGTGTTGTCTTATGGTTTCCCAATAACAAATCTGAGAGTGATTGATGCTGCCTTTTCAGACCATTTGCCAATTGTGTTTGAATCTGTCGGTGTTTCCACCACCCCTACTTACTCTCAGTCTGTAAGCTACTCTCGTTTTATGCAGCCATTCACTGCCAGTTTATTTTCAGAGCACTATCTAGCAAACTTTGTAGATGCCGCCTTTTTCGACAAATTAAACACGGAAGAGATGTTGGAGGTTTTTACTAATTCCTGCTCCATTTCTATTGATTCTGTTGCTCCCCTTAAGCCAAGGAAAGTGAAGAAAAACAATATTACTTAGCCTTGGTTAAATGCTAACACCCGTGCTCTCAGACAGGAGTGTCGTAAGGCAGAGCGAAAATGGAAAAGGGACAAACTCCAAGTCTCATATCAGTGTCTAAGAGCATGCTTAGCTAGTTACCAAAAATCAGTCAAAGAGGCTAAGTCTGAATTCCTTTCTAAACTCATTACTGAAAATGTGAACCGACCGAGGATGCTGTTTAAGACTTTTGATTTGGTACTAAATCCCGTACCTGCTCCGTCTCTTGTTCCGTCTCGGGAGACCTGTGAGAACTTTTTTAATTTTTTAACAACAAAGTACAGGATATCAGAGCTTCTATTAAGCCATCAATATTTGATCCTCCATTGAGCTGTTCACCTACAGAGTTGTTAACCTGTTTTCACCCCATCTCCTCTGTACAGCTAGCTGGTATTGTTTCTAAGGTTAAACTGTCCACCTGTGAGTCTGATGTTATTCCAGCTCGTCTACTTAAGGAAGTGTTTGCAACCTTGAGTCCGGCTGTAACAGGTATCATTAATAACTCTTTGGAAAGTGGAGTTGTACCTGCTAGTTTTAAACATGCTATAGTTCATCCTCTGCTAAAGAAATCTCATCTTGACCAATCTGTTTTCAGTAATTTCAGGCCTATTTCCAAATTGCCTTTTATCTCAAAACTGTTAGAGAGAGTTGTCTACAGTCAGTTGGATTCCTACATTAGTATGTCCAATGTTCTGGACACTTTCCAGTCGGGTTTTAGATCACTACACAGCACTGAAACTGCATTGTTGAAAGTCAGCAATGACCTTCTGCAAGTTCTTGATACTGGTTCTTATGCAGTACTTGTTTTGTTGGATCTAAGTGCGGCATTCGACACAATTGATCATAGTATTTTGTTACAGCGGCTGTAAAAGTTGGTCGGTATTCAGGGTGTTGCTCTGCAGTGGTTGGACTCTTATCTTAAAGATAGAACCTTCTCAGTGAGTATTGGGAAGTTTTCTTCTTCATCAGCTCCTTTGTCATGTGGCGTGCCCCAAGGTTCCATCTTAGGCCTTCTTCTCTTTTCTCTATACATGCTTCCTTTGTGTGCCATTTTTAAGAAATATAAGATCTCCTATCACTGTTATGCTGATGATACACAGTTTTATCTTCCAGCAAAAACTGACAGCAGTGGCTCTTTGGATGTGCTTTACGACTGTTTTGAGGAGATAAAAGGTTGGATGGCTGATAATTTTCTACAGTTAAACGAAAGCAAAAGTGAAATTTTGATTTTAGGTCACTCTAGAACTTCATCTGATTTTAATTTAGGGTCCCTTTCCGCTAGTGTTCAAACCTATGTAAGAAATCTTGGGGTTACATTTGATTCGTTTCTCAGCTTCGATAAACAAATTAGTACAGTGGTAAAGGGTAGCTTCTTCCATCTTAGATCCATTGCTAAGTTGAAACAGTTGTTGCCTCATAAAGACTTGGAAACTGTAATACATGCTTTCATAACATCTCGCTTGGACTACTGTAATTCCCTTTATTGTGGACTGCCTCAAACAGCGATTTCTCGCTTACAAATTGTCCAGAATGCTGCAGCGAGGCTTCTTACCAGAACAAGAAAGAAGGATCACATTTCTCCAATCTTAGCATCTTTACATTGGCTTCTTGTAAAGTTCAGAATCGATTTTAAAATAGCTGTTTTTGTGTACAAGACGTTAGCTGGCCTTGCATCAAAATATATCAGTGACCTTCTGACTGCTTACTCCCCTCAAAGAGCTCTTAGGTCCAGTAATGTTTATCTTAACGGTCCCACGTTGTCGCTGTAAAACCAAGGGTGGCCGGGCTTTTTCAGCTGCAGCCCCGAAACTTTGGAATAGTTTGCCTGTAAATGTGAGACTCGCTCCTTCATTAGCTAGTTTTAAGTCTGATCTCAAATCTTATTTGTTCTCCCTGGCTCTTGAATAATGCCAGTTATGTTAGCCAGTTTGGTTAACTGTTCCCAATTTGGCTTAGATTCAATTTATTTATTTTTTTATGTTACTATTTTATGCCTTTTTATATACTGTATTTGCTGTATTATATTTGTATTTGTTGTACAGCACTTTGTTGTCTGTATTTTATCCCTTTTTACATACTGTATTTGCTGTATTACATTTGTATTTGTTGTACAGCACTTTGGCGCAACTCTGTTGCTTTTAAACGTGCTATAGAAATAAATTTTGACTTGACTTGACTTGAACGTGAAATTTTTGTGATTTTTTTTAAATAAAAGATAAAAAGGATTAACAATGCAGATTAATTTTCACAGCCTTCTTTGATCATATTTACCAAGGGTGCCGATAATTCTGACCACTGACCACTATTCTACACACACACACATACACACACATATACATACATACATTATATATATATATATATATATATATATATATATATATATATATATATATATATATATATATATATATATATACATATATATATATACATATATATATATATATATACATATTCTGATGCACTGATATATATTATTATTATTTTTTTTTTATTTAAATGCAGGAAAAAATTTATTACATTAAAAGACTTAGCAGCATTCTTGGTCTAGAAAATTACTTTGAAATGATTTCACTATATCTATTTTAGTTCATTTTTAATTGTGTAGATCTTATCTTCTGTTTTATGTTAAGATCAATAAACACTTTCTTCCTATAAAGGTAGAGAACAAATCATTTTTAGATAAATCATTAAGCTGACCTCAAAATTTAACTTTTATTAAAGGATGCATATTAGAAGTATAAGTGTCAAAAGTTGTTTTTTTTTTTTTTATCTTTAAAAATTTATTTATACTGTATAAATGCCTCTTCATTTATTATTTTTCTGAAATTTCAAATGATTGAAACTGCCCTTAGTAACACTATTCCACTGTGAAGTTAAGTCTGTTCAAAACATGCTGTGGAGTTATAATGGCATTTGCTTCAGGGAATAGCAAACCATTGCTCACGCTCAGTGTAGACACACTCCGCCAGGCCTGATGGAAACGAATGGCTGAAAGCTTTCTGGAGATTTGCGCTGTGTTATGAACCCACAAGCCCTGCATCCACATTTTCACTGAACACACGTGTGTCTTTTCATTGTGAGAAGACTACTGACTGATCACAGTGAAAAATACTGACAGCGTCTAACATGGATTTGACAGCTGGATGATTGATGGATAATTCATCTATTGATTTGTTCATGTTTTGAGAGGTGTGTACAGAATGCTGGTGCCTCAGGGACTGGGTTTCTCTAAGGAGTAACACGGCTATGTGTGATAATCTTTTTCTGAAACTAACCACTTACAGCAGTGTTTCTGCAGTGCTTTTGTATGCTTTGTCTAGAACTAACATGGTTTTAGCTTAGAATACTGAGGCATCTTAGTCTTGATGTTTTCTAATGATCTGATGATGAATCTATAAAATTATATACTTGTGTATAATCGTGGGCTAGCAAAATAAATAGGGTTGATTTTTTTTTTTTTTTTTTTAATTAACAAGTTTACTTTTAAAAGGTAGGATAAATATTTTCCAAATCTTTTGTTTTTAACATCCAAGGCCATGCATCCCATCAAACTCTATTGTATTTGGAAATTCTTCTTGGTAGAAGCTTGCCAAATTACACAGATGCCAGCATGAATGGATGCGTGACATCCTCTCATCCGCAAAACTATGAACAAAACTATGCAAGACAAAAGTAAATATGACCTAGACTGCACTGAATATGGATTCACAAAGAGAATGAACATGGTTTGTGCCAAGCACAATGCGTTTTATGTGATGGCTGCAGTGAAACCATTGGAAATAATCATTTAAAATTCATTAAAAACACATTTAAGTTGTTAAATGACTGTTAAACACAATTTAATTATTAAAATGATTTGTATTATTATTTTTGTTTTTATATTATTATCCGCCCAGGCTTAGGAAATATGTCACTCTGACTACATTTTATACGTTGCTCTGGATACAGTTCGATACACTTTTTAGGTGACGTGTCCAGAAGATGCACTATAAGAGTGTACATTTTTGCAAAATGATATTGGATTGGTTGTTTCATGTTTCAAAGTAAAATGTCTAGTGACTGGTGCTAAATAGCATGTCCAATTTTCTTGGAAAAATAGTTAAGCATGATTGTGGCAACATTTTATTACATTGGTTAATGTACGAGCTGACAGCAGTTCGGAAATTAAATGTCCAGTGATTGGAAGTAAAAGGCTAATGCTCTATCCAGTTTGAAATTTGACATACATTAAACCCTAATCAAAACTTAACCAATAGTGTGAGCAAAAAAAAAAAAAAAAAAAAAAAAAGAAAAAAAAAGAAAAAAAAAAAGTGAGCTAAAAGTGAATTTGCTGAGTCCTTGAGCTCTTCTATTGTGACTTGTGTTTCATGGGACTCTACACGTTGCAAGTGTACATTGCTGTACCAGGTGGGCTACTGAGCAAGTTTACTTCTAGAAAAGCCATATACATATGGAGCAGATTATGTGATGTAAAATGTCAAAATGTATTAGTTTACAAATCATGCACTACGGTAAAAATGTTTTAAGGTCAATAATGTAGTAATTTTTAATGAACCGCACAAAAAAGTCTATCAATTAATAGTCTGCCCCTCTAAGCATAATTTGTGTGAAAGGTTGTTGGTGTTTTACTGCCTCTTCTGTTGATTTCAGCTGGAAACTGCAGTGAAATGTATGTATAGTTACAGTGTGTTTTTGCAGTTTTGCAGAGATCTAACCAGAGCCTAACCCTAACCCATTTGTAATAAGCCAGTGATGATTAATATTAACAAGTAATTTTATTTTAATGGTTATTTTTGTGCAATAATTCATTTTGGTACTCTGCTGGGTCACCACTTGATGTGTGATGTAAATCAGGGTCCTGAATCAAAACCAGTTGAGAGACACTGTCCTTTGTCAAATCTTTTAACTTGACATTAGCCTACACGTCTAATTTTGCGCAAGATTATAAACTTGACTCTTAATAATAGCAAAAGGGTCATTAAAACTGTTTTTCATAGCGCTTAAGCTAGGTAGACAGAATTCATTAGAGATGAAAGAGAGGACCCCTGTGGATAACTTCTGCTTTAAAGAATGAAATAAAATGCATATTTGAAAAGATACCTCCTTTTATTTTAAACTTTAATTAGTGGTTTATTTTCTTCAGGAAAAAAAAAAAATCCAACTCAACAAATATCTTTATAAGAGAAGCAAGAGAAAATAATGGAAATTGAGCTATATGGGATTACTTATTAAGCAAAGTGCTTATCAAATAAAATGAAGACAAGAAGAATGTATATTACTAACTATAGGACAGCATTTTTATTTATGGGTTTGGTCTTTAATGGACAGGACACTAAAAGACAGGGAGGAAGAGAGAGGAGAAATGAAATTAGGATGTGAATTCCTGGAACTGAATTCCCTAAAGCACAATAGCACTTTTATGTGCCCTGATGTGCACTTGTTGGAACTGCAATTCAATCATTTTTACATCAGTGATTTTAAATTGCAGTTTCCTGTTTTGTTAATTAGTTTTTAAATAATGACAGACATTTTGTTATGTACTATGCTTAGTGTATGAGTTATCAGTGTTCTTTATTACAAAACCAGCAAGAACATAATCTCATACAGTGATACATTTAGTACCTCTGAGCTATGGGGTTACATTTCTTATTTGACACATTAGTCTCACATTAAAGCTCCCGATTGAGTTCCCAGTCATGCAACTTTGAGGCAGCTTTTGAAGTTGATTACTGGTTGGTTCGGGGTAATCACTTATAGCTAACAGGAGGATTGATGGAGAGGTCTGAAAGGACGTATCAATAATTCACAAACTTGAAATGTGAAAAGTTACTGCCATGCTTTTGAGAAAGGAGAATTAAATTGAGCCTCAGGCCTTTCTTGGCAACTTTCTCAAAACAATCCATCAAAGTTGCACTGTTTAGAACTGTGAAGAACTCTCAAAGCATCACAAATGAAACTACCGTAGCCAAATTTCTAACAAACAAAGGGAAATTTCAGATTTGGCTGTGTTGTTTAGCTTGTCTCTTTTAAGTTTGATATAAAGAACAAAACATGAAAGCCTTCAATACTATTTAACCTCAAAGTAAATAAAAATAGCGAATCCACTCGACGGATCTAAATAATTCATAATAGAGTTCTACTTCAACAACAGGTACATCTGTGTCCCCCTTGTTATTTAAATATCACATTACATCACATTATCATGTTATTGCTAGTTTTGGAATGTCTTTATAAATGTAGTCTTATCCATTCTTTCAGAGCAAAACTGTCATTCTTAAAAATATTTACATTTTAAAACTATTATAAGTTAAACACTTTTAAGCTAAGACCAACAATTTTGTGCCAGTCAAGTAAGATTTTAGTTGAAAACAGTGTCATGTAAATGCCCCCTTAGTATTATCAAAAAAGGATTGGTCATTTTATTGCAAAGAAAGTTTAAAATGTCATTTCCACCACATAATGATATAAAACAACACAACCTAAAACCAAATATTTTACATTTTGGCAAATTAGTAGAAATTTTTGTGATTTGATTTGCATGAAAACATACAATTTTTATATAAAAGTAAGTACACATGAAGGTCCACCACTAAACATAAAATAATTATGAATTGTCATTAGAGTCTGTTGAACAATACATGCAATGACAATTAAATTTTTGTCGTCAGAAGAATTACAGAATTCTCAAGTGATGCATTGAACAATGCTAGTGGACCAATTAAATAGTGACAGCAAAAAGTGTTTTTAAGATGTTATTTTAAAGAGTCTACAAAGCCAAAGTTTACTTGAGTATAGTAAAAGAAACCACCAATTGTGTTATAACCCAAATGCCAATCCTCATTGATAATATGATAACTGATCATGTAACTTACAGATACTGTATGCATCAATCTTTGGGATGACACACAAAAAAAAAAAAAAAAAAAAGAATTATATCAGCTGAGATATCAGCAGGGCCCACGCTTCAGCTTCTTAGAGTTAATATTTGAATACAAATGTAGCTCTACCATATTTTCCTTGCCTCTTCAGCTCATCTCAGCTCCTTCATCTCACATCCTCTTTTAAAAGTTTTGAGTGTGTCATGTAAAACTTGAGCCATAACTTCAACATGTTCAACCGCCTTATTTTGATTCAAAGATCTGACTGCAAATGACAAGATAGATGGCATTGGTATTGTGGTTGCTGGTTGCCTTTTTGGAAAAGTTGCAAGTTTTGAGCACAGGAACTTCATAAAACTCCTGTGAGATCTGAGTTTTTACTTTCGAGAAGGAAAATCCTTTCTACCTGCACCATGTACAGAGTATGTGGTAACTACTACTGCAAAATACATGTGACAACAAATAAAATCAATAAATAGAAACATCAGCATTCATTCCCCACTGTGCTGTGTATAGATTATAGCTAAATTTATGTCTGAGCTGCACTTCTGCCATTCAGAAGTGATTGAATTGATGTCCCATTGATGGGTTATATAACACGTTTCAGACTTCGAGAGATAAAGTTAAAAGTAGTCAAAGAATATATAAGCCTGGAAGGCGAATAAACCTGTAATGCATACGAGGACTGAAGAGACACAACAGCGAGAATACAGGTAGACGATGCCCTTGTGTAAACAGATGGGTCATATCAAATGAGCACAGGAAGTAAAACACCCCCAGGCTCACAGGGCTTCAGACGGAGGACTTTATTTAAATAATTAAAAATTTAATCAATCAATCAATCAATCTATCTATCTATCTATCTATCTATCTATCTATCTATCTATCTATCTATCTATCTATCTATCTATCTATCTTTTTTCAGTTAGTTGCCAAGGTAAAAAACTTTCTCTAATTTTAACTAAAATAAAACTACAAAACATAAAAATAAAGACTTCAAAATAATACAAATTCAAAAAACTATAATAGTATATCTATGAAACTAAAATAACACTGGTGTGATTCCCCTGTATTTTTAGGTATATAATATTTCTGGTATAAAGGTTTTAGTCTCCAAAAGACTTCATAAAAATGTATCTTTAATTTCTTTAATAAACACTCTAAGAAATGTGCGTAAAAATAAGAATCAATGTGTTATGTTAATATGAAGGAATTTATTGGAGGTTTTATTGTATAACAGTTTTTTTTATACTCAAAAACAAGTCAAAAATGCAGTATGTATTGACTTGGTGTTGATATTCTGTTTCCAACTAGCTGTCCAAAGAAATGAAAACGTTTAAACATTTATACGTGTCTAGTTGTACTTTTGTAAACACTAGATGTTTTAGAGTACATGCACGTTTCAGAAAGAAACCATAATGATGTAATAAGCATTGAACACTGCGAATCAATAAGATTGCTCTAATTCTATAATTTATTAGAATGATATTGATTTTGTCAGGAATGTTCTTACACTTACAGTAGTTGATTCTAATTTGCACTCTGATTCACAAATAAATACAAGCAAATGCTAATGCGATTACCCTGCTAAAACATAAAATTTTGAACCTTTATGTGTTCACAAAAGTGAGATATGTCAGAAAAAAAAAACTGCCCTAAATGACAGGTTTATTCATTCAACAGGCAGCATGCCCTGGAGATCAGGTTTCCACCTGCTTCCACTAGCTGACAGCTCTATTCTTCAGAGTCTGCCGGTGAGATCACGCCGTTCAGACGTTTATCCATAGCAACAACTGTTTAAATCAAATGCAAATGTATATTTCAAGATCGCCTATTTCATCTCCTCGCTCTGAATGGTGTTGTAAGCCTTCTCATCCTGCCAGCTGTCATAATCAGCTATTTGCATGATGTGGCTTAATTACCGGCCCAATCTGGGGAGATTAGCCACCCTGGCAGAGAGAATCGTATCAGATTCCAAAGATATGGCGCAGATATCAGCCTGACAGAATTAAGATGCTTTTGGGTGCTCTTGGAGAAGCACAAATCACCTACCTGTACAAATAAACCATAATGACGCAATGAGCATCAAACACAGAATCAATAAGTTTGCTGTTATTCTATAATTTATTAGAATGATATTGATTCTGTAAGGAATGTTCTTACACTTAGTTGATTCTGATTTGCACTCTGCTTGCACTGCAAACACAATTGTTTATTTCTGTTAATGTACAGATTGTATGTCTTTATTAAAAATATGTTAACACTGTGAACTTTTAGCCTTTGTGTACCATTTATCAAACAGGTGTTGGTTTTTATGGTTTTGGGGACTCTCCATAGGCGTAGTGGTTTCTATACTGTACAAATGGTATTTTCTATCTGCCTACACCAACCCTAAACCTACCCCTCACAGAAAACCTTGTGCATTTTTAGATTAAAAAAAAAAAAAAAAAATCAGAATGATTTATAAGCCTTTTGAATTATGGGGACACCGAAAGTGTCCTCATAAATCACCTTCACGTTGTAATACCTATGTCCATGTCATTATACAAATTTGTGTCCTCATAAACAAACGTAAGCACACACACACAGTAAAAAAAAAAATAAATAAACATCTTCATATTTTCATGTCTCGTATTGCACTGCAGACTCGTACTCTCATTCATACAAATGACCTCAAATGTTATATTGTTACATACACACGCACATATGTGCCCATGATAAAATAATTTCAACTTGAAACATTTTTCATGTCCACATCTGTATTTATTTGGTGAGTTTTCAGTAATAAGTCTGTATCAGGGTCCTGTTCACCCTGTTGGGGTATATTTTGGATTTTTACATTATACTTTACAGCTTAAAAAATCTTGTGTAAAATGTAAAATGCTCTATTAATTTGCATCTCAGGCTGGTGTATACCGCTGGCTTTTTGGACGCTGTCATCCATAAATTCAGTGGCTAAGTCCTTGGAAAATATTCTGCAGAGATTGTGATAGAACTCCACCCTATATAAGCAGCAGCCAAAGTCCCTGAGGAGATGCCAACCAGACCAATTCCACCCCATCATAAATCTCAGCCGACTTCTGCCGTGACTAGATAGCTTTTTGGAAACACCAACAGAACATTTCTAATTTGCCTTACGTTTTCTTCATAATTTGCTCCTCAAATTGTAAAAGATCCCCTCCATTAACGTCTATTTTATTGAAAGCACCCACTATAAATTCAGATGTGAGTAGACTCGGTGGTGCTGTGCCTCAGGAGACTGGGAGTAAATTGAAATTCAGGTCATAGTAGCTGCCTGGCCAGAGCAAAGAGACGGCGTGTTGTTGCTTTGGAGGAGAAACCGGTGCGCTGCTTATTACAGGCCAGCCCGGGAGATTGACAGAGCAAAGTTACGCTCTCATTTCCTCAGCCCTTTAAAGGATTGCAATCTTCCTCTCTTTTCTCTGCTGTCTGTCACCGTGTTACTCTGTGACCACTGCCACTGTTGGACTGATTCACCTCTCTCTCTTTCTTCTCCCCGCCCCTCCTCTCACCCAGCTCCATAAAAACAGCTATAAAACTCTTCTGGCAGGCCTTTGAAATGAGAAAGTCTCAGAGGAACCATAAACACAAGCTCATATAAATGATATTGAATTTATATGAGCTATGTGACAAGTAACCCTATTTTCACATGGGCATTAGGCCGCAACGTCTGCATGCAGACTTCAAATTCTGGAGACCCCTAACATGAAGAGTCAAGTCAAGTCACTTTTATTTATATAGCGCTTTGCATAAAGATTGTTTCAAAGCAGCTTCACGGTATTAAACAGGGAAGTAACAGAATCAATGATGCAAAATTAATCAAATATGAGTCAAATTTGAGTTTTACTGTAAAGCAATACTGTCATTATTCAGCTCCAGTTAGTTCAGTGTTGATTCAATAACTGTGGAAAGTTCATCAATTACGAAACATGTTCAATTCAGTGATAAGCAGCTCTAATGAAGACAGCAGTGTCGTTATTCAGCTTGAGTCAGTTTAGTATTGATACAATTCAGTTCAATAACAATGTAAAATTTTGCAAAATTTGTCAATTATGAACAAATTCTATTTAGATTTAAAGCAGCTGTACTAATGACAACAGTGTCGTTATTTAGCTCAATTCAGTTCAAAAAGTTTCTCTTGCAGATGTGAGTATATGACATAGTCAAAAGTATGTGGACACCTGAACACTACACACATATGTGATTTATATGAGGTTTCAGTTGTTTTTGTTGAATTGGCCATTACAATACCCAAAAAACATACTATTGCCAAAACTACCTGCGATGGAAGGAATCTGCTGGGGCATTGAAAATGATGGACTGGCCCCCTCAAAGTCTGGACCTCAACCCCATCGAGCAAATTTGGGTTGAGTTGAAAAATAAACTGAACAGATCTATTGTACATTCAAAGTAAAGCCTTTGGCTTGAGTTACAGAAGGCATGGGATAACATTAGTGTTGAAGTTCTCAGGAAATATACTGACGCTATGCCAGAGAGATGTGCTGCTGTAATTGCTGCAAAAGGTGGACATACCAAATAATAAAGTTAAATGTGAATAAAAACAGTATGACTCACTACATCTGATATTTGTTGTGCTCAGAGCAACCATCTGCATGTTTCATGAACATTATGAAATGAAATCATGTTTTGGAGGCAAAAAAGGCCAATAATTCAGATCTGTCAGGTCTGCTAACAATTTTGGCCACCACTGTATGTATATATATATATATATATATATATATATATATATATATATATATATTTTTTTTTTTTTTTTTTTTTTTTTTTTTTTTTTCTGCAGACAAAAACTGGTCCAACTGCTTCAACTCTGCACTGTTTACATACTCTGGTCTGGTGTCCACATATATTTGGTCATGTAGTGTCTCTGTATGTATGGGCTATGACAGTGAGAAACTCCAAGCATGATCAAAGGTGCTTTCTCAGACTATTTATAGACCGAGACCTGTCATTGTGTGCACTTAACAATGGTCCGCTCATTCCTAGTGATTAAATGGTTCAGGGAGTGCTTGTGTTGACTGCATAATGTATTGGACAGCCTCTGCTATCACACTGTGGAAATATTATTCTGATCTTCTGTGAGGATACCAGACTTTCCTCCTCACAGATTTATGGCTGCTTCGCCACCCTGGCGCTTACTTGCATATTTATGCTGTGCTGTGTCCAGTCATCAGTCACCGTACAGGCCCAAGGGTTAGCACACATATCTGCTTATATCATCTGATGGCCCTTTCACTGACACCGCTGTGTGTCTGGCAGGAAACATGTCTGATATTAGTCTTGTTCATGCCACTGAGTATCTTCTGTATTGTTTAAGAAAATAACAGAGCATCTTCATTTCAGATGTCAAAGTTGCCAGCTTCCAGTGTTGGTGATGAAGGTAAAGGTGATACAACACAGGCTCATACAGAATCTGCAGAGTTTTCACACATTTTCTGTGCTGATTTTAAGGAAAAATATTTACAATTGTGGGGAATGAATGGAAACATTGTTGAAATGGTAAATATTAATCAGAGTAAACTTTTCATATTCAGCTAAAGATTAAATTAAATTAAATTAAATTAAATTAAAACTTAATTAATATAAATTAAATTAAATTCCAGCGCTTTCTATGTATAGATTCTGTGTGGGCCTGGTCATAGTATATCTATATTCATTAATATCAAATGCATCTCGGATGTCAAAGTTACCAACCTCCAGTGGTTGCAAAAGGTGATGTAACACAGGCCTAGACAGAATCTGCAGTATTTTCTCACCATTTCTGTGCTGATTTTAAGGGGAAGAAATGCAGAATTCTGTGGAATAAATTCAAACATTGATGAAATGTTAAATATTAAATACAGTACTGCATTCTTATTATTAGCTAAAAATTAAAGTAAATTAAAGTTGGATTCTGTGGAAACCTCCAGAAGGGTATAGAGTCTGTGTAGACCTGAGTATAACTAATATATCCTGTATGTATTATTAATACCAAATGCAATGCTCTACAAAGGTTTTTTTTTTCTTTTTCTCTGTCTCAGGATACAGAGGACTAACTGAACTTCCTCCAGTCTGTCAGTGGTGTGATGTGCATATATTTCTTGTTAATGTTTTACTAAGATCATCCACAGTTTCATAGCAGATGCTGTTTGCACCCTAAATAATATCATATGTACGCCAAATTTGCATAGGAAGTGAACATCCCTATGCCCTACTACCTTCGAAGGGCAGAGGCTTTGAAGTGACTTTGTAGGGAGCAACTCTTCTGCCATATCTAGCTTTAAAATGAGGAACGCACCACCCTGGTTGAAGTCACCATTGCATGTACCCTTTGATAATGAAATTGTGGAAGGGCCTTTCTGGTGTTCTCTTACATTTGGAACACCCCTACAAACGGTGTCCCCTTTCTGAAGTACAAAAACACTGTTTGGATTTCACCCATTGTCATTTTTTTTTTTTAAGTGTTAAGAAGTAATCTATGCCTTAATCAATCAATCAATCCTTCTGAAGGCATAACTGCCAAACTAATGCAAACGAGTAAGACAAAAATGATAGCAAAGTACAAAGATCAAAAGACAACCAAGGATAACCTCTAACCAAGGATTTTATTGTTCTTGGTTTTATATGTTTATACAACTCATCCCCCCAACTGTTTGTATCACTCATACTTTCAGTTGATTGTCAGTTGATTGTCAGTTTTAGTAGTTTCAATAACTATGTAACATGCAGAAAGAGTTGTTGTAACTACATCAGTAGGTGGCGACTAGTAAACGACTTGTGAATTACAGAATTACAGAATCAAAGATGATTTATACACTGCATTCATTTAGGAACAAACCAAGTAACTCACTGAATCATTCACTCAACTGATTCACTCAGAAACACTGGTTGATTCATTCGGTCATTGAATCATTATTTCAACAACTCATTTGTTCAAAACACTGATTCATTCAGTAATGTTACTATTTTGTGTTGCTGTAACTGCTTTGACTTTGTTTTGAACTTTTTTCATTGGCGGAGCATAAACAGCCAAAGTAACAGGAAATAACGCAACTAATATGAAAGTTACTCAATTTTTAGTTCTTGTTTATTAAACTGTCGAGCAAAAGCATCATGTTAATCACAGTCGTGCTGACCATCCTTGAGCAGTGAGGGTCACGGGACTCTCTAAACCATGGTCATTCTTTTGCATCAAAACTTTGTCACAAATTGTCTAGAGATAATTCTGTTGGGTGCAACAGGATCCATCTTTGTCCTTTATCGCTCTGCCTCGTGGGAGACAGCCAGCTCTGATTTTATTCTCTTGCATTTTAATTAACCTTTGCCAGTACACTGATGCTGCCGCTGCCTGCTCATTATTAGGGAGCATGTTCTGTGCGACTGCACTAACGAATAGCTCAGGGACCCCTGTTTCATCTCCGTAATGCTGGGGAGCATGAAAATGCAATCTGAAATAGAAGTGCCTACAATGGATTTTTAGCTTTATTATTTGTTTTCATTTTTGCCTATATTACCTTTCAAAGAGAGGCATATCCTTTGTTCAAAGCTTTTATAGCAATCAATGAATATTTAACATCCCCTGGTAACTCCCTGTGAAGAATGCTTGATGGGCATGTTCTTTATGCAGACGCACCTGCGTGGGACAACGGCCTTTAGTTAGGACAGGGAGTCATTTTCAACAAATACAGTCCACCATGACGGACAGTGCGTTATGTTAAAAGTCCCAAAGAGTCCCTACAAAAAAGTCCCTACAACTCCCAAAGTACTGTTGTTCTGCTCAGAGGTTGCTCTTTTGGGACATTTTTTTTTTTTTTTTTTTTTTTTGTAGTTCTCATTTATGGTTTATTTGAATATCTTCTTTGTCTCAGATCTTTCTACAAAAAAAAAACAAAAAAAACAAAAAAAAAAAAAAACAACAACAAAAAAAAAAAACTTCCGACTGTTTAGTTGCAGATGTTGGTGTCTTGGCAAATTTGAGCACAGTTTGAGAGGCTGAGATCTGAAATAATTCTTGGCTCTCTTTAGGAACAAACACATTTTTTTAGTTGTTGGAAATACTGGTTAAACTAGGATGTTTAATGAGTAAAGATGGATGCAAAAAAAAGTAGGCTATTTTGTTATGTCAGGTTCTTACCCTCTGGGTTTTACATTCACATTTATACATTTATGTATTGTTTATAATATATTAGAATATATTAGAATATAACATTGTTTATTATATTTACATTTTGTGATAAGCAAAATAGTTGTTAAATACAGTTTTAAATGTCTCATGTTTACTCTTTTGAAAAGTAAGAGAAGTATTAATGTTAAAGGTTTACTGTTTTTACCTGATTTCTTCGTTTTTCATTATGTGATTTTTCAGTTCACACTGCGAGCCTTAGTGCTCAATTCCGATTTTTTTTGTTCACATTGTTGTCATATGGCGGCGCACTGCACAAGTGTTCCCAAATCCACATTTTTCCAGTGGAATTGGGCTACTTTTTCACTGTTGCAGCGGGTTGTTTTTCAATTTCGTGGGTTGAAGTGACCCCACTAATGCAATACCCCCCCCCCCCCCCCCCCCCCCCCCCCGTTGTGAAAACCTGGCAACCCTGTTCATATCATTCTTTTCAATGAAACCATGACCTGTTTACGCTGGAAATCTGATATTGGCCAAATTTAAAACAACAATGTGAACAGCTATACAAAAAAATCGGATCTGAGCAAAAATCGGAAAGAAGCACTAAGGCTCGCAGTGTGAACATAACCAAAGTGGCACAAATCATCAGTACTGTCCAGGAGAAATAGTTGCAAAATCTGTGCTTCTTTCTTTCAGATTATTGGAATTGTCCTCATTACAGATGCATTAAATGGCATGGATGTTGGTGTTTTCTTGGTTAAGTAATGGGTGCATTTTATTTCATGTTCTCAGATAAACATTAAACTGATTTTAAAGGAGAAGATAGCATGGCTTCACACTGAAACACATAGCTCAGCTATAATTAACCACAAAGGATTTTACAAAGCTTTAGTGATTCAGTGAAGCTTGTAAATAAACATTACTGTTGAGAGTTTGTTTGTACCCGGGAATAAGGAATTACCAAAGACCAGCCTCACACACAGACTGTTTTCTTGGGTAATCACTGAAGAAAAAAAATATCATCTTCACTTGCACTACTAATGTCCTGTGTTTTTTTGACTCTGACTTGTATTTAGAGACCCTGCTTGTTGCTGTGAGATGCACTTAGATGTTTGAGGCCTAACTCGGCCAGCGTTGTGTTGTCATCAACATGTTGTTCTATTGTTCTTGTGCACTTCCAGGGGTGCGCTTTCAATGGAGCACATAAAGCCACAATTCTAAACACTGACCAACCTGACAATATTGATCATTTAGTGCAAAAGGGCAAAATATACCTAATTTGAGTTTATTTATTATTTAGTTTAGTTTATGTTATGAGTTATGTTATATGTTTTGTTATGTTATTGACAAATGTATTTAATTATTTGTTGCACAGAAAGACCTAGACATTTCTTTATTGCATTATTACCATTTTACAAATAATAGAACAACACGTTGCTTTCTCTCTTGACAGAATGCTATGGATGAAAAGGTAAACCTGTTGTTCACAGAAAAATGGATTGCAGATATTAATGTGCCTTCATTTTCACAACTCCATTAATCATAATTTTTCCAAAAATACTATTTCCCACATTGGCCATCTAACAATGCAATGTTACTTAAACTGTTTGATTGTTAGGTATTTGAATCTGCCCAGATGTTCGTGAGTGTAGCCTCATATATATATATATATATATATATATATATATATATATATATATATATATATATATATATATATATATATTCTCTCAAATTGGAGCTGAGGAAAAATATTCTCTTTCCAAAACCATCTCTGCCTCTCTCTGACAGTGAAATATGAATAAGCCCTTTTCTTGCAATGCCAGGAAATGTGTAAACTCCATCTGTCTTGTTCTTTGGCCAGCCCAATGTTCACTTCTGAAAAAGGCATCACTCTCTGGTTTCCTCATGGTTGCTTCTACGAGTCCCATTAGTTGTTGTTGAAGGACAAATGTGACAAATTATGTTTTACTGTTTTAGATTGATACAAATATGAATTGAGTCTCTGTGCTTCCATTGGCTACCTCTGGCACTGCAGAGATGTCTACAGGGAGTAAATAATGAGAAGACAGATCCATTAACCATGAGTCCAAACTTCATTACAGAGTTAATATGTGGGTGCACAGCTGACATCAGTCATGTGCAGGTTTTAAATGCAATAAACTTAATTTGTAAGTGTACAATGTAAATATTTTTACACCAATACTTCTCATAACTTATTGGCCTCTTTATGTATGTTTGTTTAAAAACTTTGTTTTTCTTTTGAAAAAAAAAAAAAAAAAATTGGTCTTTTGCACACCCAGGCTGCATTTATTTGATCAAAAATACTGTAAAAACATTACTGTGAAATATTCCAATTAAAAAAAAAAAAAAAAAAAAAAAAAAAAAAAAACAGTTTGTTTATTGTAATGTACTTTAAAATGTGATTTATTCCTGTGATGCAAAGCTGAATTTTTAGTAGCCATTACTCCAGTCTTTAGTGCCACATGAATATGCTGATCTGGTGCTCAAGAAGCATTTCTTTTATTATCAGTAATAAAACAGTTGTATTTTTTTTTTTTTTTTTTTTAATACATACAAATAAAACTGAAGTGCACAGAAAGGCTTATAAAGGTATCAGAGATTATGAAAAAAAAACAAACAAAAAAAAACAAGTGAAACCAAGATTTACCTAGGTTGGATTATTACGATTTTAAAAATACATGAACAAAATATTACCTTTTTTTTCTTGACAATGTTATGAATGAAAAGGTGAAACTGTTGTTTGAAGAAAGATGGATTGAAAATAGTTCTGGAGATTTATAATTGGTGGAAACCATGATCATTTTATTCAGGATTCTTTGATAAATAGAAAGTTAAAAAAAAATAGCATTTCTTTTGAAATAGAAATCTTTTGTAACACTGTAAATCTGTTTACTGTCACTGATGATCAATTTAATGTATCCGTAACTTCTTAAAAAAAATAAAATAAATCTTTTGAAAGATATATTTTTTAATAAAACAAGCAAAGTTGTAATTGAACTTTAGAGCCATTGATCACCTTGCAGTAACTGTGTTGCATAAGGAGAAACTCCTTCAAATCTGAGGGAGCATGTGTACTGTTAGAATGAGCATAATGCATCTATTACAGTACACAATGGAAGGATGTGTGTGTGAGTGTGTACATTTAGATGTGTATAGTCAGAAAAGGACAGTGAGAATTATATGATAACCAGTAATGCTACATTTGCCTGCTGAGAATTGGTCTAACATTCAAATTTATTACTGGTAAATTGAGTTTGAAAGCTAAATAACTCAGGTAAAGTGAGTGTGATGAGAGGCCCTGGGCCACTGAGGCTCATTCTAGCTCTGACAGCTCACTGACACACTTTATGATATTAGCAGCACTTTATCCTTTCATGTGTTTCAAACCTCATACACAACTAACTCGTGCAGGTTTCCATAAACTCTCTGCCTTCTTCGTCAACAAAACTGGAAGTTTTCAGCTCTGTGAATCTGTGTTAGATGCTGTTAAACGAATAGTTCACCCAAAACATTTGCTAAAATTTTACTCACCCTCCATCCAAGATGTAAATGAATTTGTTTCTTCATTGGAACACATTTGGAGAAATTTAACATTGCATTACTTGCTTACAAATGGATTCTCTGCAGTGAATGGGTGCCGTCAGAATGAGAGCTGATAAAACACAATAATCAAATAATGTTTGTTTCTATAGATACTAATTATGTTGTACACCTGCTTCTTGTTTTATCCCTCATTATTTTGTGTATTTAAGCCAAAATTTTGTTTATTTCGGTTCAGTGTTGTCTGTTTATGAGGCTGTCATGCTTTTTGCTCTGTGGATTCAGTGTTGTCAATAGATTTTGTCACTAGATTTAGCAACTCGTTTAGCTTTTTTTTTTTTTTTCTTCCAGAAAAGCACCTAGCAACAAAACTAGTGTCTTCTTGAACAAACATTATCTAGGTTCTGAGACTTACTGGTGTTATTACATAATCTAGTGACATTTAGCGTTTTATTTTATTTTATTTTATTTTAAAAGCTGCAAATACATCTCCTTCTTCCCATTTTGTCTGACCCGCTTTAACAGGTGGATTTTCCACCTTAACAGGCCAATTTTCAGTTCTATGTTCCACATTCCCAAAATATTTCAGTTTGCTTTGATTGATTGTTGTAATTGTTTTACAGTAAATGTGATTCATGCTTTTTTCGTCATAAGCAAACAGCAGCAGTGTGTTTTGTAGCCTGGAGTAACAAGAGTGGGTGGACTGTTAAGTTTTTTGACCATTTCATTACAAGTGTTACAGAGAACTACATCTTTTGATTTATCCTTGGAAATTTGAGAGATATGCTGAAAACATTTATCGTTCACATGCATAATTACACAAATTACGTTAGAAATGCCTGTATTTTATTGGCTGAATCAGACCAAATTTAATCTCTACACAATAGTCTATAAAAACAAGCCTACATAACTTTTGGAAACCATCCAGTCCTTTTAAAAACATTGAAAGGAGGAACTTTAAGATAACTTAAGGTCACCAAAACATTTGCTTTGTTTTGAATGAGTAAGATTGTAAGATTGTAAGAATTATAAGAGTTCAAGATTAGGTTTACCATCGCTTGTTAATGTTACAAAAGAACAGAAGAAAACTTTGTTATCTACATGCTGGATTATGTACAATATCCACCAACCTACGTCTATGTCCTGTCAAAATATTTTTTTACATGAAACAAACAAGAAATGCAAAACAAAACTAAAACATATATTTTTGAATATTTGTTTGCTCATATCTAAACATTTCTGCCTGCATTTTTCCATTTGCACAGGCCTCTCAGCAAGCTGTTGACATTACAGTATGAAGAAGTGTTGTTCAGTATATTCTTCACCGGCTGTGAACGCCATAAAATTAGATATACTGTGTGTTTCCATACAGATCAGATATTGTACCTATCAAGGAACTTATGAAAAATTGAAACAGCCCCTAAGCTGAGCCCATCAGTATTTCCAGAGCTGAGAGTGCATGAATAAAACATAGACAGAAATGATGATGAGATGATGATGAGGGGCAGAATGGGAGTCTCTGGACAGACTGTGACTGACTGAATCAGCAGCGGTCACTTGACCTCTCCCCCCGATGGGGTGTTCACACCTCCTGCCTGGATCTCATTTACAACAGCACGCCATCATCAGAGTAATAGCCTGACAGGAGAATAGTTAACCCTTGACCTCTCCCACAACACATTCACTTGAAGGCAGAATCTTACTCTCGATTTCTCTATCATCATCGTGGCATGTTGACATTTGCTGATGAGAAGCTTCTGTACACAACCTCAGCATGGTGATTTCAAATAATTCTGATATTAAAGTGAGTAATTAGCAGATTAACCTGGTCAAAGGGCCATCTTAGACCAGCTTGACTTTCCATGCTCCACCTGCAGGAACTTACTGGTCAAGCTAGCTGACCAAGATCGTCCTGCTGGTTAAAAATCATTCAAAAATGAATATTCTGATATTCTGTCATTGTTTACTCACAATCATGCTGTTTCAATCCTGAATACAGTTTTTTTTCCCTATGAACCAGAGGTGTCAGTGACACATTTTCTGACTGTTTACCATTTGGCTTCAATTTTATATATATATATATATATATATATATATATATATATAAAGATTTTAGGTTTCTTCAAGTGCCTTGGAGACATTGCCAAAATTCTTCTCGATTTAGTCTGTCTCAGTTTTTCTGAGATTAATTATATATATATATATATATATATATATATATATATATATATATATATGAAAGAAAAAAGAGTAAGGGAATAAAACAAGCATGCATGATGACATGATTGGATATGATTAGATAGATAGTAATGCATTCTGCGAATTGTTACATAAATGATACAAATTTAAAATAGTATTATAATATATAAATAGAAATTTCTATAGGTTTCTAAAAATATCAATATAAATATATAAATGTAAAATCAATATAAATAATATGAAACGAAAACTTTATTTACAACCCGAATTCCAGAAATGTTGGGACGTTTTTTAAATTTTAATAAAATGAAAACTAAAAGACTTTCAAATCACATGAGCAAATATTTTATTCACAATAGAACATAGAGGACATAACAAATGTTTAAACGGAAAAATGTTACACTTTTATCCACTAAATGAGCTCATTTCAAATTTGATGCCTGCTACATATCTCAAAAAAGTTGGCACGTGGGCAACAAAGGGCTGAAAAAGCAAGAAATTTTGAAAAGATTCAGCTGGGAGAACATCTAGCAACAAATTAAGTTAATTGCCATCAGGTCTGTAACATGATTAGCTATAAAAAGGATGTCTTAGAGAGGCAGAGTCTCTCAGAAGTAAAGATGGGCAGAGGGTCTCCAATCTGTGAAAGAGTGCGTTAAAAGATTGTGGAATACTTTAGAGACAATGTTCCTCAACATCAAATTGCAAAGGCTTTGCAAATCTCATCATCTACAGTGCATAACATCATCAAAAGATTCTAAGAAACTGGAGAAATCTCTGTGCATAAGGGACAAGGCCGAAGACCTTTTTTGGATGCCTGTGGTCTTTGGGCCCTCAGACGACACTGTATCACTCATCGGCATGATTCTGTCATTGACATTACTAAATGGGCCCAGGAATACTTCCAGAAACCACTGTCGGTAAACACAATCCGCCGTGCCATCTGCAGATGCCAACTAAATCTCTATCATGCAAAAAGGAAGCCATATGTGAACATGGTCCAGAAGTGCCGTCGTGTCCTGTGGGCCAAGGCTCATTTAAAATGGATTGTTTCAAAGTGGAAAAGTGTTCTATGGTCAGACGAGTCCAAATTTGACCTTCTTTTTGGAAATCACGGACGCCGTGTCCTCTGGGCTAAAGAGGAGGAAGACCTTCCAGCGTGTCATCAGCGTTCAGTTCAAAAGCCAGTATCTCTGATGGTATGGGGGTGCATAAGTGCATACGGTATGGGCAGCTTGCATGTTCTGGAAGGCACTATGAATGCTAAAAGGTATAAAGGTTTTAGAGCAACATATGCTCCCCTCCAGATGACGTCTATTTTAGGGAAGGCCTTGTGTATTTCAGCAGGACAATGCAAAACCACATACTGCAGCTATTACAACAGCATGGCTTCATAGTAGAAGAGTCCGGGTGCTGAATTGGCCTGCCTGCAGTCCAGATCTTTCACCTATAGAGAACATTTGGCGCATCATTAAACGAAAAATATGTCAAAGACGACCACGAACTCTTCAGCAGCTGGAAACCTATATCAGGCAAGAATGGGACCAAAATTCCAGAAACTCATAACCTCGATGCCCAGACGTCTTCAAACTGTTTTGAAAAGAAGAGGAGATGCTACACCATGGTAAACATGCCCCCGTCCCAACTATTTTGAGACCTGTAGCAGGTATCAAATTTTAAATGAGCTCATTTTGTGCATAAAATTGTAAAATTTATCAATTTAAACATTTGTTATGTTATCTATGTTCTATTGTGAATAAAATATTGGCTCATGAGATTTGAAATTCTTTTAGTTTTCGTTTTATTCAAATTTAAAAAATGTCCCAACATTTCCGGAATGCGGGTAATGCGTTCTCACTGTAATATCTACTGCAATGTCTTTGAACACTGAAACTCATAAGTTCCTCACATGTAATGATATTTTGGATTCAAAGCAGTGAATTTTGCCAAAAGGACTGACATATTTTATCTACAACAATCATGTACGTAATTATTAGAGAAAAGATAAAAAGTCTTTTTTGTTGTTGTAGTTGTTATGGTTTTCTAAGTTGCAAAAAAATCTTATTTGGCTTAAAAATCCAAGCATACAGGTTTGGAGTAATATGAAGATGAGTAAATCATTGCATAATTTTCAATTTTTACGCTTACATATATGCAGACATTTGAAGTAATTTACATCTGTCTAAACATTATCATCTTTAGGAACTTAATCCATTGTCTTGACATTGCTAGTGCTAATGCAAGTACTAATGGTCTACTGTTTTTAGCTACAGAACAATTTTGGGTGAGCTATTCTTCTTCAAGATAATTCGAATCTAACGTGACTAGCCATGTTGGTCTTGTCGGCTTATGTAAAAAATATATATGAAGTGAGAGACAGTGTTAAGTTTGCAAATTTGCTGTTTGGAAGCAGCCCTTCACAGTCAGATGCCAGAACACTGTGATCTGAAGGTATCCGCACTTGTGTACTCGCCATGAGTCCTGTGTTGACATTGTAGATTCTGCTCACTTCATTCCAGCTGGCCTGCCGCTCTTCACCATATCCACTGGTGTGTTAAGTGGCTGCTCAAAAGCAATCCACCTCTGACACACCTCAGCACACATGTATTTCGTGGGTAAATAGGCTGGCTGAAAGCAACGGGGTGACATCCGATCATTCCCAATTCTTTCTAACCAGAGTGGGACCATGTCCCTGCCTCTGATCTCTCCTCTTAGATTCTGACCATGATACTGGGAATGGTTCAGATGAATAAATGATTAAAAGTGAAAGTGAGCCGGTGTACAGACCTCTAAAAAAAAAAAAAAAGGAGAGATGCATTCTGTGCCAGACGTGTACCTGCATTTTTCCTTTGCTATCCGTCTTTTGTAAAGCTGTAGGGCCGTGCAAAAACCCAAATTCTACATAGCCAGTTTTTGTAAGGTTTGTTTTATTTTGAATTCATTTTTATGTTTGTAATAATCTGAATGTGTATGTGTGTGTGTGTATATAATATACAATATTATTATATATTATAATAATAATAATAATAATAATAATAATAATAATAATAATAATGATGATGTCTTTTATAATAATTATTTTTACATTTTTATATTGTTAATTTGTGAGTTAATCAAGCTACACCTGATTTCACTTCTTATTATTTGCTATTTAATTATAATTAATTAGATTTCAATTTGATATTTTAATATTTTTATATAAAAAATTATTAGACACTTCAGAGGACTGATTTGTGACATCCAGCTATAGCTGCTTGCACTTCTGAGAAAAGTTTAGTAACTTTGAAGGGCAACCTAAACTCTTCCCCTCTAGTTCTCCATATCTTTGTGTGTTCAGTAACTGCTGAATCAGCAACATCTCCCCCTATATACTGATCTGATCTGTGTACCTCACAAATGCCCTGAGTAATGAATTTATATGAGCTTCGAAGCCATCCGTTTTCATGTTTTAATGCCTGTTAACAAAGACTTTTAGAAAAGACTGTTCCGAATATTTTGGATCATTAAAATCAGTGGACTATCAGTGTATGTGTGTGTGTGTATAGATAGATAGACAGATAGATAGACCAAAAAATTAAATAAAAAAAAATAAATCAAAAACATTAATGATGTGGTAAATGATAGCAAAACGTTAATTTTTGGTTGAACTATACTTTTTATTTTTATTTAATTTTTTTTTTTTTTAAATTCTATAGCTTCTATGAAAAAGTTTCATAGTGTATATACTCATATTCTAAGCACAAATATTAAAACAAAACAAAAAAACTGATGTAGATGGCAAATTTAACGAGTCTGACACTTATTTCTCATTTTTAAATACAATTATTGACTTTTCATAGATGACTCATGATTTTACAGTTCGATATGTGTGTGTGTGTGTGTGTGTCAGTACTTTTTGCCTACAGCAGCTGCTGCGGCAACAAGGACACACAGGGGCACATCATAACCATCGCCTTTCAAGAAAGGATTCTTTCATCTCCATCACAAAAAAATGAACCATCAAAGAGCTTGCGCTATTGTCTGCATTCTTTTCACCAGCTAGTCAGTGCTGTGCTTACAAAGTAGAGAGGGGATTACAAGGTGATGAAACCGCAGAGACTCTAATAGCGATCCACGTCAAAAGCACTGTTTTATTATTCTAAATGAGATGCACACAAGCTCTGCATATAATAAGCTGTTGCAACATGTTCTCACTCCCAACTCGGCACATATTGACGCTTGGTCAGGACCCTTTGGCGTCACTTTTTAACACTCAAGGTACCCCTTTAGCATCATTTTTCGACATGCAGGGTCCTCCATTGTTTTCAGTTGTTTGTCTTAATTTAACGGTTTGCATGCATTTGTAAAAAATAGAAATACTTTTATCTAAATTTATACTTTCATTGGAGCACCTAACCCCACCCCTACCCTAAACCTACCCACTTCTGAACAATATAAAACACGTAACAGGCAAATATAAGTACAGTCACAGGTATTTATTGCAAAAACTGACCATAAAAAACCCCCCAAAAAAACTGTATAAAAGCATTAAAAGAAAGTCGTGTTGCATTCCAAGTCTTCTGAAGCCATACGATATCTTTATGTGAAGAAGAGAGTAAAACATAAGGTTTTAATCGCTGAAAATGATCCCGCTCCGTTAACGCGCTCACATCTCTTTCAAAAAGATACTCCCGTGGCATGACGCAATCGTCATGAGACACACAAGAGCCAATAGCATTTCACAACCAAGGCAGACATAAGGTTTCTGCTGGCAATTTTTGAATTTGCACACAAACTGCCCAGGATCTGAGCTTTACGGTGGTTGGAGACAGCGATTGTGTCTATTTCTCTCACAAATCAATTGTTTTGCCTTGGAAGACTTGGAATATTAATTCTTTTGTTGGTTTTGATTGCTTCTATTGTCCTCATTTGTAAGTCGCTTTGGATAAAAGCGTCTGCTAAATGACTAAATGTAAATGTAAATGTAAATGTGTTGCTAAGATACCCGTAGTGGTTGCTAGGGTATTGCTATGCGGTTTCTAGGGTAACCAGGGTGACTGCTAAGGTGTTGCTATGCGGTTGCTATGGTACTTGGGGTGGTTGCTAGGGTGTTGCTATGCGGTTGCTAAGGTACCTGGGGTGGTTGCTAGGGTGTTGCTATGCGGTTGCTAGGGTACTTGGGGTGGTTGCTAGGGCGGATGCTTGGGTACCCGGGGTGGTTGCTAAAGTGTTGCTATGGGGTTGCTAGGGTACCTGGGTGGTTGCTAAGGTGTTGCTATGCGGTTTCTAGGGTACTTGGGGTGGTTGCTAGGGTGTTGCTAGGGTACTTGGGGTGGTTGCTAGGGTGTTGCTATGCGGTTGCTAGTGTAACCGGGGTGGTTGCTAAGGTGTTGCTATGCGGTTTCTAGGGTACCCGGGGTGGTTGCTATGCAGTTGCTAGCAAGTAACTAGCATGCTGCTAGCATGATTAGCATGTCGTTAACATGTTGCTAGCATGAATAACAAGTTACTAGCATGTTGTTAACATGATTAGCAAGTTGATAGCATGTTGTTAGCATGTCTATAGCATTTTGCTAGCATGAATAGCAAGTGACTAGCATGCTGTTAGCATGATTAGCAAGTGACTAGCATGTTGCTAGCATGATTAACAAGTGACTAGCATGTTGTTAGCATGACTAGCAAGTGACTAGCATGTTGCTAGCATGACTAGAAAGTGACTAGCATGTTGCTAGCATGTTGTTAGCATGATTAGCAAGTTGCAAGTATGTCATTAGCAAGTTACTAGCATGTTACAAGCATGATTAGCAAATGACTAGCATGTCATTAGCATGATTAACAAGTTACTAGCATGTTGTTAGCATGATTAGCAAGTTGCTAGCATGTTGTTAGCAAGTTACTAGCATGTTACAAGCATGATTAGCAAGTGAATAGCATGTTGATAGCATGATTAGCATGTTAATAGCATGTTTCTAGCATGATTAGTAAGTTACTATCATGTTGTTAGCATGATTAGCACGTTACTAGCATGTTGCTAACATTATTCTAGTATGATTAGGAAGTTACTAGCACGTTGCCAGCATGATTAGCAAGGTAATAGCATCTTGTTAGCATTTTTCTAGCATGATTAGCAAGTTACTAGCATGTTGTTGGCATGATTAGCAAGTTACTAGCATGTTGCTATCATGTTTCTATTTTAATCCAGCTACAACCAGCTAAGACCAGCCTGACCTGCTAAAAAGTGGCCAAAACCACTTTAAAACCAGTTGATTCAGTAAAACAAACAGCTAAAAACCAGCTAAAACCAGCCTGACCTGCTAAAAAGTAGCCAAAACCACTTTAAAACCAGTTGATTCAGTAAAAGAACAGCTAAGACCAGCCTGACCTGCTAAAAAGTGGCCAAAACCACTTTAAAACCAGTTGATTCAGTAAAAAAAAAAAAAGCAGCTAAAAACCAGCTAAGACCAGCCTGACCTGTTAAAAAGTACCCAAAACCACTTTAAAACCAGTTGATTCAGTAAAAACAAAAACAGCTAAAAACCAGCTAAGACCAGCCTGACCTGTTAAAAAGTAGCCAAAACCACTTTAAAACCAGTTGATTCAGTAAAAACAAAAACAGCTAAAAACCAGCTAAGACCAGCCTGACCTGTTAAAAAGTAGCCAAAACCACTTTAAAACCAGTTGATTCAGTAAAAAAAAAACAAAAAAAAAACAGCTAAGACCTGCCTGATCTGCTAAAAAGTGTCCAAAACCACTTTAAAACCAGCTGATTCAGTAAAAAACAGCTAAGACCAGCCTGACCTGTTAAAAAGTAGCCAAAACCACTTTAAAACCAGTTGATTCAGTAAAAAACCAGCTAAGACCAGCCTGACCTGCTAAAAAGTAGCCAAGACCAGCCTGACCTGCTAAAAAGTAGACAAAACCACTTTAAAACCAGTTGATTCAGTAAAAACCAGCTAAAAACTAGCTAAGACCAGCCTGACCTGCTAAAAATGAGCCCAAACCACTTTAAAACCAGCTTGGGAGACCAGCCAAAGCAGCCAATCAGCTTAGTTTTATCAGTTTTTTCAGTAGGGAGTTGTTTAGCTTTGCTATAGCTATAGACAGCTTAAAAAAACCATAAGATTCATTGTAGAAAAGTTTTTACGCCCTCAATGAAAGTCTATGGGATTTTAGGAGGTTTTGATAGTCTGGTTTAAGAAAACCGTAAGCCGGATAAGTTAGAAAAGATATAGCAACCTGAGTCAGACCAGTCTGAAGGTCTGGGCCGAGATTGGTGGTTGTAGCTTTAAAGGTCTAGGAGGAGATACATTTTAAAATTTGGTCTCAGAAGAAGAAGAAGAAGAAGAAGAAGAAGAAGAAGAAGAAGTTTAAATAGGATTTCAGTAAATTGGCTTTTTCAAGCCAACTTAATAAAAAGCATATTTCTCCGAATTTTTCCAAGATTACTTGTTGACTGTTGACGTTTTTCACAAATGTCTGAGATTAAGCGTTTTCAGTGTTTAAATAAATATTTACAAATATATTCTTGTGTTTTTATTCTATCTCCCAATGTTGTCTGTGTCTAAAAATAGCCTTTAAATTATACGCTGATAGCTCAAGACCACACAAGAACTTGGAATCGATGTTTGCGTGCTTGAATGTTGCGCTACACTCAACTCAATATCATTTTGATACACAACCCTCATGCTTTCTTTATCAACAGTTATCATAAATGTTAAGCTTCAGTGGCATTAACTGTTGTATTCTGTAACAATGCTTTAGAATGTTGGGCAAGTTAAAACATTTATTTCAATTGTTTTTATGTCTAACCTCTAAACAAATTACAGCTCATCCATTTACATCATCCTTCTCATAAAATGCACTGGTGTTAATGTAATGTTATACTTATATTAGTCCAATAAGTAGGCTTGGTTTTTCTAGTTGTTATTATTTGCTTTTTCTGCTGTAGTAATATTTTACTTTTCTAACCTCATTAGTAACAGCCATTTTTTTTTTGTGCCAAAATGTTTACTAAATTACATAATGGGTTAGGATTTGCTTCATGAGTAATTTCAAATGGAACTGTAGCCTACATTTTATCCCATATATAGGAATTTGTGGTTGAAAAATTATTGAAAAAGAGTTGAAAAAAAAAAAGAGTCTAAGAGATGTTCCTTGATGGCAAGCTCTGTGCATTGAACAAAAATCAAGAAGAAAAATAAAAAGCGAGCTCAAATGTGTTTAATTCAAATATGGGTGCCATTCCAAAGGTAAGTGCAAGTTGTAATAGAACAGAGACAATAGAAAATTTGTTTATTTTGTTTATTTTTGCACACAGCCAGATTTCTGACAGTGCATTGACATGCCAAATTAAGGACCTCTGCACCCATGGCAAATAAAAACGCTTTCACGTTTGGCTTGTTTACACATTCCATGTGGTACCAGCCATAGCAACTGTCACACTGAATCTGAAAAAGACAGTAAAATCAATATGAAAATGTAAAATAGCAAAAGTTAGAAAGAAAAAAAAAAAAAAAAAAACTAAATAAAGAACACATTAAATTACCCAAGAGTCAGTGTCATCCTGAGTGTTAGGATATTTGTCCTCACATGACAAGCATAGATTAGACAGGTCTTCTGTGGAAACAAAGGCATTAAGGTATTGGTGTAATGACGCACATCACCACAACTCAGTTGTGTAAAGAAAAAGAAAAACACCTGTTTGCTGTAGCACACACAGGCCTATGTTTTGCCTCATCACAGAAACATCTGCATCAGTACACTGAAACTCCAAACTGCCTCCATTTAGAACTGCTTTTGCAAACTACAAAGAGCATTGACAAAGAAAATCAACATTTTTATTACAAAATGTTAGCAAACACAGTATCTGTACCTTGCAGACAAATAGGCCACATGAAGTCCCATCCCTCTGAATGCTGTGTGTCAATCGTTGACATTGCCACTCTTCGGTTGGAGTGACTTTGCTGGCCACAAAATCACTTTGGTAGAACAAAACAAAACAAAAAAAGAATATTCATAAAAACAACCATACCAACATTTTGAAATACTTCATACATTTTTCCTTACCTTACAACCGTTTTACAGTGACGCAGTTTGGCTTCGCTTTCACCAAGGGAGTTTAAATACAAAATTCTTCTTTCCTTGGGATATATCATCTGTCAAGATGGGGTCATGAATTAATGACTCAGATTTAAGCCTTTGTAGAGAAGGATGGAGGGGGAAAAAAAAAGGAACAAACCAGGAGTGTCCAGTGGTCATTCTCATTAACTGACCCCACCAGCACATCATATGCCTCTGGATTAATCTACAGCATACAGGTATAAATATGGTGTTTCAATAACAGATTACCAAATTATCTGAGAACATAAGTTAATTGTATGGAATCAGGATTTTTTTTTTTTTACCCTTTTCTTTGAACTGGCCTTCCTCTTCCAAATATTTGTGGCTTGAAAGGAATCCAGGACAAATGCTTTGCCTGAATAATGTCTCACAAGGCAGGTCAGGTATGCATTAATGACCTGTGTAAAAATAAAATAAATATATAATTTCTTTATTTTTTAAACTGTAACAATGCTTACAGAATAGAAACTAAAGAAGCTGCAGCACAAACCTCACTTTCAAGTTTCTCCCCAGGTTTGATGTGTTCTAAATCCTAGGTAAAAAGCTTGTATGGGCCAACTTTACTGCAAAGTTTTCCACCCATTTTCCCTGCCCATATGTCTTGCACCACTACGGAGAAGAGTAAATCTCAAACTAATGTTATTTACATGTAGGAGATATAAATTATGAAGGAGAATACATACAACACATCTCTGAAGAACACTGTATTTGGGGGGGAAGGCTGTATGATCGATTGGGTGGCAGGACTGGAGGCAGGCTAAGGTGCAGGCTCAGGTATGAGTGGTGCAGACTGGGTGACAGGACTTGAGGTAAACTGGGGGTCAAGGAAGGCAGCAGAAATGAATTTTGAAGATGGTGGACCAGCAGGCATTTGATTAAAAAGAACAGAACACTGTGGTCCAGGATGGTTTACGACATGAGGGATGGGCACGGAAAAAGGCACAGTGAGAGATATTGGTATATGCTGCAAGGAAAGATGTGTATAGGGCAGGGTAACAGGATGGAGGAAAGACATGATTCTAAGCGGTGCTTGCAGAGCAGGGGACTGGGGAGGATCTGGAGGGACATGAGGGTCTGAATGCACAGTGGCTGGAGTGGAAATTTTAGGAACTTTTGGAGGATGATTCTCCAAAAACCAAAAAATGAACTAGGTGGTCATTTGTTAATTTTGGGAATTAGTTTCCCCTCATCATCAACCACATCAATGGATTTTCCCTCCACATTTACAACTGTATATGGTCCCAAATAATCTGGGTCCAGCTTGCCCCCCTTTCTCTGCCTGCTCCTGACATTCTGCCGCAGGACCCGGTCTCCAACCTGAATGTCAATGGTCATCCCTTTCTCCAGTTTTCGTTTTTTAACTCTGCATTGCACCTTATTCAAATTTTCCTGCACGGTTTTAAAAATTCTGTCCTGCCATTTGATGCATTCTGAAATGCATTCCTCAGCAACAATGTCCTCCACACCTTCATTGATCTATATTAAGACATTGGATTTTATTGCCAATTGCAGAGGGGAAAGGGGGGGAGGGGGACTGAAAATAGGTTAAGTGTGTTTGATTACCTCATAATTGTCTGGCACCTCACATGGATACCTTGCCTCACGGCCAAACATTAAAAAGTAGGGCGAGAACTTTGTGGTAATTTGTTTTTTAGTTCGGAGACCGAACATTGTAGCCTCCAAATAATCTGCCCATGTGTCTGGTCGTTTTTCCAACCAGCTTGCTTAAAGACCTGTAAAGCATGTCTTATGGTTATTCACCTATAGTGATTTTAAGTTTTATCATATTTGAATAGCTTATTTCTTACTTCTGAATTGTGCCATTTAATTTTTCAACTAGTCCGTTGGTCTGGGGATGGTACGGTGGACATAAGCTCTTTTAATACCAAGAATTTGGCAGACACCCATATTGATCTGTATATACAAACAAACACAAGAGATTTAGCTATTAATATTTCTTCCCAACTATTCAAATATTAAAGGGGTAAATCTCTAACCTTGTTCACAAATTCTCTGCCTTGATCCTTCAAAAGCCATTTTGGGGCTCCAAATTTGTGAAAGAGTTTCACGATGCAGGCTGTTACCTCCTCAGTGCTCTTGGTCTTTAGTGGGAAAGCCTCACACCACTTTGTAAAGTAGTCTACCATTACACAAATGTACTGGTAGCCCTCTTTAGTTGGTGTGAGCTTTCCCACTAAATCCATGCCTACAATGTCCCAAGGCTCAGCCACAAGACAAAAAATAAACACATACTCAAGATGCATAATTCCTTTTGTAAAAATTAGAATATTGTTCCTCACACAAATACACAACTTACCTCAATAGGGGTGTATTCTGCTTTGTTTTTAATTTCAGCTTGTTTTTCTGGCATGCTGCACAGTGCATAACCTAAAACATTTTATTGTTTATTTCAGTTTGATAACGCTTGGAAAGTATTAACACATGAATGCCATTTAATTGCACTCACCCAGATTTTAATATCAACGGTCATGGCAGGCCAATAAAACCTTTTACTTATGGCATCCGTTGTTTTTTGAACACCACAGTGTGCACCAATGGGACTGCTGTGAAACTCATGAAAAACCCGTTTGGCCTCCTCTATTGAAATCAAAACTCTGGCCTGTGCTCCCTCTCCTCCTCGCCGGATATAGCATAAAACCTCATCTAAAAGTAGTAAGTTTTAGGTCATGAAGAGACCATCAAAGGAATCACTAAACGTGACTTAACTCACCTTTGATTGTGAAATTCTTTGCCCTTCTGAGAAGGATGTATTTTTCATTCTTAGAAAGACCAAGAGGAAACTTTCTAAATTTTTTTAGTTCGTAAAAAGTTTGAAAATTTTCCTTGTCCATATTGACAGCAAAAATGTCAAATTCAACAAAGATGGGATAGGTTTATTTATATGAATTGTGGGCCTGAGACTCGTTATTCTTTTAACACATCACCACAGCTTATTGGATGTTGAATGTTTCACAAATTGAATGTATCACACACATATGTAACCAATTATTTCTTGGCCAGAACTGTGTACAACAGTAAATGCAAATCGCCAGGTGTGGTGGGTCGACAACATAAATAAAAATAGTGTCATTTAAAAGAAGAGGATAAAGCCATGTTAATAATATAATGTGATATACCTAATGCTATCTAAATATCATATATACTATTTAGGCTGTTTAAATCTGATAACCATTCACAAATTTCTGTGTAAAATGTATTGAGGTTTATCGATGCATTCATTAAGTGGAAATTTCTTTAATAGTAAGACAAAAGTGGCATTTTATTTATATTTATCTGTAAAAATGAGAATGTTTGTCAAGAAAAATCATGGGATTAAAGACCAAATTACTACAGCAAGACTAATAAAATACTTATTCAAATATGTATTTATAAGTGTATTTACAAAAACATTACATGAGAATGATTACATACTAAACTAAGATATAAGCCTACTTTTTAAAAATAAATAGTTAGTCATTACTATCACTTAACTTGCCCAACATTCTAAAGCATTGTTACAGAATACAACAGTTAATGCCACTGAAGCTTAACATTTATGATAACTGTTGATAAAGAAAGCATGAGGGTTGTGTATCAAAATGATGTTGAGTTGAGTGTAGAGCAACATTCAAGTACGCAAACATCGATTCCAAGTTCTTGTGTGGTCTTGAGCTATCAGCGTATAATTTAAAGGCTATTTTTAGACACAGACAACATTGGGAGACAGAATAAAAACACAAGAATATATTTGTAAATATTTATTTAAACACTGAAAACGCTTAATCTCAGACATTCGTGAAAAACGTCAACAGTCAACAAGTAATCTTGGAGAAATTCCGAGAAATATGCTTTTTATTGTAGTTGTATTTCAACACTACCTAAATAGTGATCAGTTCTGATATAGGATGAAGGTAAACAGAGTACTAAGAAACACGTTACAGAAACAATTAATTACTTACAAAATGTGAACAATCATATGAGTAGTTTAAGCTTAACTTCGTTCAATTTTACTACCTGCTTGAAATAATCCGTAAGACAAAATGCGATCTGAGGCACTCACGCTAATAATATCTGTTCCACTAGTCCCGTTTTGGATGGCCCCGCCCACGGCGTTATCCTGATGAATATTCACATAAGCACCACCCAGTGGAACCAAATATTTCAGGAACTGAATATATTGTAACAAATCAACTATCGTGGGAGCAGCCTGCGCAGAACTACATTATTCTGACAGGAATCTCAGAACAGCCTGATTTGAGAAAGGGGATTTTAAAATAGGGATTTAAAAAAAACACTGGGTGGATTTTTATCATTATAGGATGGATGTGTACACACACTTCCAACACACATTTATGTTCAAACAACTTGTGAAGTGAATTTTGCATCCGATTACCCCTTTAAAGCAATGGAGGACCCTGCACGTTGAAAAATGACGCTAAAGGGGTACCTTGTGCATCAAAAAGTGATGCCAAAGGGTCCTGACCAAGCGTCAATATGTGACGAGTTGGGAGTGAGAATGTGTTGATGTAGCATTCTTCAAAATTAAGTGATGTAATGTTAAATTTCTCCTAATCTGTTCTGATGAAGAAACAAACTCATCTACATCTTAGATGGCTTGAAGGTGAGTACATTTTTTACAAATATTCATTTTTTTTGTGTAAACTATTACTTTAAGGCTGTAGCTGTATTTTGAAATATGTTATCTGTTTTATGGTCATTAGGTTTTTTTTTTTTTTTCTTTTTTTCCCCCAGCCTTTAGCTCTTATGTAATGACTATGTCAAAAAAGCTGCCATTTTCAGGCATTTGGAAGGTATACATGAACTCAAACACATTGACTGACTATGCCTAATTCAGATTTGACGTGCTGTCATTTTATACAGTCTACAATCCTTAATGTTTTTCTTTTGCAGTTGAGTTTGAAGAAAAATGCTGACTTTCTAAAAAAAATACAGCAGTCGAATATAAACTGAATTAAAAATACAGTGCACTGTGGGTAATGGTCCAGACTCTAACAGGCATTTTCTTTGGTTGGGATGATGTTTGGATTTGGTAAAGCCTTAAGCCAAACATTTGACTTGACTAATGAAGTATTTTGTAAGAACAGTTTAGTGTCTAGGGTTGCATGATTAAAGCTTATAAATTATAACTGTAAATTATTTCAGTTGTTATTGTAATCTTGAATAATCGTGTCATATACTTCATGTACACATCCAAAACAAGCTGAGAACTATTCTTGAAATGCAATGCTTTGTCAATATTAGCTATTTGGTATTTTTAATTACTTATTTTAATTTATTGATTTTATTTTATTATTTTTTTATATGTTTTTATATAGATAATTTAATATTATATATAGCATTTATTACTCTTGCTATTAGCTGCTTTTGTCATTACTGTTATTTTAAAAATAAACTTGACTGGGATGCTGTTTTGTACATCAATAAGTAAAAGCAGCAGCTGAACAGGCAACTTAACATTGGTTCCCCCAATAGCATCAAGCATCAAACAAAACAGTTTTTTAGATGGATTCTGAATAAATTATAGACAGCAGTCAAGCATTGCAGCAAACTTATGGTAGAATGCTCTGATTATAATCAACAAAACTGACAATGCTGCAGGTTTGCAGATTCAGCCAACACTAAACTTCTGGACTCACATGAAAACTCCCATTATAATCAATGAAGTTGTCCATGCTGCTGAATAAATCCTCTTTTTACACCATGTAATGTATAGTGAAAGCAAAAAAAGTAAAAGCCTTATTGAATAGGAAGCTATAGTTCTCAAACGCTTTGAAAGGCTGTAATGGACCATTTTCACAATTAGGTAATCAAAAACTGCAGTAATACACCTTTAACTGTATATGTGGAACATTGTATTTGGCTAGACTCTTTTTTTTTTTAGCAGCTAAAACACCTATAAATAGAAGAACAGTGTTGAAATTTGAAAATAGCAAACCCATTTACTCAGTAGTTTGTGTTTACCCTTGCAAATCTTGTTCCCAGTCTGAGTCCTATGTTAAAAATGAAGGCTGTGTCACCATGGCGCTCCCTCTTGTAATTTGTGTTTGTTTACACTGACTCAGCTGAAGTTTGTTCACACACTGATCTATCTCTCTTCCTCCAGAGAATATTCTGCCAAGCTTGCAGTGCCCACTGTTTGTGTACCAATCTGTGGTAGCATAATTCCCCACATCGTTACTCTGCATCCAGTCAGGGAAGCTGAGAGATTCATGTGAATTCATGAATTAATAAATAGAGGCAAAGCTTAACTACATCAACATGAGGATATTACATACAGAATACAAGCTGTCAGAGATGAGGGGAATGGGCTAAATTATGTCGTGATAGATGTTCTGTTATGGCTTCTGCCCGCTGTGATTCCAATATTAATGTTTAATCTGCACAGCTTCTCTATACATTGTTGTTGTTTGATTTAAAGGGACGGTTCACACGAAAAATTTAAATGTTGCCTCTCACTCATAGTGATTGAGTTCTGGGGTTGTAAAGCTTCACAAAGGATCTAAAGGTATCAAGAAAGTGGTTGATGTGACTTGTGATTTATACCCAAGATTTATGAAGTCATAAGATTTATAGTTTATATTTAAGCTTTAATTATAATTATCGGATAATTATATAGGCCTATTTAAAAAGATTCTGCTCCTTTAAGGTAAAATCACATATCATGAATCATAGCACAGTAAAGTCTGATTTATTCTAATGAATCAATTCACTTCAATTTACAGATTCAACAAAAATTCACAGATTTGAGTTGTGTGTGTATTTATGTATGAATTACCTAAATTAACCTTCTGGGCCTCTTCATTTTTGTGTCACTTGGTACCATCATGCTCAAAAGTGACCGATGTCTTGAAATTTTACTTTTTTTCACAGGAAAATCAATGTAATTCATTTTTGTTCACTAATATTTTTTATTATACTTTAGAATTTTGAGAGGCTTTTATGATACTATGGATTATTTATAAAATTTGAATGAGCTAATTTTTTCCACAGTCATTTTTGACCACAAAGGTACCAAGTGGTACTTTTTTTTTTTTCGACCCTTTAATGTATCTGACCTATGTCCATGATTTTTTTTTTTTGTATGTGTTCATATAGCTAATGCGAGTTATCAAAAGTCACCAAGTGTCATCTCTTTCCGATGAAGCTACGATTTTTTAAGTTTCAAAATGTATAATTTTTGCGGTCAAAAGTGACTGAAGAGGCCCACAGGCTTAAGGAGTATTCAAGTATTTACTTGTTGTTATTGAAAATTCTGTCATTATGTACTTACCCTCAAGCTGGTCCCCATTGATTTCCATAGTATGGAAAAAAATACTATAGAAATAATTGGGGACCAGTTGAACTACTTTATGTTTAGCTTGTTTCAAAGTAGCTTCCACAGCACTGCAGACCACACAGACTAACAATATGTTCATGTCTGCTCACAGCTGAATAGTGAATTACATTTGTGTTCTCAGCAAACATGACAATTTGTTTGAAATGTGTAGCTGTCAAGATAATGATTCCATATGCACATCACCACACAGACAGTTAACTCTATGATATTGAGCATGCAGGCACTGTATACGCGGTGCTTTTTATTTTATTGTGATCTACAGTAATTAAAGTCACATAAACAGTATTTTAATGACTCCAACCACTAAGACAAAAAACAAAAATCAAAAAACAAAAACAAAAAAAATTCCAAGCATGTATATATTAGGGAGACGTGTGCAGAGCGAAGGCAGTAATTCTGGCTGATAGTGCAGTTGATTTATAGGTCCCTGTAGGTCTTTTGCTGTTCACATACTAATGAGGCGGATTGGACCATAATGGGATGTTTTACTAAATTATAGATACTGCTGTTTTTACTGCACCAGTTTGAAATACAATCTTTTGCTGTTGTGATTGCTGAGAGTTCAATTAGCCGTAAATCACACGATAGGTGGCAAATGAACAAGATACAGAACAGAAAAGAAATGTTAGTTTTGCATGTGTGTTTTGCTAAAGCAAATTCCTACTTGGATTAACTCGTCATTTTGTAGCCACAATCCTGGGGCATGTTGTCACAGTATATGGAGTAAGTTGTCACAGTGAAACAGGCTATATGTTACTATTATATATGGGAGCTAATTTCTGCCACTGAATAAAAATAAAATAAAAAGGTAATTGCGAAAAGTCTTCTACTTCAAAAAGTTTAATTATATGTTACTTGTAGTTACTTTGTACAGTAATAATTAGTGAAAATCGTTCTAAAGCCATTTTTTCTAGGTTATAACAGTAGAATGAGGGCTGTTGTTAAAGGGATAGTTCACCCAAAAATGAAAATTCTGTCATTAATTACTCACCCAAGTCGTTCCAAACCTGTAAGACCTTCGTTCATCTTTGGTGCACAAATTAAGATATTTTTTTGATAAAATCTGAGAGCTCTCTGACCCTCCATAGATAGCAGTGCAACTACAATGTTCCCAGGTCCAGAAACGTAGCAAGGACTTCAGTAAAATAGTCCATGTGACATCAGTGGTTCAACCGTAATTTTACGAAGCTACGAGAATCGTTTAAGTTCAGCATGCGTGCTCTTGCTGAACGTAAACAACGCTGATTACGTTGATTTGCTCTGGGGTACTCTCCAAAATGGTGGAAGAAGGTAACTCGGGGAGGAGTATTGTTGAATAAATTATGTTATTATTGTTTTCTTTGTGAACTAAAACCGATGTCTGTACCGATGCGTACTGATGTCCTTGCTACGTTTCTAGACCTGGGAACATTGCAGTTGCATTGCTGTTTATGGAGGGTCAGAGAACTCTCAGATTTGATCAAAAATATCTTAATTTGTGTTCCAGAGATGATTGAAGGTCTTCCAGGTTTGGAACAACATGAGGGTGAGTAATTAATGACATAATTTTCATTTTTGGGTGAACTAACCATTTAATGGTTGATGTTTGTTTACAGAAGAAGCAGTTGGACAACCACGCTATAAAGGAAGGCAAAGTGATGTTTTACACAAACTTGCTGCACAACGTCCTTTCACATGTTGTGTAATTAAAAAGCAATTTACTACCATCTTCTGCCAACTTCTGCACAAGTGCTGAGATCATTAACTAATTTTTATGCTGTCAAAGACAAAAGGATGGGGAATTGTCAATGTTGGCCTCATGTGGGATCAAAGCCGAACGCCTGTCTTTGCTACTGAAGTCCTTCTCTTTTCACAAACCTGTGAATCCAGCTCTTTGTTCTGTCTAACCGTGTTCAACCTCAGAGGAGAACATGGCTGGCAAGGATGGACTTGTTGGTCAAATGCAATTAGCCGGAGTGCTTAGGATGCTCTCTATTCTTTTATCTTTGTTCAAAAAGAGAATTCTGCCTCTGCACTCAGCCTGACAGCCTCTCTATCCGCAACCTCTGCCGGCTGAATTAGAATAAGGATTTAGAGAACCAGACAACATTACAGAGAGTTAAGGAAATAATGAATGCTAAGAATGAATTCAGTAGTTTTTATGACACCATGCATGATCATAACATACAGTATGTGCTGCACATTTATGTTTTCATTTTCTTAAAAATATGGTTAATGTATGTTTCTTTGTAATTGGTTTGGGCCCATTGAAAGTGCTTTGAAGTAAAGAATTAATTGTCAATTTTGAATGTGTAACAGTCACGGCCTATTCATGAGTGTTCAAAATGATTTCTCTGTTGAATAAACGTGTGCTTCCTCATTTATGGGAAAATTATGCAGATTAACTCTCAGATGTTAATTTTTCTCGTAACAAAATATACTGTTTTAACCGCTATAGTCTGATTCTCGCAATTTATATTTTTTCTTATAATAGTACTGTTTTAACCTCATAGGTCTATGATTTTATTCACATAATTTTGACTTTATTTTCAAAATAAATAAATAATAGTAATAATTTTTATAGCGTCTTTCAAAAATCGAAGGTCGCTTTACAAAGTTAGATTAAAAAAGTGGACAAGTAACAAACAAGTACAACAAAACTACAGATTACATAACAATAGTTGAAGAGTAATATTCCTAAAAATGTGTGTGTGTGTGTGTGTGTGTGTGTTTAAGAGGTTTTGGAATAACTCTTTTTTTATATTATATTATTATATTTTATAATACTAAAATCTTATTTACCTACACTTTGAAAAATAAATATCAATAAATAACAGAAAAATTACTGGCATTACTGAGACATCATCCATTAAGTTTACAGGCATTTCCATTAATACAATGCAGCATAAAATTCAAAATACGGGTAAAACACCTGTAAAAAATAAATAAATAAATAAAAAGTAATGCAGCACATTGTGACCTATTTTACAGATTTTTTTTTTTTTTTTTTTTTTGCAAAGTATGTATAAGTGTAAAGTACACAATATTTTATTATTTACTTTAAATGACTTTTGTTCTTGTTCGTAAATGGGGAAAAAAATAAAAAATCTCCTGGGTCTAGATGGTGTAGTTACAATATCTACCAACAGGGACTAGCATTGAGCCAGTATGTTTGACTAGCAGAGTGACTATTTTTGTCCATTGTTTATGTAATCCATTGTTGAGGAGATATAGATTAAATTTAGTTTAGCAGGCTGCTATGGATTTTATTTTATTTTTTTTCTACATGGTGATGTGTTTTACCAAAAATATCAAAAGTTTAATCGGTTAACATATAGACTCTAAAATCGTTAGGTTAAACAGTGCAACAAGCCTTGTGGTTTAAGCATTTAGTTTTGTTATTTAGTTCTGACCATGTTGTGGGCGGCTTTGAGTCATAACGGCGGAGCGTTGGCGTGCAGTGTTGATGAATTCTGTTGTCTCATTTAGGAGTTGGAGAATTAAATTGGTTTGTGAAACAGCATTTATATGTGGCTTTCAAGTTCACTTCTTTATTGCAGTGGAAATTTTAATGAAAATGCATTGAGTACTTCTCAAAAAGACAAGAGATTTTCTGTCGAGTGCCTTTTTTTAGGCCGTATTTCTGGCATTTATTGCTAACAGCCTGGGAAATGCACTAAGCAGAATGTAAGAAGTAGAGGGCAGTGCATAAGGGATAATTAGCAATAATGAAAAATGAGATATTTTTCCTTCACAGCCCTTGCATCTCTATGAGAGCACAAAGCTGACAAATGCTGGGGCATGAAATTGCCTGATGCTGCTGCCCTATACGAACGATAATGACTCGGATAATGGAACCATCTATTTGTCCATTGGGTGAGTAATTACAAGCAGGATGAAGGAGGAAGCAGAACCCTTGAGTGTAGAGAGCTGTTGGGAGGGTGTGATGATATTTGGTTCCATCTGGAAGGACAGGCAGGACTGCAGATAATGTAGAAAACAAATGCCAGGCTGGCATCTTCACTAAGTGCTGGTGCTGGAGCTATGAGAACTGACTTAATGTCCTGCACAGGGCATCTGAGGGCCTTTAGGGAAAGAAGGTTAAGTGAAAATGAAATTTCTGAAAAGAAATTGAAAATGAAAAGAACTCCTGGTTCCCTTATCAAAAGCTACTCTCGATGCTGCGCTCAAAGCGCTATTGGGAACATTCTTTGTTCGATCGGTTGTTGAAGCACGTGTGTCAAACACACCAAACTTTGGCTTAAATAACCTCGGTCAGGTGACGTCACTCGATTACGAACACCTGGAGGTTATAAATAGATGTGACGCGGAAACATCCTCAGGTCTTTTTGTCTTCAAGGACCGCATTGTTGTGTGTGTGTGTGTGTGTGAGAGAAAGAGCACGCTTAATATTGAAAAAAATAAAAAGAAAGGCAAAGCAGGAAGCGAGTAGATATATATATATATATATATATATATATAGATAGATATACAGATATACTGTATATATATATATATATATATATATATATATATATATAAAAACAACTACTCACTATGGCAGATCATGAGAGGAGATGTTTACCTCCTTGTCAGAGGCAGCTCTCTGACGAAGATCTCAATGCTTTCTGCTTTGAGTGTTTGGGGGAAGAAAACGCGATCCTCGGGCTCAAGGGCGAGTGTGAGTACTGCGATCTCCTCTCGATCAAAGTGCTTCGCGCGCGGCTCGCCTTCTTTAGAAGCTCATGGGGATCGCATGTAGATCTGGCCGAGGCGCGTGAGACGGACCCGCCCCTTGCTCTCGCCGGATCATGAAGCCTTCGCATCCGTTTCTCAAGCGCGCTTCGCCGCTTCTTCTGAACGGGCCGAGGAGACTTCATCTCTAGCTTCTGGTGAGGTGGAAAGTGCCACCTCAGAGCGCTCCTCTCGTGATGAAAAAGTTTATGAGGAGTTACTCGAGGTGGTTACTCGGGCAGTCAATCGATTACATCTAGACTTGCCGCATGAGCGAGAGACCTCCAAACGCTCAAAGTTAGATGACAGATATCTGTCGGGTGGCCGGGGTGAGGGGCCTCAGCGACGGTCTCTCCCCTTCTTCGGTGACCTCCATGACGAGGTAACTCGTTCATGGAAAAATCCGTATTCGTCCTGTGTTTTTGTGCCATCGATGTCGATCTACTCGACTATCGTTAATGCAAAGGCACGGGGCTATATGATGATGCCCCAGATTGAAGAGATGCTCGTGGGCTATTTCTCTCCTGGGAGCTCATCATCATTAAAGAAAGCAACTATCCCCACCAAGCCATGCAGAGTAACATCTTCACTGGTGGGGAAAGCCTTTCAAGCAGCGGGTCAGGCTGGTGCTGCTTTGCACACTATGGAGGTTTTGCAAGCATACCAGGCTGACCTGCTGAAAGATTTGATCACAGACGGGTCAATTGAAGAAGAGGCATTTTTAGAACTTCGCCGGGCCACAGATTTGTCTCTCCGTGCGACCAAGCAGACGGCCCGTGCCATCGGCCGTTCTATAGCTGCCATGGTTTCCACGGAGAGACATCTGTGGCTCAACCTCACGGGCATCAAGGACAAAGACCGCGCTTTCCTCCTTGATGCCCCCATCTCACCTTCCGGCCTATTTGGCGATGCCGTTAACACCGTCGCCACTAGGTTTCGGGAGGCAAAACGCTATGAGGAGGTGTTTGTGAAGTTTCTTCCCCGCCGCGCTCAAGAGTCGGGACCGTCGGCCACCCGGTCCCGACCAGGTCCGGTTCCTTTGAGGCGTGAAGCAAAAAAAGAGAGTGTGACGACCCAAGCACCCCCACGTAGAGACTGAGGTGCGGCTCGCCGCGCTTCACAGTCCGCCTCAAAGAGACCGGACTTGAGGAGCATCACCTCCTCCAAGAAAAAGTCTTGAGGCTTGCGCGCCCAGGACCGTGGGGGTGTGCCCCCCCCCGGGAGGGGCGCGAAGAGTTCCAACAGAGAATAAAGACTCCTTCCTGGCACCCTCAGGAGGCCGTTGTACAATCTCCGCCGCCACTGGTGTTTTGGGGAGCAGCGGTTTCCAGTGTAATGTTAAGTGTTCGGTCGCCTCCTGCCACGTTTCAGGACGCCGAACATCTAACATCCCCCCAACAAAACAAAGTGTCAAAATTAGTGCCCCTTTCAGAGAAGCTGGCAGCGTGGAAGCTACTGCCAAATATCTTCCCTTGGGTTCAAAAGACCGTAGAGAGAGGCTACAGGATTCAGTTTGCATATCGTCCTCCGGGTTTCAACGGCGTGGTCTCAACTTCCATGAAACCGGAACGAGCGCATTTGTTGACACAGAAATTGTAAACTCTGCTGGACAAAGGGGCCATAGAACGTGTTCCCCTGCCAGACAGACAGTCAGGCTATAACAGCCGATATTTTCTCGTTCCCAAGAAGATCGGAGGATTGGTTTGTGAGAATCGATCTAAAGGACGCTTATTTTCATATAGAAATATTGCCACAACACAGGAAGTTCCTGAGGTTCGCTTTCGGGGGCGAAGCTTACCAGTATCGGGTTCTTCCGTTCGGCCTAGCCTTGTCACCCCGCACATACACGAAATGCATGGATGCAGCTCTGGCTCCTCTACGACTCCAGGGCATCCGCATTTTGAACTACACAGACGACTGGCTGATTCTGGCTCAGTCTCAGGAGTTAGCGCTTCGACATCGGGATGTCGTCCTAGCTCATCTCGAATCTCTGGGGTTGAGACTCAACGCCAAGAAAAGCGTTCTCTCTCCTGCTCAGAGGACAACGTATTTGGGGGTCATATGGGATTCGATCGCGATGCGGGCACAGCTGTCTCCTGCACGCGTCGAATCCATTCTAAACACCCTAAAGAACATAAAGCTAGGCCAGAAAGTCACGGTTCATCACTTTCAGAGAGTGCTAGGTCTCATGGCAGCTGCATCCACGGTGATACCTTTGAGCCTCCTGCACATGAGATCGTTTCAGTTGTGGCTCAGAGCCAGGGGATTTCATCCAAGGGCCAATCCCCAGAGGCAAATAAGGGTTACGCGCCGGGGGCTTCGTACCCTATCTATGTGGTTCAGACCCCGGTTTCTGACTTTGGGTCCCACTCTAGGTCCATGTTGTCGTCGCAAGATGCTAACGACAGACACATCCCTCACGGGTTGGGGAGCGGTCTTAGATGGCCATCCAGCCCAAGGGATCTGGAGAGGTCATCTTCTCGAATGGCACCTCAATTGCCTCGAAATGAAGGCTGTATTTCTGGCCCTGAAATACTTCCTCCAGCAGTTAAGAGGTTACTATGTCCTAGTGCGGGTGGATAACACGGCGGTAGTCTCTTACATAAATCGTCAGGGCGGACTGCGGTCGCGCCGCTTGAACGAGCTAGCGCAGCAGATTCTGCTTTGGGCACAGAACAAGTTCCTGTCCCTCAGGGCGATTTACATTCCCGGGCATATGAATGTGGGAGCAGACTTGCTGTCCAGACAAGCTGTGATACACGGGGAATGGAAACTCCACCCCGAAGTAGTCAGTCAAATCTGGGAAAGATTTTACAAAGCAGAGGTGGACCTCTTTGCTTCACGGGAGACAGCACAATGTCCCCTCTACTTCTCTCTGACCCATCCAGCTCCCCTGGGTCTGGACGCGATGGCCCATGTGTGGCCCAGACTGCGTCTTTATGCATTTCCTCCGATTGCTCTGCTCCCGGGAGTCCTGGCCAAGGTCCGTCAACAGGGATCTCGCTTCTTACTGATAGCGCCCAGTTGGCCGACCAGAATATGGTTCTCAGATCTAATAACTCTTCTCAATGGCTCGCCGTGGGCGATTCCGGTGAGGAGGGACCCTCTCTCTCAGGCACAGGGGACAATATTTCAGCCGGAGCTCTGGAACCTTCATGTCTGGCCCCTGAAGGGGACCAACTAAGAGATGCTGGCCTTCCAGCCAATGTAATAGAGACTATACTAAGCGCTAGGGCTCCCTCCACTAGAAGAACTTATGCCATCAAATGGCGCGTTTTTGAAAGTTGGTGTATGACACACCATGCAGACCCAGTTCACTGCCAGATTGTTTCAGTACTGGAGTTTCTGCAAGAGAAACTGTCCTCAGGCACACGTCCTAATACTCTCAGAACTTACGTGGCCGCCATTTTGGCTTTCCATGCTCTGATTGATGGGGTTTCGGTGTGGAAACACCCTCTAGTTACCTGCTTCATTCGAGGAGCTAAGCGGTTGAGGCCGCCCACTAGAGCGACAGTTCCTTCATGGGACCTAGCTATAGTGCTTGAGGGCTTGGTGGACACCCCTTTCGAACCACTAGAGTCAGCGCCTGTCAGGTTTCTGACCCTAAAGATGGTTTTTCTAACAGCTATTACTTCTCTGAAGAGGATTGGGGATTTGCAGGCTCTGTCAGTCTCGCCATCCTGCCTAGATTTTGCCCCTGGGCTGGTATAAGCTATTTTGCATCCTCACCCTAGTTATCTTCCGAAGGTTCCATTCTCGACCATAAATCCGGTCGTTCTCGAAACCTTCTGTCCTCCGCCGTTCACGACATCGGAGCAGGAGAAACTTCACTTACTGTGTCCAGTACGTGCTCTCCAGGGTTACGTCCACCGCACTAGCCAGTGGCGTAAGTCGGAGCAGCTTTTCGTATGCTATGGAGGCTGCAACCGGGGGGCGGCTGCCACTCGACAGACTATGTCACATTGGGTGAGGGATGCTATTGCCCTAGACTATGAGGCTCAAGCTTTGCCTTTAGATGTAAGGGCCCATTCAACCAGGGGGATTGCATCTTCAATGGCTTTGGCAAGAGGTGTCCCCTTGCAGCAAGTTTGTGATGTGGCAGGTTGGTCCTCTCCGCACACATTTATTAGATTCTATAGTTTGGATGTTCATGCTACTCCGGGCTCGCATGTCCTTGAGTCGACATCCCAGAGTCATGTCTGAGACCTCTTCAATGTTTGTGCGCACACACTACACAACGTTGGGGGTCCAGACACTTCCAGTGCGGCGGCGTTGGTATTCTCATTCCCAATAGCGCTTTGAGCGCAGCATCGAGAGTAGCTTTTGATAAGGAAACGTCTCGGGTTACTTGACTGTAACCCTGTTCCCTGAAAAAGGGGGAATGAGATGCTGCGCCTCAATGCCGCACTGAGATTGGCTTGCAGCGATCGACCTGAAGGATGCGTACTTTTATGTCTCGATTCTCCCCCGACACAGGCTGTTCCTACGGTTTGCGTTCGAGGGTTGGGCATATCAGTACAAGGTCCTACCCTTCGGCTGTCCATGTTGCCTCGCGTCTTTACGAAAGTCGTGGAGGCAGCCATTGTTCCACTCAGAGAACGTGACATTCACATTCTCAACTATCTCGACAACTGGCTGATACTGGCACAGTCTCAGGATCAGTTGTGCGAACACAGGGACATGGTGCTCCATCACCTCAGCCTGTTGGGACTTCGGGTCAACTGGGAAAAGAGAAAACTCTTCCCTGTGTAGAGGATCTCTTTTCTTGGTATGGAGTTGGGCTCGGTCAACCGGACAGCGCGACTCACAGAGGAGCGCATCCAGTCAGTGCTGAACTTTCTGAACTCGTTCAGAGGCAGAACAGCGGCCCCACTGAAACTTTTTCAGAGGCTCCTGGGGCATATTTAACACGTGACTTCCTGACACTTAACAGTCACATGTGACTTCCTGTTTGTTGCTGCTCCGTCTTTTGAGTTTGAGCTCCGTCAAGTTAATTCTTTATCGTCTATTTTCTAATCCTGAAATTTATTTTACACACCATCATTTTCGTTTCTATAACGTTTGAATATATCCCCTATCATATTCTACAACAAAAACAATCAAAGCGCCTTGTTATCACTAGTTTTATTTTGATTTCCAGAGCCCGCTATTAGCTTATAGCCCGTTAGCATCACCAGCGTGGTTTCATTAGTGGCAACCAAGGAAGGTTGCCGCTAATCTCGCTTACATTGCTAATACTCTATTCACACATATTACCATTGTTTTACTCACTGCTACTTGCTTTAATGGCGGATGTGTGTCTAACTTTGAATGCAGGCGAGGACACGTTCGAGCTGCATTTGGTGCAGCTGGAGCTGGAGGCCATGGAGAAGCAGATCAGGGAGCTGGTGGAGAAGCAGGCCCAGCTGAGAGAGCGGAGAGCCGTGCTGGAAACATCCCGGGCTGACGCTCACAAGTCCAGGGTAAGTATACCGCGCGCCGCTAACACTCCCACCACCTCTACTCCGTGTGTTTCTCTGCACAGACCCTGTGCACCCAGGACGCGATCTTCCCAGATGTCCAGATGTCCAATTAAGTGCTAATTGTCGGAGATTTTAACATTCAAGTTGATAATACAAATGATGCATTAGGACTTGCGTTTACTGACCTAATAAATTCTTTTGGAGTCAAGCAAAACGTCACCGGGCCCACTCATCGTTTTAATCATACGCTAGATTTAATTATATCGCATGGAATTGATCTTACTGACATAGATATCGTACATCAAAGTGATGATGTTACTGATCATTTCCTAGTATTGTGCATGCTGAGTATTACTGATATTAACTATATGGCTCCGCGTTATCGTCCAGGAAGAACTATTGTTCCAACCACTAAAGATAGATTCAGAAATAACCTGCCTGATTTATCTCAACTGCTCTGTGTACCCATAAATACATCTGAACTAGATGAAATGACTAGCAACATGGGCACTATATTCTCTAATACATTAGAAGCTGTTGCGCACATCAAATTGAAAAAGGTTAGAGAAAAACATACTGCGCCATGGTTCAAGAGTAATACCCATTCTCTCAGGAAAGAAACTCGTAAACTTGAGCGCAAATGGAGAAAAACTAACATAGAAGTTTTTAGAATTGCATGGAAAAACAGTATGTCCAACTATAGACAGGCTTTAAAAGCTGCCAGGGCAGAGCATATCCGCAAACTCATAGAAAATAACCAAAACAATCCAAGGTTTTTATTTAGCACAGTGGCTAGATTAACAAATAAACAGACACCACCCGATCTAAATATTCCCTCACAATTTAATAGTAATGAATTTATGAATTTCTTCACTGATAAGATAGATAACATCAGAAATACAATAACCAATGTACATTCTGCAGCGTCTAGTACTTCAGCTCCATTAATCGCACCCAAAGAAAAACTGCAGTGCTTTACAACTATAGGACAGGAAGAGCTAAATAAACTTATCACTGCATCTAAACCAACAACATGCCTATTAGATCCTGTACCCACTAAATTACTGAAAGAGTTGTTACCTGTAGCAGAAGAACTGCTTCTCAATATTATTAACTCATCGATATCTTTAGGTCACGTCCCAAAATCATTCAAGCTGGCGGTTATTAAGCCTCTTATTAAAAATACACAACTAGATCCTAATGAACTAGCAAATTACAGACCCATTTCTAATCTTCCGTTTATGTCTAAAATTTTAGAAAAAGTTTTGTCTGCTCAGTTGTGCTCCTTTTTGCAAAAAAAAAAATATCTCTATGAAGAATTTCAGTCAGGTTTCAGGCCCCACCATAGCACAGAAACCGCACTTGTTAAAATTACAAATGACTTGCTTCTTGCGCCAGACCAAGGCTGCATCTCATTGCTAGTTTTACTTGATCTTAGTGCTGCATTCGACACTATAGATCATGACATACTCATAGATCGATTACAAAACTATACGGGTATTCAAGGGCAGGCTTTAAGATGGTTTAGATCCTACCTGTCTGATCGCTACCACTTTGTTTATTTAAACAGGGAGTCATCTCAATTATCACCAGTAAAGTATGGAGTACCACAAGGATATGTCCTAGGTCCTCTGCTCTTTTCAATATACATATTGCCCCTTGGTAATATTATTAGAAAATACGGGATTAGTTATCATTGTTATGCTGATGATACTCAACTATATATCTCAACAAGACCAGATGAAACCTCTAAATTATCTAAGCTAACAGAGTGTGTTAAAAATGTAAAAGATTGGATGACCAATAATTTTCTCCTATTAAATTCAGATAAAACAAAGATATTACTTATTGGACCAAAAAACAGTACACAGAATCTCTTGGATTATAATTTGCAACTAGACGGATGTACTGTTACTTCCTCTACAGTCAAAAATCTGGGTGTTATATTAGACAGCAACTTGTCTTTTGAAAATCATATTTCCCATGTTACAAAAACAGCATTCTTCCATCTTAGAAACATTGCCAAGCTATGAAACATGTTACCTGTTTCTGATGCAGAAAAGCTAGTTCATGCATTCATGACCTCTAGACTGGACTATTGTAATGCACTCCTAGCTGGTTGTCCTGCGTCTTCAATAAACAAGCTACAAGTAGTCCAAAATGCAGCGGCTAGAGTCCTTACCAGGTCAAGAAAATATGATCATATTACCCCAATTTTACAGTCTCTGCACTTGCTACCTATTAAGTTCCGCATCAGTTACAAAATATTATTACTTACCTATAAGGCCCTTAATGGTTTAGCTCCTGCGTACCTAACTAGTCTTCTACCACGCTACAATCCATCACGCTCCCTAAGGTCGCAAAACTCTGGACTTTTGGTAGTACCTAGGATAACAGAGTCAACTAAAGGAGGTAGAGCCTTTTCACATTTGGCTCCCAAACTCTGGAATAGCCTTGCTGATAACGTTCGGGGTTCAGGCACACTCTCTCTGTTTAAATCTAGATTAAAGATTGACATCCCGTGGTAACTAGGATTTACACAAGCTTCAGTCTGGATCCAGAACACCTGAGAAGAGATGATGTCAACCCCTCAGAGGACCTCAGATGATGCCTACCCTCAGACAACATACAGAACTACCAAATTTCGCCATAAGTTAAATATATTAAGTTTCTACAATATATAAATATATTGTAGAAACTTAATTTCCTGTAAAGCTGCTTTGCAACGATTTGTATTGTGAAAAGCGCTATACAAATAAACTTGAATTGAATTGAATATGGCATCCACAGCTGCAGTAACGCCGCTCGGGTTGCTTCATATGAGGCCCGAGATAGGCGTGGCAGAGTGGCACACACTGCGTGGCCATCACCCCGTACTGTCGCCAAACCTTCAGCCCGTGGTCAGACCCTTTGTTTCTTCGGGCAGGAGTCCCCCTAGAACAAGTGTCTGTGGACAGGGCCTCAACTGCATTGGCACATCAACTGCCTTGAGTTGCTAGCAGTACGTCTTGCGCTGGGCCGCCTCAAAGGGCTGCTACATGGCAAGCACGTGTTGATCCGTACGGACAGTACTGCGACCGTTGCGTACATCAACCGCCAGGGTGGTCTACGCTCCCGCCGCATGTGGCAACTCGCCTGCCATCTCCTCCTCTGGAGTCAGAAGCATCTGAGGTCGCTTCGGGCCATTCACATCCCTGGCATGCTCAATCGTGCAGCCGACAAGCTTTCACGATGAGCTGCGCTTCCGGGAGAGTGGCAACTCCATCCCTAGGTGGTCCAGCTGATTCGGGGTCTCTTTGGAGCTGCACAGGTAGACCTGTTTGCCTCTCTGGACTCGACCCATTGCCAGCTGTGTTATTCCCTGACCGAGGGCACTCTCGGCATGGATGCACTGGCGCACAGCTGGCCCCAGGGCTTTTGCAAATATGCGTTTCCCCCCAGTGAGCATTTTCGCACAGACCCTGTGCAAAGTCAGGGAGGACGAGGAGCAGGTCCTGTTAGTTGCGCCATACTGTCCCAGCCAGACTTGGTTCTCGGAACTCATGCTCCTTGGCCCATTCCTCTGAGGAAGGACCTGCTTTCTCAGAGATGGGGCTTCCTTTGGCACCCGCGTCCAGACCTCTGGATGCTTCATATCTGGTCCCTGGACGGGACGCGGAGGTTCTCCAATCAGTGGTAGACACCATCACTTCTGCTAGAGCCCCCTCTACAAGATGCCTCTATTCTCTTAAGTGGAACCTGTTCTTTGATTGGTGTTCTTCACCAATCCACCGGGAAGACCCCCGAAGATGTCCGGTCAGAGTCATGCTTTCCTTCCTGCAAGAGGGGTTGGAACGAAGGCTGTTTCCCTCCACCCTGAAAGTGTATATTGCCGCAATTGCTGCACATCACGATGAAATTGATGGTAAGTCTCTTGGTAAGCACGACCTGGTCGTCAGGTTCCTTAGAGGGGCAAAGAGGTTGAACCTTCCTCGTCCTACCTCGATACCCTCTTGGGACCTGTCTCTGGTGCTCACGACACTGCAGAGACCTCCCTTTGAACCATTGCAGTCAGCTGAGTTGAAAGTTCTTTCATTAAAGACAGTTCTCCTGACTGCATTGGCTTCTGTCAAGATGGTAGGGGACCTGCAGGCATTTTCGGTCGACGAATCGTGTCTAGAATTCGGGCCGGCCAACTCTCACATTGTCCTGAGACCCCGGCCTGGATATGTGCCCAAGGTTCCTACCACTCCCTTCAGGGACCAGGTAGTGAGCCTGCAAGCGCTACCCTCGGAGGAGACAGACCCAGCACTTGGTTTTCTCTGTCCTGTCTGCGCTCTGCGGATGTACGTGGACAGAACACAAAGCTTCAGGACCTCAGACCAGCTCTTTGTCAGAGGCCAGCAGAAGGGAAAGGCTGTCTCCAAGCAGAGGTTAGCCCACTGGATAGTGGATGCTATTGTCTTAGCGTACCAATCCCAAGACGTGCCTTGCCCATTCGGGTTACAAGCGCACTCAACTAGAAATGTTGCTTCCTCCTGGGCGTTGGCTCAAGGCGCCTCGTCAACAGATATCTGTAGAGCTGCGTGGGCAACACCTAACACGTTCGCTAGATTCTATAGCCTGCATGTAGAGCTGGTGTCTTCCCGTGTACTCTCCCCCAGTGGCTAGTAGCACGAAGGACCCGTTCTAAGTGTCGACTTGCAATGCCACTCCCGCCCGCTGGGCCGGATACGTGCGTCTTTTGCTCCGGCAGGGTTCCCCAGAAATGGCTAACCCTGTGAGTTCTTCCGTCACAGTCTTTGTACCTCCACTGTACGCCTGAGTCACGGCTCCTCAGCAGAAAAGCAAATATGCGACGCACCGGCTCCTCATTAAATACTCGCGCTGCAGCGCAGAGCAGCTAGTGCAATTATCACATGCCAATGTGCATTGGCTCATTTTTCTTACACTCGAAGAAGATTGGTCTGCCAAAGCGATCCCCAATTCGTCGGTCAGTTCCGACATACATCTTTGTTCCCTCCTTCAGGTAACGAGGGTTACATACGTAACCGAGACGTTTATACCGCTAGAATTTTAAAATATTGCCTCAGCTGTTTTATTAGGCCTTCCTAAGTTTACTTAGAAGTAATTACATTTAAGTGGCATATTATCCACTTAAATGGAATATTAAATAAATAAAACAGTATTGCTCAAAGTTCTGCAGCACTTGTGTTCCTGAAAGTTCCAAGTTGTTAGAACTTCAGAATAGTAGGCCTAAGTAAATCATGTTGAAGCAAGAGCTGAACTGAAGTGAATGGAATAACTTAACTTTTAAGTACTGCTTAATATTAATGAACTAAATGTATATTAATGTAATATTATATTATAAATGAACATACATATTATATAATTCTATAATATTAATAAACTTGCATATTACATAATATTAATGAACTTGCATGTAATTAGTTAGTTGTTGTTATAATAGTAAGTACATATAGTAAAACATAGTGTTACCTTTCTTTAATTTAATACTAAAAACAACAACAAATTCCACCTGACAGACTATACGATTATTAAAAAAAAGTTCACAATATTGATGTTCAAGATGATTAAGGAATGTACTGCACTCCACTTTTTAAAATAATTTTTATTTTTAATAATTCATTAATTTAGGAAATAATTTAAACAAGGTTCCCATGATTATCTGAACAGTTCTGGATGCTTACTTTCATAGCAGATGGAGATGAGGTTCACAGGAGATAGTGTCACGCTCTCGATCAAAGATTTCTGGCATTGGCAGCCAGTTAAATGCAGGTAATTGCATACGCTGGTGAGTGGGAGGTGCAGAGCTCGTGTCTTGGCTACCGGCTTCCTCACGTCTGCCCAACCTTTAATAACACCATCTGGCCAGCAGTGGGGCCTGTTCTTACCACCTGAACAGAGCAGATTCAATGGTGCACAAAGGCTCCTGGACTGTGACTGGATTACAATCCTCTACGCTGCAGCAATTCTCTGATTAGATTGCCTCACATATGACCCAGATGCCATGAGGGCTGATGAACCGCCACTGCCCCGGTTATAAAACATGAATGCTGATGGGACTAGGCTGGCGAGGGGAAGCTTGTCAAGGTCACCTGAGCTTTTTGGAAAGGACTGAATGCTGATTTTGTTATGCCAGGATGGAAGCCTGTGCTGGTCTCAAAAGTAATGGGATTCATTGTTTGTGCTACTGCCACCATCTTTAGATTGTGTTCAAATTCATGTGACACCATGTTTTTGGCACAGGGGCATAACCAGAGAATCATCTCGGAGGTGTTTGTGGTCCAAGAAGTTACAGATTAATTCTATCTTCCTATATAGCAGGTTTGAGAATAACATCAATGTCCCTCTAAAATGTAATTGCGCTGTGAGCCACTGTTTACCAAAATGTTTCTCAGCATCTATCTCCTACCACAAAATGTAATCTCAGCAGGATAATAGATCATAGCATGATTACAGCAGACATTTAGAGCTATAAAGTATACAATGAAGGTGATAAAAAGGCACACAGCAAAAATTGTCTGAAAATATACAATAAAGTATGAATAATTAACATTTGGTTTTTTTTCTTTTTATGCTCAGCAAAGCTGCATTTATTTAATCAACAATTCTGTAAAATAAAATAATAATATAAACTTTTATATTTTAATATATTTTAAAATGTCATTTATTATGATGACAAAGCTGAATTTTCAGCAACCATTACTTCAGTCCTGTGTCATATTATCTTTCAGAAATCATTCTAATATTCTGATTTGGTGCTCAGATGTAATCAAATATTACTGGTGCTCAGATATTAATATTTGTTCTTATTATTATCACTGTTGAAAACAGTTTTGCTGCTTAATATTTTTATGGAAACAATGATCAATTTTAACCCCCAAATTTTATTTTATTTTATTTCATTTCATTTCCAAACCAAGAAATATCAAGCAGCAAGCATGGATAATAATAAGAAATGTTTCTTGAGCACCAAATCAACATAGAATAATTTTGAAGAATCTTGTAACACTCAACACTAAAATCACAGAAATCACTTCTGAAAATTCAGCTTTGCCATCACAAGATGGCCGTTTATGGACGGTTGAATATACTGACACCAAAATTGCATCCCTTAACTCTTTTAACATTTTTTTACAGTCAATTTCTGCCAACCGCAGCTGGCATTTTTTTCACGTTTAACAGGATTTTTTGCTGTGCAAAAAACCTCTCATATGTAAATGCATTCCTCTGGAACACACCACTCCTTTTCATTCAAAACTTCAAATAAAGAGCAGGGATGGCTCTTCATATGGACAATTTCTGTTTATTTACTTTCTTTCCCCTTATATGGAATGTGAGTTTGGAAACCTCAGACAGAGTAGGTGACGCCATAGACAGCGCGAGTAATCACTATCATGGAGCGGCTCTCTGAGGAACAGCACTGAAAGAGCGAGGGCTAATTAAACGGATTTGAGTAATAACCTAAAGGCGTTCACAAATATTCACCATCAGCCGCCGCTGCTCCAGCACACGCTTGAATGTCTTTTCCTGAGGGATGGACTGCACTCCATATATGAGAATCACAGAAAGACAGATAAGCGTGAGAAATTCACATTAGAGACGGGCCTCCTAATACCCACGGTTTTGTATTCACTAATATCTTGCAATCACACAGATGATGATTTGCCTGACACATAATATGGTGTGACAAATAATTGAGAGATTAATAGTGTGAGTCACACATTCAGTGTTGTTCTCAACCTTGGAGCCGCGATGCATGTGATGGTGCCAGAGATGCATATGGAAAGGAATTTCAGTGAATTGTCTTATTTATGGCACATTTTTCACCCTCTAACTACTTTTTCTCAACCTACAGACTATAATTACAGATTAAACAGAAGCTCACAATATTGATGTTTATGATGATTAAGTAAGGGATAATGTGCTGCATCGAGATAATGATCCTCCTGTCTTTTTTTTTTTATTATTATAATGACTGACTGAATGAGAAAGAAATAGTCCACTAGAATGTACAAAACAATCAGCCTAGCAACAATATTAGCTCTGCCACAATATTACAGTAATAATAATGCTGAAGTCTTCTGAGGTCATTTTTACTACAATCTAAAGTGAGACACAAGATGCCACCAATTGCATATGAAACAAAAGAGCACAATTATGCGGTGTGATACATATGAAAGCACATTTCGGCCACACAAGAAAAATAATCACACTTAGTAAGTCATAGTTATGATGTAAAACTACAACCCGAATTACGGAAATGTTGGGACGTTTTTTTTTTTTTATTTTAATAAAATGAAAACTAAAAAAAATTCAAATCACATGAGCCAATATTTTATTCACAATAGAACATAGATAACATAACAAATGTTTAAACTGAGAAATTTTACAATTTTATGCACAAAATGAGCTCATTTCAAAAGTCTCAAAATAGTTGGGACGGGGGCATGTTTGCCATGGTGTTGTCACGCCCCTGGACTATTTTTGTTGTGTTTTGCTCCCCATGTGCTCCGTGACACAGTTTCTGTCTCCCGTTGATTGTGTTAATTTGATTCCAGGTGTGTCTCGTTCTTCCCTGATTGTCCTGTGTTCATAAGCCCCAGTCCATTCAGTTTGTGTTTGTCGGGTCTACTTTTTGGATATCGTGTGTTTCTTGTGTTCCTGTTGTGGATATCTCCTGTGATTCAAGTATTAAAGACTGTTAAACGTTTCCTCGTTTCCCTCGTGCTCCTTACGACAGCGTATCGTGACAGGTGTAGCATCTCCTCTTCTTTTCAAAACAGTTTGAAGACGTCTGGCCATCGAGGTTATGAGTTTCTGGTGTTTTGGTGTTGGAATTTGGTCCCATTCTTGCCCGATATAGGTTTCCAGCTGCTGAAGGTTTCATGGTCATCTTTGACATATTTTTTGTTTAATGATGCGCCAAATGTTCTCTATAGGTGAAAGATCTGGACTGCAGACAGGCCAATTCAGCACCTGGACTCTTCTACTATGAAGCCATGCTGCTGTAATAGCTGCAGTATATGGTTTTGCATTGTGCTGCTGAAATACACAAGGCCTTCCCTGAAATAGACGTCGTCTGGAGGGGAGCATATATATATATATATACATACATACCGTTCAGCATTCATAGTGCCTTCCAAAACATGCAAGCTGCCCATACCGTATGCAATTATGCACCCCCATACCATCAGAGATGCTGGCTTTTGAACTGAACGCTGATAACACGCAGAAAGGTCTCCCTCCTCTTTAGCCCAGAGGACACAGCGTCCGTGACTTCCAACAAGAATGTCAAATTTGGACTTGTCGAACCATAGAACACATTTCCACTTTGAAACAGTCCATTTTATGACCTAGTTTGTCATATGTTTGGCAAAATCTCATATTTTCAGCTTGACAATTGACTTTTTATGTCATAATTTCAACTTTTTATCTCATAATTGTGATTTTGCATTTAGATATATAAAGTCAAAATTAAGTTTTACCAATATGTGGAGGAAATGGGCTTTCATAGATGCAAGAGACATGATAGTAGCACCGTATAAGATAAAGTGTTGCCATAGAAGACAGTGAACTTTAGGAAATATCAGAGCATGAATACATTTATCAACCAATCAGACTCAAGTAGGCCTATTCCATAGACTGTGGGATAGGGAAGGATATCAAAGCATTTTTGCTTCCATCTGCACCTTTTATGTATTTAATCATTTCCTGTTTTGGCACGTCTGTTATTTTCAGTGTTATTAGGATGCTGCGTTAAAGTTAAAACAGCGATATGCATTGATGTATAATTTTAATGTGGACAGATCAGATGAATCTGGGGCGGGTTCAGCATATGTACAAGCATATAAGAGTGTTGACATAAGCAACATGTACAGAAGTCAATGTGCCCATAAACACTCCTTCTGTTGAGTTCCGTTGTGCTCCAACTAGCTGTTTAATGCAAGAATGTTTCCTGTGTGAAGGGCTGTCTGAGTTATCCTGTTTATGAACAGGAGTATTTGGTCTTGCAGAGCTGGATTAACGCTCAAACCCCAAAGAAGAGATCGATGAATTTCTCAGAACTCTCATTCAGTCATCAGTGAGGGTAAAGAAGTGGGATGTGTCTCATCTGACCTGCAGTTCAAGTGGTGCTGTTCAAGGGCATCTGATGAAAACATGCAGTAAAGAAAGAGCAACAGCACTTGGCCCAGCACTGTTCCAGATTTCAAATTGGATTGAAAATGGGTTCAAATCAGAAATGTTTAATTTTGCTTTCTTTCTAGTTTTTTTGTCAGGGTCTTAATACAGGTAAAACACATGTTTAAAAAAAAAATAAATAAAAATAAATAAATAAAAATCAATATGAAAAAAATTTCTTCATATTAATACAGTATATTGTTCCGTATTTTACCGTTTTTTTAGAGTGTAGTTAAGAGAGATTTTTTCCTTTAACAAAACTGACGTACTGTCCCTGAATCGCCTATATATCTAAATATAATCAATATAGAATCAAATTGAGTCATGCTTTAAATTAAATCAAATCGTAAGCTTATCAATCAAATTAAATAATGAGATTTTTCTCTATACCCAGCCCTGTTAAGTTTATATTAAGATTTCCTGATTTTTTTTTATCAAAAAAAGATATAACACAAACAAAAATGTTGCTGCCTAAAGTTACAGTAATGTTCAATATAAAATACTCAGCAAAAAGTATATCTTAATTTATACCACAATTTTATATTTACCCCATATATCTGCATAACCCAACATAACCCAAGTCCTTAAGCCTTTTGACCTCTAAAATGTTGCATTCATTACTAAATGATATGTGACAATACACTTGTGTGTGGACTGCAACCCCATGATTTATTCATATGTTTGTGGTACAATTACGGACCCGCAGCACATCCCTCCATTTCTCTCTGTCAGTTGGCTTTGCAGAAAGAGCAGAGGAAGTTTTTCTTTTGAAATGCATCAAATTGGTTTCCAGCTGCTCTGCCTTGGCACACATTTTGCATGCAACAGCAACAAACAGCCAGCAGGCAGAGTTTCATATCTGTGTTTGTGTGTGTGCAGGAAGACTGAACTCTGGGGAGGGAGAGGGAGGATTGCAGCCTGCGATGCTAAACTATTTTCAAGACAATAGAGCAGCTGAGCATGAAAGATGCCACGTGAAAACCTTGGGGGTGGGTAAATAAAGTCTGTAGAATGTTAATGTGAGGGTCCACACAGCTCTAAAGCGAGAGGATGGGAAGGAAATCAAGATTGTATTCACTTCCAAAGTGGACAGAAGATTGAGTTGGCAGCTGACATTTCTTCACTTTCTGTAAGGCGCTTGAGCTGAAAAAAGAAATCCACAAGATCAAACACTCGCAATGCTGAATTTCTAGAGTTTCATAAAAACAATATTTGTTCATCGCTTTTGAAAGGTTTCCGGAGTCTTCTCAGTCAATATAAGTGCTGAAAAGTGTTGACTCTCATTAATACATGAATATTGACTCTATAAAATGTGAACATTTTTCATTTCACCTTTAGTTAAAGTCGACATGGCATTCAGAATCAATGCTGTTTACTTTCTTGATGCATGTTTCTGGTCTATTTTAAATGATTCACTGGTGCTCGATCAAAATGAAAAATATTTGTCTTTGTCAGTTTTAATCGAAATACAACCACTTTCCCCTTATCTGAAACCACTTTCCTTTTCTGCTAACATCACTGAGGCCGCATACAGTATGTTACTGGATAATGTTAACCAAATATGACAAGTAAAATGGTTTGCAAATGACAATTCACATTGACATCACATTGAATCACATGATGAAGTCACTTGACACTTTATATTTAATACATATAAAATGGCCCTACCTGATTATTATAGGTGTCCTAAAGTCACACATTCATGTACAGCGAGAAAAAAAACGTGGTGTAGGATTTACTTTGAAACAATTTTCACATAGAAGTTGCTAGCAAATTTCACAAATAATTACAAGCAGAAATTAACACATTGAATTAAACATGAAATTCTGAAGTAGAAAGACTGAAATAGTACTATAGTAATTTTGTTTTATTTACAGTTTTATTTAAATAAAAAAAAATAATAATTTACAGTGTTCATATATTGTATACTTTTACACACAAAAGCCCTTAGCGTCACTTTCTGACACTCAAGGTACCCCTTTAGCATCATTTTTTAACTCACAGGGTACCCCTTTAGTATCACTTTTTGACATGCAGTGTACTCCATTGCTTTCAGTTGTTTGCCTTAATTTAATGGTTTGCATATATTTGTAAAAATAAAAATTATTTTATATAAATTTGTACTTTCATTGGAGCACGTAACACCACCCCTACCCTAAACCTACCCACTTCTGAAAAAATATAAAACACATAACAGGACAATAAAAGTACAGTCACAGGTACTGTATTTATTGCAAAAACTAACCATAAAAAAAGCAATATAAAAGTATTACAAACAAGTCGTGTTGGATTCCAAGTCTTTTGAAGCCATACGATATCTTTATGCAAAGAACAGAGTAATTCCCGAATATTAGCATGACGCATTCGGTCACAAGACACACAAGAGCCAATGATATTTCACAACTAAAGCTGACGTAATGCTTCTTCTGGCAGCAATTTTGGAATTTGTGCACAGACTGCACACAGGATCTGAGCTTTACGACAGATGGAGACGGCGATCGCTTCTATTCCTCTCACAAATCAATTAGTTTGCCTCAAAAGACTTGGAATATTAAAAGGTTTTTTTTTTTTTTTTAGAAAAATTGTGACTGTAGTAGTATCCGCATGTTATATCCTGTGTTTTATTAACAAATGGGGCAGGGGTTGGGTTACATGCTCATAAATGTGTAAATAGTGTAATGTAAATAAAATTGTTGTGACTGTTTACATTGAAAAATCACGCCCCAACATATATGCAATAATGGCAATATTATTACCCAATATATAATTTAATCATGACGATAAAATTCACAATACCTTTCACATCTGCATATTGACGGCTGTAGGAGATCCTTGAACGGACACACACATACATAAATGCAGACTCCTTCCAGAGGAATGATTAAACCTCTGGTTTCACCTCTGAAAAGTCGTAAAATTAACTAAGTGTCCAACACAGTGCCTGAGTGTCTAGACCAGGATCCTGTCTTGCTAATCCTTATCCCTCCAGAGATCAGAACAAGCTAGAGAATCAACCTCACCAACGCAGAACAAAGGAAACTTCTGGTGGGAAAGATACCAGATCCAGATGGTATCTGAACCCTTGACTAGCCAACGTATAAATTGACAAACTTATCAACAAACGCGCGATGGATTTACAGTCGTAGGCCTGACTTAAACACATGCCAGAACTCCACTCCCGGACACCTTCTGACCTCAGGAGTACTTGCGGCCCCTCCTCGGATGCATTCCTGAAAATGTGCCTTTTCCAGACAGACAAAGGAAACACGCAAAAGTGCGCCAAAACTCCAAAAGACAATATTCAGGACTTTTAAGTAATGAAAATGTATTCCCAAATTATGTGTGTTATGCCTTAGATATGCTTGATATGTTAGTAAAACATACGCTATGTTAATCTATCCATTATAAGGTAAGTACCAGTTTAACCTATGTATTATGAGGGTATGAATATGTGTGTGTGTCATGTTTGGTGTTAAACAAAAGTATATTTTATTTGCAACAACTCTGTGTGGATGAAATGTAGAAATTAGGTAAATCCCGTAACGTTATAACGTTTATCAAGATTATTAACAAAACCCTGCAAGGATTTTCTGTCACGTGATTACACGGGCAGCTCGTTAATTTATGCAGAGAAATGGAGCCTAGGAAGCTGAGCTCCACCTTGCAACAAGCGGACTGGTACCCCAGCTCCGGGGCGGGCCTAAGGTGGCCTGCTTAAATTCTAATGTTCAACTAAACTCAACGCTCTTTGCCATGGTTTGAAAACTGCTTCAACTTGTGCGCTCATACGCCACATCAAACCATCACCTCATTCCAAACTTCAAGCTCTTCAAGAAAACTTCTGCAACCGAGAAAGGAAAGAAGAACTTCTACCATGTCACATCCAGCAAGGCAACCCACCGATCACGCCCGGGGTTCCCTAAAGAGACGTCAGACAAACAACAGTTCGCCAGCCAATCAGCTAAGCCCGGGTATTCCCTCAACCAGACGAAGACTAGACTCGGCAGCAAACCTTCTAACAAGTAAAACAAATCTCTTATCTATTGGCTGAAAACGGCGCAAAGTTGTTGTTAATGGGAAAGATAGAACTAAGCTCTGCTTTGTTGACTTTCTGATAACCACCGAAGTTGAGACTTCCTTCATAACTCATAATTCTGCATAACTCCATCATTTGTGTGTGTGTGTGTGGTCGTATGTGTGTGTTTAGATGATTTAGTCTCATGTAATCTTAGAAGTAGTTCAATAAACTTATCTCATTGTATAGAGCATTGTCTGTGTTTTATATTTGATTCAGTTACTGCCTTGCACTGTCGACCCTTTGCTACCTTGCTCAAATTTGATAAATTACTATTTTGTTTGTTTTATTGTTGGCCACAAAGCAAGATAAACAAAATTGTTAACATATACTGACTTTAATGTCTCACTGGATGAGCCGTTAAAAGGTATAAATTATACGTTTTAATTAATAGAAATTAATCAAATCAATATCTATCTTTACGATGCAATTTCGTAAAGCCAAAAATTCAAAATAAAGATTAAATCATAGCTAAGTTCCTAAAGTCATTACATGGCAAAGGTTTCTTATTTAAATCAGTGGAGGACCCTCCATGTCAAAAAAAAAAAAAAAAAAAAAAGATGCTAAAGGGGTACCCTGTGCATCAAAAAGTGATGCCAAAGGGTCCTGACCACTGATCTCTTTTATAGATCAGTGGTCCTGACCAGGCGTCAATATGTGACGAGTTGGGAATGAGAACGTGTTGCAAAAGCACCATAAGCCTACGTACTGTAGATCTGTCATTTTAGAATTCATTGGTTCCAGCGGGTTTTATGATCTACTTAGGGTTACAACACTTTTAGGAAACACAGCTTTGATTATAGTTGTGTGTGCTAGATTCATTAAAAAGAACCAAGTTATTAGAATCATTAATGAATCAGACTACACTGTTTGCTCTGTATCCTTTGATTAAAAGGACCAGCTCATGAGATTCAGCGGTCTAGGATTCAGACTGCACTGTTTACGCTGAATGCTTATGATTCACTAAAAAGAACAGGTTTTAAAGAGTCATTTGTTCAGGAATCGGACTGTACTAGTTGTGCTGTCAATTTCACACTGTAGAATAGATTCCAGCGGCACCACTGAATAGTACGGAGCCCCGGAAGTCACCTGTAGGAAAAAAAAAAATCAATCCGTGGCAACGGTTTTGCAATTCGTCCCCTCAGTTTATAAACCGTACTCATGAATTCTTAAACTGTTCCCTCAGTTTAACAAATCGTGCCCACGGATTAATAAACCGTACCCACGAATTTCCAATCCGTGCCCACAGATTTTGTAAACCGTACCCACGAATTCAAAATCTGTGCGCACGCTTTTGCAATCCGTTCACACAGGTTTGTGAACTGTACTCATGGACTCATTTTAGAAGAACAAATCTTATTGTATATTGTTTTATTGTGTATTATTAAGTGGAATACATCAAATTGTCTTAACTGCATGCTTACAGCGATTCTCTGTCAATTTTAGCGGGTACGAGGTGGAATACAACAATTTAATAAGAATGTGCGTCAAAAATCTTGTGTTTATTTGTAGCGCTTTATTATTATTGTCTATAAACCTGGCATTTTGTATTATGACTGAGTTTTTACTGTAAATCGTTTTAGAAGCTTTTTATAAATGCATATGTAAATGTAATAATAACAATGGTAGCCTAATAATAATAATAATAATAATAATAATAATAATAATTGTTATTGTTGTTGTTATTATTATTATTTTGTAATAAATGAGGGCCCATATAAAACAGTAATATTTTTATCATAAAATAATTAATGAATGCTTTATTTTTAAATAAACTTTTACAGTTTTGGAAATCTTAACATGAAGCTTTTATCCAAAATGACTTGGTATGAGGTGGAATACGATCTAATAAGAATGATGTGCATCAAAATCTTGTGTTTATTTATGATAAAGTTAGCACTTTATTGTTATTGTCTAATAAACCTGGCATTGTGTATGGCTGACTTTTGACTAATTGCTTTGTTCCTCTTTTGTAAGTCGTTTTGGATAAAAGCTTTTTCTAAATGCATAGCCTTTTACAGTTTTGGAATATGTTTATATTCATTCTTAACATGAAGACTTGTTTTGGTGATTTTATTATACTAAGTTTTTCCCCCAGAGTTAGATGCATGTAAGGCTTCACTGGTTGATGTCATTATCAAATAACTAGGCCTAGCCTATTATAACATTGCATTCAACCAGAGAGCAAAGGAATGACAACATAACCTGTATATTGTTTTGTATTGCTTTTTACCTTCTCCTCTCCTTTTTTTTAGAAAATTCAGGAAATTCTCTATTCTGAAAAATAACGTTTACAAAGCCGTTTTCACCGCTCTTCCATCACTTAATATTTTATTTTGGTGTGTTAATCTATTAAATTACCATGATCCGCACTCACAAAATAGTCTTCTTTTTAGCGTTTACCTATTTTACATTAATAACCAATAGGATAAAACACAGGCGACGGTTTTTATTAAAAAATAAAGTTTAAACACAATACAATGCATCCCGCACCTAAACACGTGGCCTGTTTGAATCTGCCGGTACATACTAGGGGCGGGGCCACAAACCCGTGAGTACAGTTTACAAACCCATGGGAATGGATTGCGAAAGCGTGCGCACGGATTTTGAATTCGTAGGTACGGATTTAAAAACCGAAGGTACGGTTTACAAAATCTGAGCGCATGGATTGGAAATTCGTGGGTATGGTTTATTAATCCGTGGGCACGATTTGTTAAACCGAGGGAACAGTTTAAGAATTTGTGAGTACGGTTTATAAACTGAGGGGACAAATTGCAAAACCGTCGCCACGGATTGATTTTTTTTTTTTCCTACAGGTGACTTCCGGGGCTCCGTAGTATAGTGCACTGGGAAGTTCTCTCAGAGTATTTTAGTATTTGTGAGTAATGTGAGAACTGTTTACGGAATTAAACATTGTGTGGTTCCTTGATTAGTTATCTTTAAATTGGTTAGTTGTGTGTGCTTGATTCACTAAAAAGAACCAAGTCATTAGAATCATTGAGAGTCATTGGTCCAAGAGTCAGACTGCGCTGGAACCGTTGGTTCTCGATTCCTAACCCAGATACACGTATGACTATGGAATTACTGCCATGTGCTGGTTGTCTCATATTTTGTGTTTGGAGACTTCACTGTGGAGTGACTGTGCAGAATTGCTGCTTTAATGGCAAACAGAAGGCCAAGTTGTGAGAAAAGGATTGTTTTTCTCACTTTATTGACTTCTTGGTACAGATGGAGAGTCTCCTGCGTTGCTTTTTGGAAAGTAAAGATTTATTTCTCTCTTTTTTCCCTTCTTTTTTTATTTATTTCTCTACAGAAACACATCTGCAAGAAGTTTATTTTGCCTACAGCTCCTGGAACTACCCTTTGGTTAAACCAAAGGATAAATAGTGATGCAAGGGCAAAGTTTTTTCACAGAAAATAAATGATTCAGTGTTAACAACCAATAAGCAGATGGCTCTTGTCAAGTAATGGCAGTAATACAACATGTTTAAATGAATTTTTGACAAATGATCCATAATCACCTTTCATAATGGCCAGACCTGCAATGACAGCTGTGATAAGATAGATAGACTTTGTTGTGGACCCATTCAGAATATATCGCTGTACTGTATACATAGCAGTGCCTCTGTTTACACCTGGTATTACTATGCATCTTGGGTTTTCTGAACAAAAGAGGACCACACTTTTGCGATCAGAACACTCAAACCACAGAGTCAGAAATGCATGTAATCACATTACATTTATAGTATAAAAAGCAAATCCATCCTGATGCATTCTAGGGGTTTAAAGGACCACCTACTTGTCTGTCAATCATTCATGGTGCTACAACAAGGGACACAAAATTCCTGCACCAGTCGAGCCAATGCCATCAAAATGAATGAGAATGCTAGTGGATAGCCTGTCAGGCTTTATTGACCTTCTTGGTCTTATTTGAGCATGTCCGATCAGATCACCCAAGACGGATGGTAATATCAGGTGTAAACAAGGCCAGCGATTAGTACAGGAAAGAATATAAGTAGTTACTAAAGAGGATAAAGAATCACATCTCTCAAGGTTAGGTATTAATACTTCATTTACCTACAAACATTTTTCTCCCTGTTTGATTTATCCCTGGCAGTGTTATTGATTTATTCCAGCACCCCTGAATACACCTGCATCTCCTTCATCTTTCATTCTGGGTGCTAGCCATATGACGACTGTGGGCCCAGGTCCAGATCCAGTTGATAAATGGAGGTGCCAGTGATCCATTGGTTAGTACTTTGTCAAATTTCTGGATGAGACATCAAAATACCTGGGAATGAATACAGAGAATCAAAGAATACAAAATCAAACACTTCTTAACAGAGTTTTGGCCTCTCTATCTCTATCTGTGGTTGAAATATAAAATTGCAAGTTACTTGTGTTGTTTTTTTTTTTTTGTTGTTTTTCATTATTGCTTTTTATTGTAATTGCTTTTAATTTTACAATTTATTTTACAGAAACAAATGCCTGTAGTACATACATACAGTGTACAGCTACTGTATGTATGAGAGGCATGTGTCTTTAGAACAGATTAAGGTTTTACTGAATAGCAGCATGTCATCTTATTTGCTTAAAATTTGACCAGTTCATATTTCCCCATTTTTTTTTTTTAATTCATTCAAAATTAGGCAAAACTTGAATTGGGACTCCCTGCTCCCTCCACATTCACCAATAAGAGAGAAACCCTGCTATGAATGAACCTGGAGCAGGAGAAACATTCAACGTTCTGCTGCATAAATAAATCGGTTTTCTGCTTTTCATTTTTGTAGTGAAAACAAATTCCTCTATGTAATTTTTATTGTGGTCCAAAAGAAAACCATTCCTCTAATTCGAGAGAATTTATCGGAGGTAAATAAAAGATGGGTAAAATGAGTTCTCTGGGTGTCTGACCATGTCTCTTTTGCATAATTTCTGCTGTTATAGTAACAGAACCACAGAGGACACTGAAATTTGCAAGCAAACATGTTGCTTTAAATTTAATGAGACATCTGACTGTAAGACAGCTCCCTTTAATCCAAAGTGCTTTGTTTGTCTGATTTGTCATGACGATGAGATCTTAATGCAGCTCTCCGTCACACTTTGTTTGTTCCTCCAGATGTATGGCGACAGCATGGATCTGATGTTTAACTGGCACCTGTATTGCTTACCTTTTGTTCTCTCTCAGTAGGTGAAAGACATTCAGTGGGCACACACTGTCGTGGGGATTACGTCTCAGTGGTCGTACCTGACAAAGGCTTTCCTGACTGACTGACAGAGGGACTGTCAACAAAACGACTTGAACAGAACCCTGCTGCGTCTGAAGAAAACCTGTTTCACAGTGGGATGCTTGTCCTTGTCCATCTAACCAAAGGAATTTGGTTTGTTAGGGCACATTTGTACTTTTTAGTCACCATTTGGCTTTGGTTTCATAGTGGAATTTGTTGAGGCAAGCATCAATAATATACTTGAGGTTACTGATGTAAACAAACCTCTAACCCTAAGTATTAAACTTCAGGGCATCGCTCATCTCGCACTGTTTGTGCTACAGGCATGAATTTTCACCTGGCAGGCGATGAAGCGAGTGAAAAAATCCCATAGGCTAAGGCCAGGTCCACTTATATTACATTTATTCATTTATTTGGAAGAGTTTATATTATTGCATTTACTCAGTGCATAAATAACGTCTCGTAATGTATGTAACCCTCGTTCCCTGAAGGAGGGAACGGAGATGTCATGTCGGTAATGACCGACTTTGGGATCTCGCTTAGAGAGACCAATCCACTTCGAGTGTAAACTAAACGAGCCAATGCACATTGGCATGCGATGATTGCATCCAGCTGCCGCTGATCACATCATGAGTATAAGTAGGCAGCAGGTGCCAACGCATATTCAGGTTTTCGCTGAGGAGCCGAGCCGGTGACCCGGCCGCTCAGCGGTGGTACAGGAGCCGTGGCGACGGGATGTGACGTCTCCGTTCCCTCCTTCAGGGAACGAGGGTTACATACATAACAGGGACGTTCCCTTTCAGTCAGTCACTCTCGACGTCACGTCGGTAATGACCGACTTTGGGATCCATACCAAAGCGCTATGAATGCTGCCCCTTCCAGTGTCCTGTGCGAGCCTCCTGTGCCCCCTTTTGGTGTAGGCCGGGGATCGCAACAAGAAGGCCAGTCACTGTCGTCGTAGCACTACACACTCAGTGAACTTAGATAACACTGGGAAAATGTACCCATTCACTTGGAACAGGAACGTGCGGAAGCCCCATCCTTCCCGAAGGAGGTTTCGGAAGCACTTACACATATGAACAACCGTTTAGGTGCATATGGAAGATTAGAGATGATTGTAATCCTCTTAAGAAAGCAGACTGACTGCCGGGGAAACACGGGCTTTGTGGCTATACCGTGGACTTTATACATATGGGATCCAATTAGGTCTCTACATATGGAGCCCAGCTCTCTATCGGTTCTCACGGAGTGAAGGCCTGGCGCCAGACGCTCCGCCCCGTCTGGCTGCCGAGGGGACAGAGGAGCTCGACAGGGTCTGCTGTATGGACTCTTTGTAGCAGTTATAGCAAGCCGACCCGAAGTCGGGGCCTCTCAGTGCTTCTATCCATTTGAGGTGAGAACACAGGAGGATACCTGCTCCACACGAAGGCTATAGAATCTAGCAAACCTGTTAGGGGTCGCCCAGCCCTCAGCTCTACAAATATCTGCCAGCGAGGCACCACGAGCCAGCGCCCAGGAGGATGCGACACTTCTAGTAGAGTGAGCTCGCAACCTGAATGGGCAGGGCACACCCTGTGCCTGATAAGCCAGTGTGATGGCGTCCACTATCCAGTGGGTCATCCTCTGTTTAGAGATGGCATTCCCCTTCTGCCGGCCTCCGTGACAGACAAAGAGCTGGTCTGAGGTCCTGGTCTGAGGTCCTGAAAATGCGTGCAGGTCCCCTACTCTCTTGATGGAGGCCAGTGCAAGCAGGAGCAGAGTTTTTATTGATAAAAACTTCAGCTCAACTGTCCGCAAAGGCTCAAATGGGCCCCGCTGTAGTGCTTTGAGCACTAGAGACAGGTCCCAAGAGGTTATAGAGGGGGGCCGTGGAGGATTTAGCCTTCTGGCCCCCCTAAGGAACCTGATGACCAGGTCATGATTCCCCACTGACTTCCCTTCTACGGGGTCGTGGTTAGCAGCAATCGGTGGCGGGTGAGTTGCGACATGCGACGGGAGCGTAGACCATCTTGTCGGTTGATGTACGCAACGGTCGCAGTGTTGTCCGTGCTGACCAGCACGTGCTTGCCTTGGAAGCGCCGTTTGAGACGTTCAAGGCCAGGCGTACTGCTAACAACTCTAGGCAGTTGATGGCAGTGCAGTTGGGGACCCGTCCAAACCCCAGACACTGCGTGCCCGTTGTACGTGGCCCCCCAGGAGGTGGAGGCATCTGTGTAAACCACAGCATGCCTGGAGACCTGTTCTAGGGGCGCTATTGGCCGGAGAAATGCAAGGTCTGACCACGGGGTGAGGGTTTGGCGGCAGGCCGGTGTAACTTGGACCCGGTGAGTGCCGCATTGTCACGCCCACCTCGGGAGTGTTGAAGCAATCTCATATGAAGCAACCCCAGCGGTGTGACTGCCGCTGCAGCTGCCATATGCCCCTCTGAAACCGTTTCAGTGGGACCGCCGTCCTGCTCTTGAACATATTCAGCAGTTCAACACCGACTAAGCACGTCCTTGCATGAGGCATGCTCGACCGAATCCAACTCCATACTGAGAAAAGAGATCCTCTACGAGGAGAGTTTGCTCTTTTCTCAGTTGACCTGAAGGTCCAACCGGCTGAGGTTGAGAGCACAACCCCTGAGACTGAGCTAGTATGAGCCAGTCGTCAAGAATGTGAACACCCTGTTCTCTTAGGGGAACAAGGGCTGTCTCCGCAACTTTGAAGACACAGGGCGACAGGGACAGCCCGGAGGGCAGGACCTTGTACTGATATGCTCGTCCTTCGAACACGAACCGCCGCAACGGTCTGTGGTGCGGAAGGATCTACTCATGAAAGTACACGTCCTTCAGGTCGATCGCTGCAAACCAATCTTGGGAACGGATGCACCCGAAGATGCGTTTCTGCGTCAACATCTTTAACGGTAACCGCTTCAAAAGGCCTGGTTCAAGACACGCAGGTCCAAGATCGGTCGTAACCCACTGCCTTTCTTGGGTACAATGAAGTAGGGGCTGTAAAACCCCGTCTCCATATCGGCTGGAGGGACCGGCTCTATCGCATCCTTCGGCAGTAGAACTGCGAACTCCGCACGCAAGACAGGAGCATCAGCCGCCTTCACTGATGTGAAGCAAATGCCACTGAGCTTGGGGGGAAGCCAGGTGAACTGAATTGCAAAGCCGAGTCTGATGGTTCGCAGGAGCCAGCGAGGCGGTTGGGTCCCTTACAAGCTGGACCAGCGGGACTACCGACATACCCACGGTGGGGCAGCGAGGTGGAACGCAGGGACCCGGTCCGTGGGCAGACCAAAGAGGGGTCTGAGTGTGCGGTGCACGCTTACCTGGTTCCACGGTTGGCAGAGGGTGCGTGAGTAGGGCCTTTGATGACGCTCTGGAACCGTCCGCTGCTGCCTGTGGGCGAGAGAGGAGGATGAGTGTGGTTCGGTGTTGGTCCGTCCGCGACTCTCCATGCCCTCTTGGGACCCAGAGACAGAGAAACCCGCTCTCCTGTCAAGATTTTTTTTTTTTTTTTGGAAACCAGATTCTCCACCCGGCCCTCCTCCAGAGGAGGGAGAGGTGCATTCACACCCCCCAAAGAGCAGTTCCCTCTTTCTCTGAGTCACCCGTCTTGGGGCCTCTTACTCTTCTGCTCACCGCCAGGTTGATAGGCCGCCCTGCCCGTCCAGGCCCCCATCTACGCCCAGCTCCACAGCGCTGCTTGCTTGAGGCTGCTGCGGCGGCACAGGAGTCGGGGTGGACGCAGGGGGCCGCCCTCGGCGACGAGTAGCCTGGGGCGCTGCGGCCGGCGGATGGGTGGAGGCAGCAGCTGCTGCTCGCCAGGGCAGGACATGCGCCTCAGTCTGCTCCTGTGCAGCCAAGAACTGCTGGGTCTGGTTCTCGACTGCGTCGCCGAAGAGGCCGGTCTGGGACACAGGAACCTTCAGGAACCGACTTGTTGGCGTCCCTCATGTCGACCAGACACAGCCAGAAATGGTGCTCCTGGACCACAAGTGTGGACATTGCACGACCCAGAGAACTCGCAGTGACCTTCGTCGCTCAGAGCGCGAAGTCAGTGCGGTTCGGAGCTCCTTTTAGAACTTCCAGATCGTGACCACCCTCGTGCAGGTCCCCCAGTGCTTTAGCCTGAAGAACCTGCAGTAACGCCGTAGCGTGTAAGGCGGAGGCAGCTTCTCCACAGGCCACATAAGCATCGCCAGACAGACCAGATGAGTACCTACAGACCCGGGAGGGGAGGCACGGTTCGTCCTGCCGGGTGGAGGCGGTATTAGGACACAATTGCATCGCAACTGGCCACTCCACCGGGGGGACCCCGTCGAGAGTGGTGAGGGAGGAGGAGTTAGCAGGTCGGTTTCCGACAGAAAAAGGTGCCATCCACGACCTGGTAAGCCCCTCATGCACCTCCGGAACGAATGGCACTGGGACAGGGCACTGATAACCAGCGCGGACCACCCCAAAGAACCAATCGTCCAACCTTGAGGGCTCGGGACACAGTGGAGGTCTCCACTTAGTCAAGTCAAGTCAAGTCGAGCTTTATTGTCATTCTGCTACATGTGTGGACATATAGTGGAACGAAATGTCGTGTCTCGCAGGACCACGGTGCTACATACTAGTTAAACATAAGATAAACATACAACAATGCAAGTATAGGAAAAAACAATGGAGCTATACAACAGTTAACTATCTGACTATACATATACTAAAAATACTATAACTGCTATACCTAGTTGACCACACATACACAAACTGAGACTGTACAAAAAACTTTACATAAATACTGTACATGAAATTGTGCGAAAGAGATATATGTACATGAAATTGTGCAGAAAAAATATATATTTTGTACATTATTGTGCAGAAGAGAGATTTTGTGGGAGACAGTGCATAGTGCAAAAAGATTTTGTAGTGCAATGCTCAAGTAAACGTATTATTTTGTAGTGCAATGTTCAAGTAGACATATATTTTCTTAAGGGTCTTTGTGGCAGGGAGTGTTTGTAGAAAGTGTCTAGTGTGCATATAGTGGGATGAGTGCGTTACTACAGGTGGTTTGTATAGCCCACTCACCTGTGTGTAGCACATTCAGAATTGCACTTAGTAAAACTGTCAACAGTTTTTAATGAGTTGGGGGGTGGGAGGGCTGAGGTGTTCATGGTTTCAGAGGGGGACAGGGGGATTGGAGTTAAGAGCTCTCACAGCCTGGGGAAAAAAGCTGTTGAGCAATCTGACAGAGCGAGCTCTGATGCTCCGGTACCTTCTACCTGATGGCAGGAGCTGGAAGAGGTTGTGAGAGGGGTGGGTGGGGTCCTTCACGATGCTGGTGGCCTTGTTGGAGCATCGTGAAAGGAAAATGTCCAGGATGGAGGGGAGAGGGGCACCGATGATCTTTGCGGCAGTGTTCACTGTCCGTTGTAGGGTCTTGCGGTCAGCAGCACTGCAGTTCCCTAGCACTTAGTGCTAGGCAGTATGACCAAAAATTTATATTACGGTATTTTTCAAAATTAGACCCGTTTCACGGTATATGACAGTATTTTTTTCATGCATGACCGGGTGTTAACCACATTTCATTTTCTACTGATTGAGAGAGGAAAAACTGCAGTAGATTGACTTAGAATGCCCTATTTTACTGTCATGGTGAGCAAATATTGTAGAAAAATTCCACACTAAATAGTACATAAACACGACCCATTAATACATGTTAACCAGGAGTCACTCTCATTTATATTCGCGACATCGTCTGATAAAATCAACATGCATCTAACTTTACACTAAAGAGCGGCTATGCGGTGGTTTTGGCTATATTACTTTTTTGTCTCATGCAGCGCACTGCCTGTGTCTGAGTAACAAACTAAAAAAAAAAAAAAACAACAAACAAAAAATGTGCATAATATTAACAGATGAACTATGCTCATATTTATAATTCCAAACAGTCAGTTAGCGGCAGGTGCTTGGAAACGCTGTTTTGTACTCATTTACTGACGAGTCTGCTGTGGTACGGCCATCAGAATGCGGTGCTTCTCTGCCGCTCACTGCACAGAACAGACTTAGAGAGAGGCGGCACTAGGCCGGGAGAGTCAGATCTCGCGCTTGCGGGGCAGCACTGGCGACATTTTTCAACTGAATCATAGCTAAGGTTATAAATGTTTTTATGTAATCGTTCAAAGCCAATAAAGCGGCAAAAAAGCGCGCTCCTCTCACACAGAAACAGAAACAGAGTTCTGTTCTTTGTGTTCCAACGGCTTAAAATCGGTTGTTTTAAAACTGCAGTGCTTAAAAAAACGCATGTCCATGCTACAGATGTAGTCCCTCGTTTAGGAATGAGCTCCTCGTTTTGTCCTGGCTGCTCGTTCTCCACCTGGTTCTGTCTCCTAAATATCGTTATATCACACAGTCCTAACGCTGCTGCGTACATTTCGGAACTGCTGACGAAAAGTCACATTTTGCGGCAGCCGCCTCCAAATTTTTTAAGCTACTGAGCTTTTCAGCACCAACGTTTCGCTTTGTCGGTCCATTTTGAGAGACTGAGTGGAAGGTGGAAGAGAGGTGAAGCGATATTTACATAGGCGGAGCAAGATCCTGTATCACTCCGTCTATAGTGCTTTGTGATGGGCCGCTGTCCCTGCATGATGGGCCGGTTCTTGGCGGGAAAAAAAAAAAAAAAAAAAAAAAATTGCACCTGCACAAAAGTGCGTCGGCCCACCGAGAAAATGCCCGTTATGCCAGATTACCAGTCCAGCCCTGATGACAATCACCCAGCGCCAGGTAACGACCGCATCCAGAAACGCACGGGTGGTTCGTTGTCTATAGCAAGACCCAATTCGTATTTATTAAGACATAACGTCAAGATGCACCCGTGAATGCTCTTTTAAGGAAAAAGCTCTTTAGCATGCTGAAGCGCACAGGGGAGATGGCTGCCTGCAACACAAACAGGGAATAGTGCAGCCTGCAGTGTGCAACCCACTCGACACTGGAAAACCACCACCGCTGAAGCACCGTATCACCAACACCAAGAGCTCCAAAGAGCGCACTGAATTCGTTCAGTTTTCTTCTTTCAGTAGAGTAGTCAGGAGCAAAACGATGTGTTCGCTCAGCTCCGAAGCAAAATGTTGAATATGCGTTGCACCTGGTGCCTACTTATACTCACGATGTGATCAGCGGCAGCTGGATGCAATCATCGCATGCCAATGTGCATTGGCTCGTTTAGTTTACACTCGAAGTGGATTGGTCTCTCTAAGCGAGATCCCAAAGTCGGTCACTACCGACGTGACGTCGAGAGTGACCGACTGAAAGGGAACACAATTACGTATGTATTACCACTTTTCAGACAAAAAAATAACATGGTTATGTTTTACAGGAAGGGCAAGACGAGTGTACAGTTAGCTGTACTAAATGTAAGATGGCAGTGAGAAATTTCTAAATAATAATAGATTTTAGTATGTAGATACATCAGTTAACTGAAGAAATATTAAAGTCGAGGAGGAAATTGATAGTTTGTAAGTATTTTATTTATTTATTTATTTATTTGTTCATTTATTTTTTGTAGTTATTTATTTATTTAACAAATTAAAAAATCTGTTTCCAAATAAACAAATAAAATTGGGAAAACAATTCTATCTATCTATCTATCTATCTATCTATCTATCTATCTATCCACTTATTTAACTCAGAAATTTGTTATTTTTATAAATGCTATTTTATGTCAATAATGGGAAAACCCATAATAATTAAGGATTCACATTTGCTTTAGAAGATCTAAGTTCTTTTATTTATTCATTTATGAGTTTATTTTGATGAGCTGACAAGCTATAAATCCACTGAAGTTCTCTTGGGCCAGTGTTCTCAATTTAATCTGACAGCCTGCATTACTTTGATAAAATTGTTTTATTCAAGCGTAATTTGATGTTAAAATTGACCATAAGGAACAAATTCCTCGCGATGTGTGACACATTTCAATTTCCAATTACTTGCTCTGTGTTCATGGTTAGATGAACCATCTAATCAATGGTTCAGATATTCAGGTACTCCGTCTGTGACAGCACATGATTAGAATATAAGAGCGTGAATTACTGTAATTCAGTCTGACATGCTCTTAAAATCACTCTCCAGTAATTTGACATAGCAGGAGTTGTGCCCTTCAGAAGTAATTAGGGATTGTGAACAGAGGGGTCAGTGAATAAGGCCATTTTTCTCCTCACTATCAAGTCTGCACGCTAAAAAATGAGCCTTTGAATCGGATTCACTAAATGACGATGCTCTTATTATTTTATTAAGCTTCTGACAGTGACCCAGCATTTCATAATGTATTTATGTGTTGAGTTGAAAATCACCTTGTATGTTTCCACAACGCTGAGACAACTCTGCCCCCTTGTGATTCGTGCAAAACACAAGACCTCAAAGGTGCTTAATGACCCAGAAACATGCTATCATTTCAGTATTAGCTACTGCAGAACTGCTGTGAGTTTGACTGCAAAACATCTGATTGTACCTGACAGTTTTTAATATTAGTTCTTCTTAAAAAAAAGTATCTCTTCTAATTCCCTGAAAAGATGTTGTTGTTGTTCTGCCTCTTCAGATAATCTGTTTGCAAATATTTGAAAGATCCCATTCGGTTTTACAGACCCTTGAGGTTTCACTGAGAGATATAAGAGCGTGGGTTATTATAAACAGATATTAATACCTCTGGGAAACACATCAACAAAACAGAAATGCACGTCATTGGAAACAAAACAGTTTGCAGTTGAAACAATAAGGGATATTAGCATTTGCGTCCTTGTGTGAAATAAATATTATTCTGCTTCATGTACGGTAAATCATGATCTTAAATCTCTCATCATTGGTGAGAGGCTTGTGACACGCATCACTGTAGCTCCACTGACAGTGTCTTAGTGTGCTAAGCAATCCCAAATACAGTGTGTCTCTTTTAGAAAACGGAAGTTTGTGTTGGATGGAACAGTAAAAAATGACAAAAGGGAGAGGAGATGTCTCTTTTAGGCCTCTCAGGTGCAACATCGAGGCCTGTATTGGTCGCGTAGCTGTCCGTGTTTCATTAGGCTCAGGGCATAAACAGGAAAAAACTACATTTGTTTTTCTCGACGAGTGGTGAAGAGTTGAGACCCAACAATTTTCAAGGGGAGCAATTTAAACTCCATCCCTTACCTTTCTTATGTAAGTACTTTCTGCAAAACCACAAAAGATATTTCAAAGGGCTAATTGTGGGAAACCAAATAAGAGGCTCATTTGCAGCTCCTTAAAAGGATAGTTCACAAACACAAAAAAATAACTTTGTTATTATTTACCTGTGCATATGTTGTTCTTTTCACTGGGGCTTAAAGGGACAGTTCACCCAAAAATGAAAATTTTGCCATTAATTACTCACCCTCATGTTGTTCCAAACCCACAAGACCTTCATTCATCTTCGGAACACAAATTAAGAGAGCTTAATTTGTGTTCCGAAGAGCTTTCTGACCCTGCATAGACAGCAATGTAACTACCACATTCAAGGCCCAGAAAGGTAGTAAGGACATCATTAAAATTGTCTATGTAACATCAGTGGTTCAACCATATTTTAGGAAGCTATGAGAATACTTTTTGTGCACAAAGAAAACAAAACTAATGACTTTATTCAACGATTTCTTCTCTTCTGTGTCAGTCAACATGCATTCACAAGAGTACCATGTCGCATGCGTGGGTTTGGAATGACATGAGGGTGTGTAATTAATGGCAGAATTTTTATTTTTGGGTGAACTATCCCTTTAAAAGACAATATTCATTCACTGACCCACGACTGCACTGCCAAGTCCAGCTCCAACCACATCATCAAGTTTGCTGATGACACAAATGTGGTAGGCCTCATCAGCAACAACGATGAAACGCAATACAGAGAGGAAGTGGCACAGCTGGCTGAATGGTGTGATGCTAACAACCTGTCCTTCAATGTGGGTAAAACAAAAGAGATTGTGATGGACTTCAGGAGAAACTCTGTTGACCACCCCCCACTGACCATCGACGGCTCAACCGTGGAGAGAGTCGGTAGCACTAAATTCCTGGGAGTGCACATCACAGAGGATCTCACCTGGACCACCAACGTCACGTCACTCAACAAGAAGGGACAACAGCGCCTCCACTTTCTCCGCCGGCTGAAAAGGGCAAGTCTCCCTCCACCCATTTTCTACAGGGGCACCATTGAGAGCGTGCTGACCATCTGCATCACTGTCTGGTATGGGAACTACAGTGCTGCTGACCGCAAGACCCTACAACGGACAGTGAACACTGCCGCAAAGATCATCGGTGCCCCTCTCCCCTCCATCCTGGACATTTTCCTTGTACGAGGCTCCAGCAAGGCCTCCAGCATCGTGAAGGACCCCACCCACCCCTCCCACAACCTCTTCCAGCTCCTGCCATCAGGTAAAAGGTACCGGAGTATCAAAGCTCGTTCAGTCAGATTGCTCAACAGCTTTTTTCCCCAGGCTGTGAGAGCTCTTAACTCCAATCTCCCTGTCCCCCTCTGAAACCATGAACACCTCACCCCCCCAACTCATAAATAACTATTGACAATTTTCCTAAGTGCTATTCTGAGTGTGCTACACACAGGTGAGTGGGCTATACAAACCACCTGTAGTAACGCACTCGTCCCACTATATGCACACTAGACACTTTCTATAAACACTCCCTGCTACAAAGACTCAATAAGATAATATGTTTTACTTGAACACTGCACTACAAAATAATGTTTACTTGAGCATTGCACTACTAAATCTTTTTGCACTATGCGCTGCTTCCCACAAAACCTCTCCTCTGAACAATTTAATGTACAAAATATATATTTTTCTGCACATTTTCATGCACACATATCTCTTTAGCACAATCTCATGTACAGTATTTATGTAAAGTTCTTGTACAGTCTCAGTTTGTGTATGTGTAGTCAACAAGGTATAGTAGTTATAGTATTTATAGTATATGTATAGTCAGATGGTTAAACTGTTGTATAGCTCTATTGTTTTTCCTAAATTTGCATTGTTGTATGTTTATCTTATGCTTAACTAGTATGTAGCACCGTGGTCCTGCGAGTTACGACATTTCGTTCCACTATATGTCCACAAATGTAGCAGAATGACAATAACGCTCAACTTGAACTTGAACTTGAAATATAATCAGTCTGACAGCAGTGCTTTCCTGTATGGAAAAGCCTAACTTGTCTTTTCTATGAAAAGAAACAGCTAAAATTCTTCATAAATAAGTAAATAATGCTTTGAAACGGTGAAGTGAATTAATAATGAAATAAATTGAGTTTTCATTTTGTGTAAAGTTTATGTAAGAGCCACTTTAGCATGCTTTAAGATATGTTTAATTGATCATGATTTCATTATCCAGGGAAAAAAAAAAAATCTGAAGAATTTGCTGGTAGTATTTTATGTTTAGTAAAATTTCAACATTTTTATTATTTTTTGGTTTATTTCCATATTTAGAGCACATAGTTATATGTTCATCATTTTAAAATCCTGTCCTGTTTCTTAATTTTCCACTCTTGCCAGTTTGAATATACATACAGACCATTATGAAGGCACTCATTTTTCTCATTTAATTTGCATTACGTGTGCAAGAATCCAAGAAAAGTCCAACTTAACAGGTGTTTAGAAGTATATACTACAAGGATTGTGGTAGATACATGTTTTGCTTTGTTTTCTCGGCAACTCCTGATGAAGAGTAGAGACATGAAATGGTCATTTTCCATTTCCTTTAACTTTGAAAAAAAAATCCAACAAATTAACAGCTACCTGAAACAAACGTAAACGAATATTCTTTGCAGCTAAATGGTCAAGTGTTTGTTTTGTCCTCCAGCTCTGCCCTTGAGCATTATCATTTAGAAAGTGTTGTATATCATGATGGGGAGGGAGGATTTGTTGACTGTCTTGAGTTTAGAACGCAACTGGAACAGACACCGAGCTAACAGGTGTGATTTATCACGAAGTGACTGAAGACACAGTTTGTCGTCTAGGCTTTTTTAAGAATGATCTACACCACTCCCATTCTTTGACATCATTCATTATTCCAAATGAAAGAATGTGAAGGGCCACTCGGTGGGTTGTACATCATGAGACAGTTATACATTCCCATGGGGACTATAAGAGTTGAAGTGGGCGGCAATACTGATGTCATTTCCTGTCTGGATTAATTATGTTTGCTGTATCATGAGTATCCATAAAAACATTCATCATTTCAGATGATGAATGGAGTGGAGGAGTAATCAAAACATGCTTTATGATGGGATGATGTTTCTCGTATGAACTTCATTTTGTAGACCGCATTAATTTCTTGGATAGTGCCATGGTCTGTGTTCCATTAATGTACACGTGTGTAAACCACTGTGTGTGTGTTCTTCTAACGGAAAAACCACTGTCTGTCTGTGTGTGTGTGTGTGTGTGTGTGTGTATGTGTTTGTGTTCTTCTCACGGAAAAACACCCAGCCATCAATGGCATCAAATGCATCCAATGTTGAATTGCAGCGTGGAAAGAAGCGGCACGTCAAGGCGGATCAAGCCTCCCTCAGAAGCGGTCAGAGTCAAGCAGGTTCCCGCTATCAGAACAGACTTTTTAAAGCCCTGCCTTAGGCCCCTCTCTCTAAGACGATTCGCCAGAGCAGAGGAGACACGTGGACCAGATCCAAGAGAATCAGCACAGAGTGTGTGGCGCTGCAGTCAGACACGTTCTGTGAGCTGAATTCTAAAGCGCCGCCTTCAAGGCTTGACAGACTTCAGGGCATCTGCTGCAGAAGCTCTTCCTCTGGAACATCTCCATGGTGGGAAATCTTTGACTGACATACTGTTGATTTATGCTTTCCTCAGCTCTACTCCCCAGAAAGACAGGCTTTACATTAGTAAGACTCATGAGCCACGTGACCCTCCGCTCTCAAACAGTCTTTGTTATGTGATTTGGGAGCTCACATCAGCCAAGGTAACCCACATTTCCTTCGGTTGGATGAGAATATTGGCATGGTCTCATGCCTCTGTACAATTGGTTCACTAAGTAGTAAGACACTTTCCACTTTATTTGTTTGTTACTGGTCTGGATGATGCCTGAAAAATTTGAGAAACTAATAACTTGCATGTCACATTCTTTTGACCTTTTTGTGACGTTAACAGGCGATTATAACAACAACAACAACAACAAAAAAAAACCTTAAATATGTCCAGCATATTCTGCAGAATGGACACTTTGCTAAGCCTTGCCTAAAAACATAACTGATCAGTCCTACCTTAGCAACTATTGCCATGGGTCATTTTCAAGCTTTTGCTCTTTTCTAATTTAAATTCTATGGAGCATCTGTGTGATTGGATAGATTAAAAAAAAAAAAAAAAATATATATATATATATATATATATATATATATATATATATATATATATATTTTAGTTTTACAGCCTCATTTTCTCCTTTTTTAGATAATCATACAATTGTCTCATTTCTGCTGTTTTAAAACATTATTTTTAACAATTTAATCAAAGAACAACTCGGAATAAAAAAAAGTGTTACTATTCATTCCAGCCTACAAAAGAACAATATATGCACATTTTACACATATTTAATTTCTGTAGGATGATCTACCAAGCTAACCAAAGGGGCGGAGCTTAGTGAAGTGTCAGTTCCAATAAAGACCAGATATCAGTAAATTGTTTAAGTGCCACAATGCTCCTCATTTTATAGGTGAAGTGTGTAATTTGAATAAGAGATAAAATTGGATGATAAGTTCTTTATTTACAGCATCCTGTATGTTAAAGTGCATTAGCAGCCAGACACCAACACTGTACAATACATAGAAATCACCAAATGTCTAAATAATGGTGGAAGACATAACTCGGGGGAGAAGAATTGTTGAATAAATTGTTTTTTGTTTTTTCTTTGTGCACAAAAAGTATTCTTGTAGCTTGGCAAAATTGAAGTTGAGCCACTGATGTCACATGGACTGTTTTACAGATTTCCTTACTATGTTTCTGGACCTGGGAACATTACAGTTGCCATGATGAACGAAGTGTTCCGATGATGAACGAAGGTCTCATGGGTTTGGAATGACACGAGGGTAATTAATGACAGAATTTTTATTTTGGGGTGAACTAACCCTTTAAAGATACAGTAGGAATTTATTACAAACATTCACAGCTCACAGAAATGTACTCTTTGTTTGCATAGAATGTTATTAATCTTTATAGCCCCCCTTTGAACAATGCAGAGCTGAGTAAAAACAAGGCAAAGGGAGTGTATACATTTAGCAGCTTTGATCAGTCAGGCAGTATGGGGAGAACAGGCCCTGCACGGTTAGATGAAAACATTTAGATGTGTTTAAGGGAAAGAGAGGGGGATGCAGAAAACAAGAACACTTTGTGGTGGAAATCTCACAAGACGTAGTTTCAGGGTATTCATTTCCTGCATCAGTTTTTTTTCCCCTCGCTTTTTACACAGTCAAGTAGCAGTTGATGTATGTACAGAAGGAACCAGTTATTGCTTGGCAGGGGGAAATATGTAACATTTATGCTCTTCTCAGCATTTCCAACCGTTTATATTAAGTATATTAGAAGATTTTAGTTAGTAATGTAATCTAGGTTACTCATTTTAGATAATGCATTCTGACTACTTTTTAGATTACTTTTTGAAACAATAAATTAATGATTTACTGCCATTGTGTGAATAGTATATAATCATGTAATCCAGAAAAAAGTAACTGTAATTTGATTATGAGCATTTAAAAATGTAATATACTCTCATTACAAGTACTTGATTTTTTAAATCTGATTACGTCATCCAGATTACATGTAATAAATTGCTACCCTCTGTATAGGTGTGTGTGTGTGTGTAAACATTTGCTATACAAATAAATGTGAGTTGAATTAAATATTTAATGTTACAATTTATAGAAAATCATTAGTATTGAGCAATGTACTTCTTTTAAGTATTTTGCCCATTCCTGTCTATCATTTTCTATGTGGCATTTACTAGTAAACAAATATGAATTCTAGTTTTCTTGAGTGCATGTAGGCCTAGAAGTTTATAATACATGGACATTTAGACGCGATCACCCCAGATGTCCTTCACTCCGGCGCCGGGACACCACGGACCCTGAGTGCAGCAGCAACGGAAGACGCGAGCCAGGCCCCGCGTGAGGACCTCTCCCCTTCCGCCGCCGCCGGTCTTCGAGATCTCCACCCGGAACCGCTTCGCTCCCCTCCGCGAGATGGACCGTGACGCTGTGATCATCGGAGACTCCATTGTCTGGCACGTCCGTGCTATGTTAGCTGAAGGTAAAGTGCAGACTCACTGTTTCCCTGGTGCTCGTGTTGTCGATGTTTCTGCACAGATACCCGCCATCCTGAAGGATGAAGAGAGCGTCAGCGCGATCGTGTTGCACGCAGGCGTGAACGACATCAAGCTGCGGCAGACAGAGACTCTGAAGAGGGACTTCAGGAACCTGATCGAGACGGTGCGCAGCGCATCGCCCACGACGACGATCATCATGTCAGGACCGCTTCCCACGTATCTACGAGGACACGAAAGGTTCAGTAGACTTTTTGCTTTAAATGAGTGGTTATTGTCATGGTGTAAAGAACAGAAACTGCTCTTTGTTAATAATTGGAATCTTTTCTGGGAGCGTCCTATGCTTTTCTGTGCTGATGGCCTGCACCCCAGCAGAGTCGGAGCGGAACTCCTGTCGGACAACATCTCCAGGACTCTACGCTCCATATGACTAGTAAGCCAATTCTCAAATAACTGCTATGATGTTTTTAGTTTTTAGAATTGCGTGGAAAAACAGTATGTCCAGTTATAGACAGGCTCTAAAAGCTGGCAGGGCTGAGCATATCCGCAAACTCATAGAAAATAACCAAAACAATCCAAGATTTTTATTTAGCACAGTAGCTAGATTAACAAATAACCAGACGCCACCCGATCTAAATATTCCCTCACAGTTTAGTAGTGATGACTTCATGAATTTCTTCACAGACAAAATAGATAACATCAGAAATACAATAACAAATGTAGATTCTACAGCATCTAATACTTCAGCTTCATTCATCGTACCCATAGAAAAAATGCAGTGCTTTACAATTATAGGACAGGAAGAGCTAAATAAACTTATCACTGCATCTAAACCAACAACATGTTTATTAGATCCTGTACCCAATAAATTACTGAAAGAGTTGTTACCTGTAGCAGAAGAACCGCTTCTCAATATAATTAACTCATCGTTATCTCTAGGTCACGTCCCAAAACCATTCAAGCTGCCGGTTATTAAGCCTCTTATTAAGAAACCACAACTAGATCCTAGTGAACTGGTAAATTACAGACCCATTTCAAATCTTCCATTGATGTCTAAAATTCTAGAAAAGTTGTGTTTGCTCAATTGTGCTCCTTCCTGCAAAAAAAATTATCTCTATGAAGAATTTCAGTCAGGTTTCAGGCCCGATCATAGCCCAGAAACCGCACTTGTTAAAATTACAAATGACTTGCTTCTTGCGTCAGACCAAGGCTGCATCTCATTGCTAGTTTTACTTGATCTTAGTGCTGCGTTCGACACCATAGATCATGACATACTCATAGATCGATCACAAAACTATACGGGTATTCAAGGGCAGGCTTTAAGATGGTTTAGATCCTACCTGTCCGATAGCTACCACTTTGTTTATTTAAATGGGGAGTCATCTCAATTATCACCAGTAAAGTATGGAGTACCACAAGGATATGTCCTAAGTCCTTTGCTATTTTCAATATACATGTTGTCCCTTGGTAATATTATTAGAAAATACAGGATTAGTTTCCACTGTTATGCTGATGATACTCCACTATATAGCTCAACAAAACCAGATGAAACTTCTAAATTATCTAAGCTAACAGAGTGTGTTATAAATGTAAAAGATTGGATGACCAATAATGTTCTCCTATTAAATTCAGATAAGACAGAGATATTACTTATTGGACCAAAAAACAGTACACAGAATCTCTTGGATTACAATTTGCAACTAGACGGATGTACTGTTACTTCCTCTTTTGGATGAGACGTTAAACCGAGGTCCTGACTCTCTGTGGTCATTAAAAATCCCATGGCACTTCTCGTAAAAGAGTAGGGGTGTAACCCCGGTGTTCTGGCCTGATTCCCTCCACTGGCCCTTGTCAATCATGGCCTCCTAATAATCCCCATCCACTGAATTGGCTCTACTGTATCGCTCTCTCTCCTCTCCACCTGTAGCTGGTGTGTGGTGAGCGCACTGGCGCTGTTGTCCTGTGGCTGCCGTCGCATCATCCAGGTGGATGCTGCACACTGGTGGTGGTTGAGGAGAGACCCCCCCACATGATTGTAAAGCGCTTTGGGTGTACGACAATACACAATAAAGCGCTATATAAATGCATCATTCATTCATTCATTCATTCATACAGTCAAAAATCTGGGTATTATATTAGACAGCAACTTGTCTTTTGAAAATCATATTTCCCATGTTACAAAAACAGCATTCTTCCATCTTAGAAACATTGCTAAGCTACGAAACATGTTACCTGTTTCTGATGCAGAAAAGCTAGTTCATTCATTCATGACCTCTAGACTGGACTATTGTAATGCACTGCTAGCTGGTTGTCCTGCATCATGCAGCGGCTAGAGTCCATACCAGATCAAGAAAATATGATCATATTACCCCAATTTTACAGTCTCTGCACTGGCTACCTATTAAGTTCCGTATCAGTTACAACATATTATTACTTACCTATAAGGCCCTTAATGGTTTAGCTCCTGCGTACCTAACTAGTTTTCCACCACGCTACAATCCGTCACACTCCCTAAGGTCGCAAAACTCTGGACTTTTGGTACTATCTAGGAAAGCAAAGTCCACTAAAGGAGGTAGAGCTTTTTTGCATTTGGCTCCCGAACTCTGGAATAGCCTTCCTGAAAACGTTCGGGGTTCAGACATACTTTCTCTGTTTAAATCTAGATTAAAGACACATCTCTTTGGCCGAGCTTTCAAATAATGCATCTCATAATCTTGTACTGCAGTTATATCTGATCAAATGCACATTATTATTCTTTAGCTTGGGTTAAACAAATCAATTTTGCTTGGTTGGAACAGCAGCCACGCTAATTATGTCTCTATTTATTTCTCTGTTTCTGCCACAGGATTGACTAGGATTTACACAAGCTTCTGTCTGGATCCAGAACACCTGAGAAGAGATAATGCCAACCCCTCAGAAGACCTCAGATGATGCCAACCCTGAAACAACATACAGAACTACCAAATCTTGCTATAAGTTTGATTTCAACATATAATTGCTGTTACTAGTGTTCATCGTCTGTTTGATTACGTCTTTAATTGATTTTTCCATACATTTCTGCCATATTACATTACATTAACTGACATAGTCACCAATGATAAGCTACTAGTAAATATATTGTAGAAACTTAATTTTCTGTACAGCGCTTTGCAATGTTCCCTATCAAAAGCTACTCTCGATACTGCATATCAAACGCTAATGAGAACATTCTTTGTTCGACCGGTTGTGAAGCACGTGTGTCAAACACGCCAAGAATTGGCTTAACCTCGGTAGGTGACGTAACTGATTACATGCACCTGGAGGTTATTAATAGACGTGACACGGAAACATCCTCAGGTTTCTTTGTCTTCAAGGACCGCATTGTGTGTGTGTTGTGGGAAAGCAGAGAGGGGAAAAAAAAAAAATATAAGTAAAGTACTTACATTATCATGGCAGAGTCTGATAAGAAATGCGTGCCTCCGTGTCAGAGGCTCATCTCGGAGGACGATCCTCACAGATTCTGTTTTGAGTGTTTGGAGGATGAGCACGCTGCCCTCGGGCTTGAGGGAGAATGCGAGCACTGTGATGTTTTGCCTATCAAAGTGCTTCGCGCGCGGCTTGCTTTTTTTCAAAGATCCTGGGGGTCGCGTGTTGATCTGGTTAAGGCGAGTGAGACTCGTCCGCCCCTTTCTCTTGCTTTGTCGCCGGATAACGAGGTCCTGAACGGGCCGAGGATACTTCATCTCATGCTTCTGCGGAGATAGACAGTGCCACCTCAGAGTGCTCCGCTCACGATGATAGAGCATATGAGGAGTTACTTGAGGTGGTAACTCGAGCAGTCGATCATTTAAAACTAGACTGGCCGCAGGAGCAGGAGACCCCCAAACGCTCAAAGTTAGATGACAGGTTTCTGTCAGATGGCCGAGGGGAGGGGCATCAGCGACGGTCTCTCCCCTTTTTTGGCGATCTCCATGACGAGCTGGTTCGTTCATGGAGTAATCCCTATCGTGCCGTGTCTTTGTGCTATCGACGTCGATTTATTCGACTATCGTGGATGCAAAGGCACGGGGCTACAGCATGATGCCCCAGGTGGAAGAGACGCTTACGGGCTATATCTCCCCTGGGACTTCATCCTCCCTGAAAAAGCCTGTGCTCCCCACCAAGCATTGTAGAATGACATCCTCTCTGGTGGGGAAAGCTTTTCAGGCAGCGGGTCAGGCTGGTGCTGCCCTGCACACCATGGCGGTTCTGCAGGCATACCAGGCTGACCTGCTCAAAGACTTGAGCACAGGCGGGACCATCGATGAAGAGGCGTTTTCCGAACTTCGCCGGGCCACAGATCTGTCTCTCTGTGCGACTAAGCAGATGGCCCGTGCCATCGGCCGTTCTATGGCTGCTATGGTCTCCACGGAGAGACATCTGTGGCTGAACCTCACGGGCATCAAGGAGAGGGATCGATCTTTCCTTCTTGATGCCCCCGTCTCACCTTCCGGCCTATTTGGCGATGCTGTCAACTCAGTCGCCACTAGGTTTCGGGAGGCGAAGCGCTACGAAGAAGTGTTCATGAGGTTTCTCCCCCACCGTGCTCAAGTGTCGGGACTGTCGGCCACCCAGTCCCGACCAGGTTCGGTTCCTCTGAGGCGAGAAGCCCAGAAGGAGAGTGTGGCGAGTCGTGCGCCCCCTCGAAGAGACTGGGGAGCGGCTCGCCGCACTTCTCAATCCGCATCGAAGAGACCAGACCTGCGGAGCATCATCTCCGCTAAGAAAAAGTCCTGAGGCTGGTGCGCCCAGGACCGTGGGGATGAAATGTTAGGTGTTCGGTTGCCTCCTGCCACGTTTCAGGACACCAGACATCTAACATCCCCCCATCAACGTGAAGTGTCAAAACTAGTGCCCCTTTCAGAAAGGCTGGCAGCGTGGAAGCTACTGCCAAATATCTCTCTGTGGGTAGAAAGGACTGTAGAGAAAGGCTACAGGATTCAGTTTGCATATCGGCCTACGCGTTTCAACGGCGTGGTCTCCACTTCCGTGAAACCGGAACGACTGCATTTGTTGACAGGAATTACAAGCTCTGTTGGACAAAGGGGACATAGAACCTGTTCCCCTGCCAGACAGAGACTCAGGCTATTACAGCTGGTATTTTCTGGTTCCCAAGAAAGATGGGGGGTTGCGTCCGATTTTAGATCTTCGTGGTTTGAACCGCTACCTCAGAACATACAAGTTCAAAATGTTGACAATCAAGATGATTGTGTCTCAGATTCAATCGGAGGATTGGTTCGTGACAATCGATCTCAAGGACGCATATTTTTACATAGAAATCTTGCCACAACACAGGAAGTTCCTGAGGTTCGCTTTCAGGGGCAAAGCTTACCAGTATCGTGTTCTTCCATTCGGCCTACCTTTGTCACCCCGCACGTACACGAAATGCATGGATGCAGCACTGGCTCCTTTGCGACTCCAGGGCATCCGCATTTTAAATTACATGGACGACTGGCTGATTCTGGCTCAGTCTCAAGAGCTTGCGCTTCGACATCGGGATGTCGTCCTAGCTCATCTCGAATCTCTGGGGTTGAGACTCAACGCCAAGAAAAGCGTTCTCTCTCCTGCTCAGAGGGAGTATTTGGGGGTTGTATGGGATTTGATCACGATGCAGGCACAGCTGTCTCCTGCACGCGTCAAATCCATTCTAAACGCCCTAAAGAACATCAAGCTAGGCCAGAGGATTACTGTTTATTACCTTCAGAGGGTTCTAGGTCTTATGGCAGCTGCATCCACGGTGATACCCTTGGGTCTCCTGCACATGAGATCATTTGAGTTGTGGCTCAGAGCCAGGGGATTTCATCCAAGGGCCAATCGCCAGAGGCAAATAAGGGTTACGCGCCAGGGGCTTCGTACCCTTTCTATGTGGTTCAGACCCCGGTTTCTGACTTTGGGTCCCACTCTAGGTCCGTGTTGTCGTCGCAAGATGCTAACAACAGATGCTTCCCTCACGGGCTGGGGTGCGGTCTTGGATGGCCGTCCAGCCCGAGGGATCTTGAGAGGCCATCTTCTCGATTGGCACATCAATTGCCTCGAAATGATGGCTCTATTTCGGGCCCTGAAATACTTCTTCCAGCAGTTGAGAGGCTACCATGTCGTAGTGCGGGTGGACAACACGGCGGTAGTCTCTTACATAAATCACCAGGGCGGACTGCGTTCGCGCCGCCTGAACAGGCTAGCGCAGCAGGTTCTGCTTTGAGCACAAGACAAGTTCCTGTCCCTCGGGGTGACTTACATCCCCAGGGATATGAATGTGGGAGCAGACTTGCTGTCCAGACAAGCTGTGACACATGGGGAATGGAAACTCCACCCCGAAGTAGTCAGTCAATTCTGGGAAAGATTTTACGAAGCAGAGGTGGACCTCTTTGCTTTACAGGAGACAGGACAATGTCCCCTCTACTTCTCTCTGACTCCTCCAGCTCCCCTGGGTCTGGATGCTATGGCCCATATGTGGCCCAGACGGGGTCTTTACGCATTTCTCCCGATCGCTCTGCTCCCGGGAGTCCTGGCCAAGGTCCGTCAACAGGGGTCTCGCCTCTTACTGATAGCGCCCCGTTGGCCGACCAGAGTATGGTTCTCAGATCTAATATCCCTCCTCGACGGCTCGCCGTGGGCGATTCCGGTCAGGAGAGATCTCCTATCTCAGGCGCAGGGGACAGTATTTCATCCCGGGCCCGAGCTCTGGAACCTTCATGTCTGGCCCCTGAGGGGGACCAACTGAGACATGCTGGACTTCCAGCCAATGTAATACCCTCTCCTGTCTACCCTTTCATCTCTGGGCATCACTGGGATTCCACTTTGCTGGTTTGAATCCTATCTCACTGGCAGGTCTTTCAGGGTGGCCTGGGGAGGTGAGGTATCCAAAGCACATCAACTGGTCACTGGGGTTCCTCAGGGATCGGTTCTTGGACCCCTCCTCTTCTCCACATACACGACATCACTGGGTCCCATCATACAGGCACATGGCTTCTCCTACCATTGCTACGCTGATGACACACAGCTCTATCTCTCTTTTCAACCAGATGATCCAACAGTAGCTGCACGGATCTCAGGCTGCCTGGCGGACATCTCGGCATGGATGAAAGAACATCACCTACAGCTCAACCTGGCAAAGACTGAGCTTCTTGTCTTCCCTGCTACTCCAACCCTACAGCATGACTTCACGATTCAGTTAGGTTCATCAACAATTGCCCCATCAACTTCGGTCAGAAATCTCGGTGTAATCTTTGATGACCAATTGACCTTCAAAGAGCACATTGCAAAGACCGCTCGATCTTGCAGGTTTGCACTACACAACATCAGAAAGATCAGGCCCTTTCTGACAGAGCATGGTGCACAACTTCTTGTCCAGGCCCTTGTCATTTCTAGGCTGGACTACTGCAATGCTCTTCTGGCTGGACTTCCATCAAACACAATCAAACCTCTACAAATGATTCAGAATGCAGCGGTACGTCTGGTCTTCAATGAGCCCAAAAGAGCCCATGTTACACCTCTCTTTATCTCCTTGCACTGGCTACCAGTTGCAGCTCGGATTAAGTTCAAGACACTGATGTTTGCATATAGAACAACCACAGGCTCAGCACCCGCCTACTTCCACTCAATATTACGAATCTACACCCCCTCCAGAAGTCTGAGATCTGCTAGTGAGCGACGCCTCGTGGTACCATCACAGAGAGGCTCAAAATCACTCTCCAGAACATTCTCATTCACCATTCCTGGCTGGTGGAATGATCTTCCCACCCCTATCCGGAATGCTGGATCCCTACCAATCTTTAAGCAACAACTGAAAACTCATCTCTTTCAGCACTACTTGACTTCATCCTAAAAAAAAAAAAAAAAAATTCTTTCTCTTTATTTATTCCTTTCCTTTCTAGCTTGTACTTATTTGAACAATGCCTGAGACTTGTTGTTACAAGCACTTCCTCTGTCTGATTGCCTCTTCTAGACGAATCGCTTTATGTATTCCCCAATTGTAAGTCGCTTTGGATAAAAGCGTCTGCTAAATGACTAAATGTAAATGTAGTAGAGACTATTCTATGCGCTAGGGCTCCTTCCACTAGAAGAAGTTATGCCTTTAAATGGCACATTTTCGAAAATTGGTGTATGGCACACCATGTAGACCCAGTTCACTGCCAAGTTGTTTCAGTGCTGGAGTTCCTGCAAGAGAAATTGTCCTCAGGCACATGTCCTGGTACTCTCAGAGTCTATGTGGCCACCATTTCGGCTTGCCATGTTCTGATTGATGGGGTTTTTGTGGGAAAGCACCCTCTAGTTGCCCGCTTCATTTGGAGAGCTAGGCGGTTAAGGCCGCCCACTAGAGCAACAGTCCCTTCATGGGACTTAGCTATTGTGCTCGAGGGTCTGGTCACGACCCCTTTCGAACCACTGGAGTCAGCGCCTGTCAGAAACGCTAAAGATGTTTTTTTTTTTAATGGCCACTACTTCTCTTAAGAGAATTGGGGATTTGCAGGCTCTGACAATCTCGCCATCCTGCCTAGACTTTGCCCCTGGACTGGTCAAAGTTATTTTGCATCCTCACCCGAATTATCTTCTGAAAGTTCCATTCTCGACCATGAATCCGGTCGTTCTTGAAGCCTTTTGCCCTCCGCCGTTCACGACACCAGAGCAGGAAAGACTTCACTTACTGTGTCCAGTACGTGCTCTTCAGATCTACGTCCACCGCACTAGCCAGTGGCGTAAGTCGAAGCAACTTTTCATATGCTATGGAGGCCGTAACCGGGGGGCGGCTGCCACAAAGCATACTATATCACATTGGGTGAGGGATGCCATTGCCCTAGCTTATGAGGCGCGTGGTCAAGCTTCGCTTCTAGAAGTTAGAACCCATTCAACCAGGGGGGTTGCATCTTCTACGGCTTTGGTAAGAGGTGTCCCCTTGCAGCAAGTGTGTGATGTGGCAGGCTGGTCCTCTCCGCACACATTTGTCAGATTCTATAGTTTGGATGTCCATGCTACTCCGGGGTCGCATGTCCTTGAGTAAACATCCCTTAGGCATGTCTGAGACCTTTTCAATGTTTGTGCACACACTCCACAGCCTTGGGGGGTCCAGACACTTTCAGTGCGGCGGCGTTGGTATTCTCGTTCCCATTAGCGTTTGATACACAGCATCGAGAGTAGCTTTTGATAGGGAACGTCTCGGGTTACTTGACTGTAACCCTGTTCCCTGAAAAAGTGGGAATGAAATGCTGCGTCTCAATGCCGCACTGTAGGCGTGCCTGGACGTCCTTTCAGACAAAGGTGTAACCTGAGGATGTTTCCATTTCACATCTATTTATAACCTCCAGGTGCGTGTAATCAGTTACGTCACCTACTGAGGTCATTTAAGCCAATTCTTGGAGTGTTTGACACACGTGCTTCACAACCGGTCGAACAAAGAATGTTCTCATTAGCGTTTGATACGCAGCATCTCGTTCCCGCTTTTTCAGGGAACAGGGTTACAGTCAAGTAACCCGAGACGATTTGTATCATGAAAAGCGCTATGCAAATAAACTTGAATTGAATTGAATTGAATTTTTGTTGCATATGCACAGATTTGAGTTCCTGACCTTTAAAAACATTAACAAGATGTCTGGGGTTAAGTGGTCACCATGAGCCCAGTGAGACAGGAAGGTGAAGATTTCTTTCCCAGCATTCTCTTCAGTTCTCACTAATTGACCTAACCAAGTGCCTTCGATTTCATCATGCGGCTTGTGCTAGCCTCGTATTGGTGACTGGAGATAAGACAGTGGCAGCAGTGAGAATCTGCTGTACTGTTATGGCATAGACGCCATGTCTGGGGTCACACAGGCTAATTGGTTTGTGCACAATGGGAACAGATCATTAACCATGTCACCCTCGAGAGAACACAGTTCTCTCAGCTCCCATTAATGGGAATTTTCTCTACTATGAAGACAACTTTAAGTAGACAGCGGCGCTTTTTAAGCTACTGTTTAATACCCCGATTTTCTTATCTATCAAGGGTCCCTGTTACACCTGCATATGATCCCCTGTGCTCCAAGAATGCTCAATGTCATTTTGAAAGCAATTTTGCTATTTAGTGCATTTTAATTAGGTACTTGGTACACTGATTAGAGTGAGTCTGAGTAGTCCTCTAATTCTAATGTTTTGAAGGTTACTGGGAGCTGCTACTTTAGTACTTCTCCTACATCTATCTATCTATCTATCTATCTATCTATCTATCTATCTATCTATCTATCTATCTATCTATCTATCTATCTATCATCGTTGCCTGTTTATATTGATCTCTCTTGGTTTCCTGTTGTTCTATCTGTCTTTTTGTTCTGTCATTCTGCCATTCTGTCTCTGTCTATCATTTATCAGTTTATCGTTCTCATTCTGGCTGTCATTTTGTCTGTCATCTTTCTGTCTATCAGACTCTAATTTTGTCTGTCTGTTTATCAGACTATCATTTTTTGTCTATCTGTCATTCTGTCCATCATTCTATCTGTCTGTCAGACTCTCCTTTTAAACAGTTCTTAAACTTTTATGCATGGCTTGACAAACTTTCCTTTTGCAGTTTATTATTAGTGCACTTCTGGAACAATATTTCACCATTTAATTAATGGTTTGAAATTAACTGCAGTAAATTAAAAAACCGTAAATGATAACATAGTTAAACAATAGTTCAGTTGGAGGTCAAACCAGATGCTGATAATTGAACGTGTTGATTTTGATGTATATTTATGACACTGAGTTAAGGTGACACAGTAAGTGAAGTACTTAATTAAGACGGAAATAGATCAAATAGGACAGACTGCTATATTAGTATTCCTCTCTTCCTCATCATCATTCTAAGCAGGAAGCAGGTTATCAGTGCTGTAGCTCTTCATTTAGAGAGTACGGGACAACATAAATTCCACATCATTGGAATCTAATGATGCTGCGTCTAATGTCAAAGTATCCAACGTAAGAATTTATGAGTGTGAGGCTTCATTAGAGTCGGTGGGTTAAAGTTGGTGCGATTATCCAAAAAAACTGCTACAGGATGTAATCTTGTCAACTCACCTAGTGCGTTAAAAATAAGACACACAGCAGCGAGTCTGTTACTGATCCTGAGTTGATAATGACTTGCCGGCTATTTATTCTTAAAACTAGTGGATAGACTGTAGTTGTAGACATGATTTTTTTCCCTTCACTCTTTGCTCTAAATCTGTCACTGTGGAGAGAGCATTTCATCAGCCTCATTCACACAATCCTTGCCTGCAGCTTCTCTACAAAGGGCAGAAGATTTTCAGACAAAACACCCAAGGCATTTTGTCAATGTTTTGGCACCTGTATCAACTCAATTACTTAGCAGCCTCATCCGTGCATGGGATCGGAATGTGTTCCATGGCAGATTCCCATTTTGCTCCTCATCACGGTGTAATTAGAGGGAGATGGTGAAGATTGAATTTGCGAGGCGCTTGGAATAGCTCTGTCTACAGATCCCTCACTGGGGGGAACAGTATCTGGTAATTGAGAGGTGAGCTGGGAAAAAATGGAGGTTGAGGGAACAGCTGTATAGAGGTGTTAAGACTCACTTAATGTGGACGGCTGACAGCGTCGATGAAGGCAGGGACTGAAAACAGCAGCATGATACAACAGCATTCTTCAGTTAGAGGTGTTTTGGCTCCTTTAGTGTCCCCTTTTGATATTTTCTCATTTAAATATTGACACTGGAAAACATGTAAACTGGCTCAAAACAGCTTGGTAGCTAAATAGATTTGATCACCAGAACCCTATACACACAGCACCGGGAATATGAGGGAGCTGCGTAAAATGTGTTTAAACTGAATTATCAATAGAAAGTTATTCAAGGTTTTACTGTATTTCCAAATTTATGAGTACAAGGGAGAGGTAACAGTGACATAATTACTTGGTTGTTGGTTGGTGGATTGATAATTGAAATTTTTTGAGACTGCAAATAACAAATCATATCTTAGTACACTCATGTACATCAAATAGACATTGTGTGAGCAAATTAAATTAAAATGGGAGTTTTCTGTCTTTTATTTTAACTCTGAGAACTTCTAACATTTTCCTAATATAGTCCAACATTTAAAATTGACTAAAATGTGTATGCTTATATGCAGATTTAAATAGTGTGCTCTTTCTAGTGCAGAAATGTCTATGCATATTTAAATTTCTCTGACATTGCATTGTTAGACTACAGCACCTTAAGTTGTGAACCTCAGTTCTTCTTGTTTTTGATACTACAAGTGAATTTTGCTTCTGAATGTTATATAGAGAACCAGGTTTTAGCTGATTAATGTCAGTCTTTATCTCTACTAGCACATGCCAGAGGTATAGTGCTAGTAATATCAAGTAGCCTAATTCTGCCATCTGTATGAAATATTACATAGGTAAATTTGACCATAGTAAATCTGGCCTATAGTAGCCTACTGTGATGGAGGCCGTAAACTCCAGGATTTGTATTCCAGTGAACATATTCTGCGATAATGATCATCTGAAGGATCACACCAGCTTCAGCTGGAGATCTGAACAAAGTTCAGAGTTCCAAACGGCTTACTGTCAATGTTTTTATTGAACTGACATTTAATTAAAGAAAAGCCAAGGATTCATAGTTCATTTCAATTATGTCTGAGAGACAGACAAAGTGATTTATGCGCTTTGCATTGACAAGACATGTAGTTCTCTGCGTAAAACAACACCTGCAGACATTTTCAACACGATAGTAAAATGAATATGGAAGAGCAAACATGCAGTATCTCTCTCTCTGTCTTTCCCGCTCACTCCGCGTCTGTGCAAACTCAAAGGGTTTATCGTATAATGCCAGCACTCACTATCCTGGTGTTTTAAACAGATTGCTCGCTCCTGTACATTACGTTTGGTTGCACATCGAGCCGTGTTATCAGTAAACAGAAAACAGAAACTCAGTTGCACAGGAGATTATTCATTCTGTAGGTGTGTTTGAAGTAATGCGATTAGAAAACAATATCAAGATGCCAATCTACCACCAGAGGGCATCCCATCATTACTGCGATGAGCTTCATCAGTGTCAAATTAATATCAGGCTTCAGAGGCATTGCAAACGCTGTTCTACGCTGGATGTAAAGGTACAGCTTTGGAGAAAAAATGTTTTTTGGAGAAAAAAATGCCTTAATGACAAATAGGTATTTTCTATGCAATGATTTTATAGTGTTGTAATTTAACACACATTTAGAACAAAACAAATCATACTTTGTGAAATTCAAGCTTTTACCATGTGTTTTTGGATATTAGCATCCTCTGAACTATGCTTTATATGACCACCTGAAAGCATCACTGTACCACAGTCAGGGCCGGATTATTCATAGACGGGATTGGGCGAGTGCCCTGGGGCACCAGCCAATAGGGGGGCACTAAGTGATTAAGATAATGACTAGGCCTTTAAAATATTTTTTGTAATAAAGAGATTTGTTGTGCAGTGTAGGGAGCTTCATTGATTATAATGGAGCTTTGAGATCACGATGAACTGAAGTGAGTAACAGCTTTTAAAGATTAATAAGGGAGTTTGCAAATGTGATATTAAATTAATACAGCGGTTCAATAAACAAAGTTAATAAGTGACGTACATTGTATGACTTTAACAATATTACCTGATATTTCGTCAACGAAAATAGTTTCAAACAGTCACAGCTGAACCGCATCTCCATTCAAAACACAGTGGTGTTTCGATTATGAATGAATCTGCGTTTTTAAATGAATCTAGTGAGTCGATGATTCAATAACCCATTCATAAAGACAGTCACTTGCTTCGTTGCTGAACGAATCATCTGTTCAAACTAATCAATTAAATGAATGATTCAGTGGTAAAATCAGTGACTTGCCGCCACCTGCTGGCAGTTTTTTAAGTGTCATTTAAGTTATTTAAATCATTCCAATCAAACAATAGTTCTATATTCCAAATTTTAAATTTAAAACATGAATCTCGCTACATTGTTATGAATTTAAAACATCCATGCCACCTCTGAGCCTCTGTAAAATGACTGTAAAATGACTGGAAATTTACCTACATGCCAGTTTTATGTTCTTCTGTGCCACCTTTGCAGTGGAAACTGATGTTGTTAATATTGATTTCTTTTGATTGGTAACTTGTTCTTCTTATTCTAACTGTTCTTATTCTATTTTTAATTAAAAAATTTGAAAAGCTTATAAATATAGATCTTTGAATTTGACATAATGACATACTTTTAATAAAAAATAAATAAATAAAAAATAAATGCCATTACAAAAAATAAATAAATAATTAAATAAATAGATAAAATAAATAAAAAAATGAAATAAATTAATTAAAAAAATGCACCTGTAAATCATTTTAAAGAGTCAAATATTATCCTGTAATGGGAAGGCTAATTTTTGTTATGTATCAGAAGGTGCTCCTGGATTTTTGGCAGTGCTTTTTTGCCGCTACACTGTGTTAATCCGGGCCTGACCACAGTATTGTCATACTACCTTTTTTCAAAGGTATTATATAGACTATTGATATATTGAAGGGTGTGATTTACGTATTTATTTATTTATTTATTTATTTTATACATGATAGCATGGTAATACCATGTAATTCTTTGAAATACTTTCAAGTATCATATGAATATCATTTATTAGATAATCATTCAGCACCATATTATGTAGTGTGTATGTGAGAGATCCTGCAGGTGTATTTAGATCAGTGGGATGTTGTTTTGAGACCTGTTGGATGTAAAGTATAGATGTACAAAATTCTCTGTAGTAACTGATTGCCAGTTCTCGCTGTTCCTCAGTGCTGTCTAACCCTCTCGGGCTCATGCTCAGTTTCCTCTGACTTCCTGGAAAAACGTAAAGGTCAAAATTGCTGTAGTCATGAGTGATTCTGTGAGTGAAAGGTTTTGTGTTTTATTTATGGGTGATTCTTCTCCTACAGGCATTTTGGTTGATCTTTATTACAACTAACAGGTTTCAGCTGTGTTTAACTTTTTTTGTTACTTTTCTCCATTTCTTATTCATTATTTTTTATTTTATTTTATTAATTCGCTTTTTTCTTTTCTGAGAAGTGGGCCCAAAGACTGGAATACACTACATGGCTTTTTCAGTTTGCAGTCTGGAGGAGTTGAAGTTAGTTGTCAAAAGTCAGAGCCAGTCTGCTGATCGTAGTTGACAGATTTGATGAGTATTCTGATTTATTTAGCTTCAGAGTCAGAATGTTGCCAAATTTACACTGCAAAGGTGGCACAGAAGCGCTTCTGGAGTGGCATTTAGGTGTAAATTTGTCTTTACCATACTGTTTAATGCTTCTCAGAGGTGGCATGAATGCATTTACATCGCAATTACAACTGTATAGAGACTGAGGTGAGTATGAACAAGGCATAATTTAGTCCGAATTTTTTGGCATTTTGTCTCTACCCTGATTTTTAAGTAGGCACAAAGCAGCCTTAACTTGGTTGTATAAAGACACCTTATTATTCCATCCAGTTGGAATATTGAATATGTTTGATATTTTGATCTGATTTTAGAACATCTTATTTTCATTTGTTATGTGTCTCCTAGTGACAAGGCACATGTTTCTGTGTCAAGTGTGTTCGGAAACAACTTCAAAATCTGATAGTGTGTGATTTTTTTGTTATATGATGGCCAGTTTTTCTCTGTAGCTAGTGACCGAGTATAATGATTAAAATCTGTTTTATTTTAATATATATATTTGGTGTAGTGTATTCCAGCCTTAAAGAGTTTTTCTACACATTCACAGACCCTGTAGTTAAAGAAGCATCCATTCAACCTATTTTTTGTCATAATCAGATGGTGTGTGGTAGTTTAAGTTGAAGGAAGGCCCCTACTCTATAACCGCTGAGCCCCCCTGAGTTCCTTTTTACGTGACATTTCTACCAGTTGTGGTTATTTACCATTACTGCCATTTCCATTCACCTCAAGCAAAGCCAGCTCGTAAAGATGACAGAAGTTTAGCTGTGATACGTAAAGGACACCACTTTAAACATCTGACCTTCCAGGCAGATTATTGATAGAAAGGAAAGTGTAAGGATTGGGATCTGAACTAGAGAAGGCTCCACTCAGCTTTTGCTAAATGGTTTTGGCATTTAAAAGGATTTGCTTGAGGAAGTTGAAAGTAAAAAGGAATACATTCTCGTCTTTGAAACTCCCAAAAGTAGTAGTAGTTTTTCATTATTCAAATGTTCTTTTTTTTTTTCTTTCACATTTTAAAGGAAAGCCAAAAATGAAAATTCTGTCATCATTTACTTACCTTCATGTCCATACAAAACTGTATGAATTTATTTCTTTCATCGAATAACAAAGAAGTTGTTTAGCTGAATGTTTGAGCTGCTCTTTCTATACAATGAAAGTAAATAGTGACCACAGCTGTCAAGTTTCAAAAGGACATAAAAGTAATCTATATATAAACCTGTGTGTAATATTCAAAGTCCCCTGAATTAATTTGATGACTTTTGTGTATTTAAGTTGTTTTTCATTAAAAACCTTGCTGGATGGCCATGGTCACCATTTACTTTCATTATATGGAAGCAGCTGCTTTTGTCTTCCACTGAAGAAAAACCAAGGGTGAGTAAAATGGATTTTAAAAAGGCTTGAGTATAATCCACATTTGTAATAACTTGTCATTTTGTATCTCTTAAAATGACAGAGACAAACAATGACATGAAAAAACATGCCAAATTTACACCACAAAGGTAGCACAGAAGCCCTTCTGCTTAATGCTGCTCAGAGGTGGCATAAATGCATTTACACAGCAATTAGAACATTATTCTTTGATACATTTTTAGTAACTTATCTCTTAAAATGACAGAGACAGACAATGGGAGAAAGAAAAACATGGCAAACAATTTAAAACTGACAATGTAACCAAAAGGTTAGAGGTTAACAGGCGCTTGTGTTGTTGAAAGTACTGCAACAACTTAGTTGTGCAGGAGTAAAAGGTCACAGCTGTATGCACACAGAGACTTTATTTATCCTAATAAGCGTTCAAGTGCTGCAACCCTGCACAGCACAAGCATTAATGCTGCTAAATAAAGAACAAAGCCAAACAGTAATTGTCAAGGAACCTACGCACACGCACACACACATACACACACACACACACACACACACACACACACACACACACACACACACACACACACACACACACTGAGACTTAAAGCAACTGATAAAACGAATAAATCCTTGTGAAATATAAGAAATGAATGCGGATAATTGAAATATTGTGTTGGAGTGGAAAGCAAGGTCGTTACCTTCTTTCAGAATAATTTTGGCAAACACTGCTTTTTATTCGTCATCAATCTTCAAGATTCACACAAACTTCAAAGGGTTATTTATCTTCAAATATGACAATGTAAATTTTATCATATAAACCTGAAACGATCCTTACCTTTTAAATATACTGTGCATTTTTATTAAAATGTAATGTTATTTATTTAGTTTATTTAAACAACAGTTTCTGTATTTATTGTCTTGTCTTGTTGAGTAACATTTCTTTGTGCATTCAGAATGCAATGGTAATTCTGAACATGAACACATGCCAGTAATAGTTCTTTTTGTTTTCAAAGGCCAGTCACTGTAGTTTTGTAATGACTTTAGTAATTTGCCTAATTGCCTTTTTTCCAAGGATGAGTCAAGAGTCTGTTTATGAGTGGAAGTGGTTTGTCAAGATAAGAGTACAGTGAAGTGTGTATTTGATAGTCATATCTCACCTGACTGATGGCAATGACACCCACACAGTACTGGAAGTTTATAGGTGCCACCTTACATTCCCATACATGGACTTAACACATGTTCTCGAATGGGAGGGGGTGAGATGATAGATTCTGCTGTGGGGGCTGGGAATGAACATTGTGGTCTGGGGTGTTCATGGTGAGAACCCATGCAGGCACAAGGAGCACAGCGTCACTTTCAAGAATGTGAATTTGTCATAGATCTTGAAAGATTGTCTTTAGCGGTGCTAAAGTGTCCTAGCTGTCTTAAGAACTTATATTGATATGACAATGCCTGTCTACGCTGTTGTTTTGACCTCAGATGAACTTTCATCCAGTGTAGGAAATCTTCAAAGCTAACACGGCTCTGCAGGGTTAACAGAGGTACCGCATGCAGCACTTACTCACGCGGTGTAGCTGTATTCACAGATGTCAACACTTCAGACGAGTTGTTAATGTGACTCTCACAATAGTTTCACTGAAAATTGAAAGTAACACATTTTAGTGTTCATAACAGGGATCATTAGCGATGATGATGCTAGCATAACACAGAGGAATGTTTTACTGCTCAGAGGTTGCTCTTTTGCAGCTCAGGGCAATCAGTTATGTTTCATCTAAGTGTCAACTTGACAAATCATGTAGAAGTCTTTTGGAGAAATAAATTAGACATTGATAATGTACGATAAAGTATATAATATGAAATGAATGTTGTTAGCATAGCTAAGAAGATGTTTGGTCTTTATTTTGAATGAAAAATTAGCGAGTTCATATTTAAATTCTGGCAAATCTGAGCACAGTTTGAAACATTTACAGCAGATCTCTTTTGAAACTCTAAGGAGATATGTGTGAGATTACTGTGAGAGTGTCTTTTTCAGGAGCTAAATCTGCATTTGCTCTTCATTGAGAAATTTGCGAGAAACAGTAGAAATATATATTAAATGATTTAAAGTAAGAAATTTGTCAGGTTTTAAAAGATTTGCTATATCTTATCATTGATTTAATGATCAATTTTCAACACTGAAGATATTTAGACCTCTTTGTAAATGTTCATCACAGTTATTTGAATCCTGTTATGATTTGGAATAGAAAATGATTAAGTTCATATGAAAATCTCACAAACTTTGGCATTTTGGCAAATCTGAGCACAACTTGCAACATTAATTAGATATTTTCTGAAACTATGAAAATATAGGTGAGATTACTGGTGTTTTTTGGTCAGGACAAAAATCTGATTTTGCTCTCCTGTGCAGTCTACAAGAAACAGTTGCGATATATAGAGATCTCTTGTTTGATTTAAAGTGAAAAGTTTCTGGCAGGTTTTAAAACATTTGCTATATGTCAATGATTTAATAATCCATTTTCAACAATGAAGATATTTAGACTACTTTGTAAATGTTTATCACAGACATTTGAATCCAAATTAGGATTTGGAATGAGAAATGATTAAGTTCATACTAAAATCTTGCAGCTTGAGATGTTACTGAAATGTTTTCGTAAACTCTACAGCGATAAATTTGAGATTATGATATCATTCCGTCAGCAGAAAAATCTGCTTTTGCTCTCCATTCAATCTCATTGCTGTCTACGGGAAACAGTTGAGATAGCTATAAAGAGATCTCTTGTGTGATTTATAGTAAAAAGTTTCTGTCAGGTTTTAAAACGTGTGCTATTTTGTTAGTAGTTTAATAATCAATTTTCAACATTTTTTAGACCTAGTGATCTAAAAAAATGTTGAAAATGGATTATTAGTTATTAACTTTCCAAATTTTTGTATTTTTCCAAACAAGCAACAAAGATAAGAGCTTCTGAGAATTTCAGTACACAAAACTATATGTCAGTTTACAGTTAAAAACCAAAGTACTTTGCTTCTTGCTTATAGTGATATGGTAACCTTTATCTTCTCCACCATGAATGGAGGACAGGAGTGGATGCATTTTGTGGCTAACTGGAGAGGAGGATCATGACTTACTACTAAACTAGCAGTCTGTCCAAACTCAGCCTTGAGCCAAACTGTTTAGTCTATATCTAGACTAATTGCCTTTAACACAAAGAAACCCACCTCTATGAACCAAGCAGAATTTCTGTGAATATTCTTACAATGAATACTATGAGCTGTCGGGGATTTCTGTAAACACTTACCACTCATTAGTGGCCAAAGTTAATGTTGGAAAATCCATCTGTAGTATAATATATGTATGTAGAGTATGTATAGATATATGTATGTAAGTGTGTTTTATTTTTTCCACGACTATAATAGAAAAAAAAAAAAAAAAAGTCTAAAACATGGTAAAAGTGTTTGAAGTCTAAAAGCATGACAGAATCAATTCGCAGAAATATAGACTGTGACCACTATGATTCATAATGTTTCACTTCACTGAAATTATCTGTAATATGTGCAATTTCAGTCTTTTTTCATCCTTTAGGGAAAAAAATCACAGTCACCCCAGGGAGACAAATATTCACACAGATGAAAAAAATAAAAATAAGCTCACTTCATTGTGATTAGCGATTCGACCAATGAGCTAGGATGGCAGGTGGCAAAGACCAGACTAAAAAAAAAAAAAAACTTTTAGTGTATTTTTGTCTTATCAGCAACAAAAGTTTGTACAGTATTCTTACAGGTTCTGGTAAATTAAGCATTATATACTGTTTTCCTGAATTTCATATGTCACAGCTGGACCTACATTTCATTGCAGACTCTAATATCACCAAAAATATGAGTGTCAGGGCTTTCCTTTGGGGTATAAGACCTTTAGCATCAATAAATGTACTGACATGCTGCAGAAAGCTTATAATGCTGTTAGTAAGATTAAAATATCATAGCCTCTGTACCACCGCTGCTGTACAATACATTTAAGTAACTTAACATGCTCTCTTGAACTTACTTTAAGAGATCTTTCAAAGAAAGGAAGCACTCACCTGGGAGTAATTCTTCCTTTTGCCAGTATACAAAAAAAGAGTGTTGACCTTGAGAAAAGCTGCCTTTCACAAGCAGCCCTTGTCATAAAGATTGTAACGGCTTGCTGCCTACTGAGCATATGTATTTCCCAATAACCCTGAGAGGAGATAATGCTGTCGTGATTTCAATCACTTTTTTGTTGCTTTTAATGTTCACATCATTACCACACCTTTAAAGAATCAGTTCAAGCAGTAAATAAAAGTGGTACTTGTGTGCTGAATTCTAAGTATTGTGAAACCCTACAATAGTTAGACTGAAAGTTATTATTCACTTGGTCCCTCCAGTGAGCTGTTAACCACTGTGACTGAGTCAGTGAGTCAGTGACTTGAACTTACTCAGAGAACCAGATCTGTCTTGTGAACAAATCATTTAGATCAGATTTATGAGTAACTTTGTAACTAGATCAACTGATTAATTGAAAGATCCAAATGTTTATTCATGAATTGAACATCATGATATAACGACTTCTTCAGTCGAAAAACAAAATTTCAGTCAGTTTCTCACACAGAACTATTAAACTTTGAAGGGCTTATTTTAATAAACTTCAGATTTTTAGCAGAAGTGCATTTAAAAATATTTTATAGAGCTGTAGGCCTATATGCAACATTGTTTAGTGTTTTATGTAAGTTTATTTTTTTGTATTTTTCTTATTGTCTGTATCTGCTATGTAATAGCCTTTGAAGCTGATATAGCAAAAAACACTAAAAAATCCTGGGTTGTTATTTTTTTTAAACCCAAATGCTGGGTTCAGCCTGTTGTGTCATTTAATTGGGTTATTAGTTTTTCAAGCTGCTGCGTCATTTTTAATGCTGAGTTATTTTTTTCTACCCAACCGATGGGTTGAGCTTGTCTCTGATGAAACAACCAAGCAGCTGAGTTACAGTCAGATCGCAGGCTTTTTGTGTCCTAAATAAAGGTGCTTGCACGATGCCATAGAAGAACCCTTTTTGTCTAAATGGTTCCATAAAGATCTGAAGAAGGTTCTTTGTAGTGAAAGAGGGTTCTTCAGATTATAAAAAGGTAAGAAAGAGATGTTTTTTTTTAAAAAACCTTTGACTGAATGGTTCTTTGTGGAACCAAAAATGGTTCTTCTATGGCATCGCTGTGAAGAACCTTTTAAGCACCTTTATTTTTAAGAATGTACAGGAGAGAGCGGTTCTCAGCACCACCACCGCCATTTTGGTGCATTATTCTTCAGTGAAATAAAGGTTTGTATATATTTTGTTTAATTTATAAAGTCTTTACTGAGCTGTAAATTATATTATTTTATGCAACTCAACATACGAAGACAAGATATTAGTCAGCTGCATCAGCAACGGTCGTTTCGCATGATGGAAACGCCTTTTGCCTTGCTTAAGATAAACTGATTTTATTCATTATACTACTGAATTTAATTTAATTTGGTGTTTAAATATGTTCTCCAAATATGTTCTCAAATTTCAGCGACACACCGGCATGAGAATTAGCACTATTTCAGTGAAAAGTGATTAGAGAATGGCTGAATACACTTAAATTAAAATGCTACTTTTAAATGTTACATTTTTATTTCTAAAATGCTTGTTAGTTTAAATGTATGTAATATTGTATGTAAACTATGCTGTATTCACCCAAATAAATTCAATTTATATCTGAAAAGTATAAATTAGTATTTATTTTGTCTGTTGATCATCATTTATTGGCATGAAATGGGTGATTTCGTGTCCTCCATCCTGGTATTGTTTTAGTATACTGAAAATGAGGTGTAGGTCTCAGGGGCTGTTGTTTACTATAATTCTAAATGTGCTGTTGATAAAGTCAGCAGGTGATGATAATAATTTTTGTGGTCCCAGTGACTAGGTAACCTACTTCAGACTCATGCTGTGACAAAAGGTTGGCTTCATTTTCACAATAGCATACTGTAAAGAATGACTTTGAGATTTTACTTTTTAAGTCAACTGTCCTGTAACAACACTCTCCCCCACTCTCAGAACTGGTCATGCTATTCGGGGCTCATTTGCAACCATGGGAAGAAGTTAACTTAAAGCACCATTGCCACAGTACTGATGAAATTTCTCAATAGCATGGCAGATGTTTAAAAAAAAAAAACATAGTGTAGGTTTTCCCATGACAAACTGCTTTATCCAATGTGTAGTGACAAAACACCGCTACATCAGTGATTTTGCTCTTTTAAATTATCCTTTCTCACTAGTATACAATGTTGGATACAGAAATACATATTCAGTAATTATCTTTTTTTTCAATATTTATCTGCTAGCATGACAAAAAGGAAAATGGTAGGAGTTATTTGATCAAAAATACAGTAAAAAGAGTAATATTGTGAAATTATTACAGTTTAAAATAAAAATAAAAAGTTTCATGTGCCACATGATCTGAGCACATCAATAACCTTGTTATGACCCTGGTCCTCCTGAACAAAATGATCAATGAAGTTACATTTACATGAGTTAAAAGTAAAAAAATTGGCAGCTTATGTTTACTGCATATGTTTGATATTTCGTATGGGTCCTGTAAATGCATTTTGAGCTTCCTTTAGCACACATTATGTTCATCCTGTTATCTGTGTCTGCAAGTTGTTGACTGTAGAATCCATCCAGATTGCTGAGTCTCTTACATGCCTTCGGGCATAATGCCAGCGCCGATACGAGATATGATTGGGTTCCTCTTCAGAAACTCGAGCTGCGTCCGAAAATGCTATGGGAACGCCTTCAGCGAGATCGTGCTCTTAATCACGTGTGTAATCTGTTCAAATGGATGGGCGAGACGTCACGGATGGGGTGACGTAGCGACCAGGAAGCTTAAAAGCACGTGCGGTGAAACCGGCGTCAGCTTTCTGTCATTCAGCAAGCGGTCTGTGTGTGTGTCTGTCGCATATCTGTTGTGAGTCTTATTTAGTGTTGTTTGTCCACTCTAATAAGCTCCATATAAAATGTCTAAGCAGTCAACTAAAGCTAGACATTCGGGCGAGTGCAGTTCACAATACAAGCTGTGTGTTCCTCCCTGCAGACATTACATGCATGTAGGTGATACACACAGCTTGTGTGTGTCCTGCCTGGGAGCGGAGCATGCACAGTCAGCTCTCGAGGGGGCCGACTGCCCGCATTGCGAGCGTCTCCCACTGCGTGTACTCTGCTCTCGGAAGGCTCTCTTCGTGGAGGGAGCCTTAGCCAGCGTTCCCTGCGGAGCTGGTCCCGCTGCCGCTGAGGCGGAGCGGCGGCTGCACTCATGGGGTTCGCAGATGGATCTGGTGGAGAGAATGGAAACGGGCGAGTCCCTATCTCCTTCCTCACCCGCCAGATTCGGCGTCCGCTCTCTGGGATAGGAAGCCTGCTCTGCGGTTACTTCCCCCCGGGGAGTGGGCTCGACACTCCGCCTGTATGAGGAGCTGTTGGAGGTGATTACTTGTGCTGTGACCAAGTTAAATATCGACTGGCCGGCCGAGAAACGAGCTGAGCCGCAGACTAGCAAGCTTGATGAACGCTTTCTGCGAGCAAAGCTCTCACCTCCAACTCGGAGCCTGCCGTTCTTCCCCGATCTCCACACCGAGGTGTCGAGATCGTGGGCAAGACCATTCTCGGCCCGCGTCTTCATCGTCGCGTCTGATAACTACGGTAATGTGGTGGGGTTGAATGAACACGGTTACAGAACGATGCCCCGGGTTGAACAGACGCTCGTGAGCTATCTGTCCCCTGGCTCGGCATTATCTCTGAAGGCTCCGACCTTGCCCTCCAAGCCGCTGCGTACAACTTCAGTGCTGATGGGCAAGGGGTATGCGGCTGTGGGTCAGGCTGGTGCGTGTCTGCATACCATGGCGGTGTTACAGGCATACCAAGCCGACCTGCTCAAGGAGCTGGATGAGGGCGAGGATATTAGGTCTGAAGATATTTCAGAGCTTCGCAGGACCACTGATTTGTCTCTCCGCACCACCAAAGAGACCGCCTGTGCCATTGGCAGGTCTATGGCAGCACTGGTGGCAGCGGAGAGGCATCTCTGGTTGACCCTGTCCGACATGAAAGAGAAGGACAGGGTCTTCCTCATGGACGCCCTGCTTGCGCCTTCTGGCCTGTTCGGCAACACTGTCGAGTCCGTCGTCGACAGGTACCAGGAGGCCCGTAAACATGTGGCGGAATTCCAGCGGTTCATTCCTCTCCGCTCTTCAGCTCAGAGGGGTGCTGGACGGGAGCAGCCCTCACCGCGTACTGGCTCCTCACACAGGGAGGCTCAAAAAGAGAGCGTTGCCACCCGCGCTCCCCCGTGTCGGGACCAGAGTGCTAAGCAGCGCTCAGGGTAGGGGGCTTCGAAGCCTAAGTCTGATCTCTGGGCCGTACTTCAAGCTAAGAGGTCCTCGACCAAGAAGCCCTGGCGCTTATGGCCCAGGGCTTATGACAGCAGACCCCTCTGGGGAAGAGCGGGGTGCACCGCATTATACGGTGTCCGTCTCTCCTCAGTGCTCTCAGGAGATCGGTCAGCCAACCCGGCCAGAGTTCCAGGGCGCAGCAGTCTCCAGCGAGTGCTTCTCTCAGTTTCTTCCGCCCGGAAACACAGCGGGGCTGAGAGGCTCGCCACCCCTTCGGGGGTCTCTAAAGCAGCTAGTTCGGCCGTCTCCTGCCAGTGCACCGCTTCAGGGCACCAAACTAGCCACTCTGATTACACCAGAGGCCAGTCTCGAGAGACTGGTTCCCTTAGTAGACAATTTGGCAGCATGAAAACTACTGCCAAATGTGTTTCAGTGGGTCCTGCACACTGTAGAGAGAGGCTACAGAATCCAGTTTGGTTCTCCACCGCCTCGTTTCAGCGGGGTGCTTTCCACTATGGTGGGCCCCGAGCAGGCTCTGGTTATGGAACAAGAAGTAGACACTCTCTTGAGGAAGGAGGCCATCGAGGTGGTCCCTCATCACGAAAGAGAGTCCGGATTCTACAGCCGGTACTTCATAGTTCCAAAGAAGGGTGGAGGGTTGCGTCCTATTTTAGATCTGCGTCAGTTGAACTGCTCAGTCATGCGACTGAAGTTCAAGATGCTCACATTCAAGCAGGTCGTATCTCAGATCAGGTCTGAGGGCTGGTTTGTCACGATCGATCTAAAAGACGCATACTTCCACGTCTCCATCCTTCCCACTCACAGGAAGTTCCTGAGGTTTACTTTCGGGGGCGAAGCTTACCAATATCGAGTTCTTCCTTTTGGCCTAGCACTCTCACCCCACACTTTCACGAAGTGTGTGGATGCTGCTCTGGCTCCTTTGTGACTCCAGGGCATCCGCATACTCAACTACATCAACGATTGGTTGATTTTAGCTCAATCAGAGCAGATGGTGGTTCGGCATCGAGATGTCGTTCTCGCCCACATGAAAGTGCTGGGGTTAAGACTGAACACCAAGAAAAGTGTGCTTTCTCCATTACAGAGGACCACTTATCTGGGCGTGGTGTGGGATTCGACCACGATGCAGGCACGTATGTCCCCTGCTCAGATCGAGTCGTTCCTCACCGCAGTCGCGAGAGTGAGAGAAGGCCGGTCACTCACTGTGAAGCAGTTTCAGAGACAGCTGGGTCTGATGGCAGCTGCGTCCAACGTGATTCCTCTTGGCCTGCTGTACATGAGACCCCTACAGTGGTGGCTCAAGACCAAGGGGTTCTCCCCAAGGGGAAGCCCGGTTCGCATGATCAAGGTCACGCGGCGATGCCTATGTGCCTTAGACATGTGGAGACAACCTTGGTACTTGTCTCAAGTCCCGGTGCTGGGAGCTCCTTGTCGCCACGTAACGCTAGCGACAGATGCGTCCCTCACCGGTTGGGGTGCGGTCATGGATGGCCACCCTGCCCGCGGTCTGTGGAGTGGTCGCCATCTCACATGGCATATCAATTGTCTGGAGATGCTGGTCGTGTTTCGAGCACTGAAACATTTCCTCCCGGGCCTGAGAGATCACCATGTGTTGGTGCGCACCGACAACACAGCGGTGGTCTCTTACAGCAACCACCAAGGAGGCCTGCATTTGTGCCCCCTGTACAGGCTGGCGCACCAGATCCATGTGTGGGCCCAAGGGGAACTCCGTTCGCTGAGAGCGGTTTATATCCCTGGGCATCTCAACAGGAGCAGACGTCCTGTCGAGGCAGGGTCCGAGGCCCGGGGAATGGATGCTTCACCCTGATGTGGTGAAGCAGATATGGAGTGTTTGGCCAGGCTCAGGTGGACCTCTTTGTGACTCGTGAGACATCGCAATGTCCCCTCTGGTACTCTCTGACTCATCCAGCTCCACTGGGGCCTTTCGGGAGCCAGACCAGTAGAAGCTTAATTGTATGTGTCCAGGACGAGCACTGGACACATACATCCGCAGAGCTGCCCTGTGGAGAAAGGCGGACCAACTGCTGGTATGCAGTCGTCCCCCTAAGAGGGGTCTGCCTGCTACAAAGCAGACCCTCAGCTGGTGGATTGTGGATGCCATTAACATTGCCTATGAGTCCTCTGATCTCCCCTCGCCGATGGGAGTCAAGGTTCACTCTACCCAAGTGTGGCGGCCTCCAAGGCCGTTTTAGCAGGTGTACCAATGCAGGGCATCTGCAACGCTGCGGGATGGTCCACGCCCCTAACCTTTGTCAGGTTTTATGGCCTTGACATGCGAGCCACTCTGGGCTCTTCTGTTCTCTCGCCCTAGATGTGCTCCTTTGGATACACACTTGGCAGGGACTTGAAAGTCTGACGGCGTGGGCACTTCGTTCCCATAGCGTTTTCGGACACAGCTCGAGTTCCTGAAGAGGAACATCTCTAGGTTACGTATGTAACCCTAGTTCCTTGAGGGAACGAGATGCTGCGTCTTGAAGCCATACTTCTGGCATCCAGCTTGCTTCATTCCTAGAAGCTGACGCCGGTTTCACCGCATGTGCTTTTAAGCTTCCTGGTCGCTATGTCGCCCCGTCCGTGACGTCTCGCCCATCCATTGGACAGATTACACACGTGATTCAGAGCACGGTCTCGCTGAAGGCATTCCCATAGCGTTTTCAGATGCAGCGTCTCGTTCCATCGAGGAACTAGGGTTACATACGTAACCTAGAGACGTTTTTTTTCAACCAACTATTTCTTCTTCTTCCCACACTCTAAAAAGGCCAGACATATGAGGGGTGCATGCTGATGTGGCACAGGTTCCAATGTGCAATTCACTGTTCTATACATTATTGTTCCTTGCTGTAACAAGGTTCTAAGCGGTGACTTATTGTAGGCACTTTTTTTCCCTTTGGTGTCTCGTTTTATTATATATGATTTTCTGACACATTTAGCCCTACCTGCACTCACAGACATTAGGGAACCTGGGATGAAGGAGACTGCTGGGAAATACATATAGATCAATAAGGCAGACAGAGAATGTGTATGTCGGGATGCATGACAGTCATGAACAAATCTCATTGTGAATTATTGTGCAATCCCTATGTTAAATAAGTTTCGTCTTTCTGTGCTTTGACACCTGGTTTCTGCTTTGAATTTGTGAACCGATGAGGGGAAAAGTGTTATATATCAGCATATGTTGAATCTATATTTCTCTGCCTTAGGCAAAATGACAGAAAACATTCATCTAACATAAAATTAAGCAGGGTTTATGTTATATTTTAAAAACTGACTGTGCAAGCATGAGTTTAATGGCAATGTTTTGTCTCTTTTTCTCATCATGTCTATAGTTCAGTCATCTTTTAAGAGGAGTAAGAGGGTCGAATAATTAAGTAATTTATCTGATGAAATCTTTTGGATGTGAGGAGATGGAGTCAGGAAAATGGGCTTATTACTTAACATGCTGTGTGAATATTGAATTTTGTTCAGCTGGAGGATCTGAAAGACCAATAGTGCCATCTACCAGCTACCAAAGGCTACATATCCTTGTCCTAATGGAACTGTATAAGCATCCAATCTCCTTGAACATGGTGTTACAGCATGAAAGCATGATGGATTAAACTGCCATGGTTAAATGCCATGATTTTGTTGAAAAACCTTGTGTCTTCTCTCATGTTTTGGTAAAAGGCACATTGAAGGAATATTCTCCAATCCAGAGGTTTTCAAACTGAGATAGGGGGCTGGAAGGGGGTGATAGGAGGGATAAAAAAAAAATAAATAAATAAATAAATTTTTGTGATGTCATGCTAAATAAAAAATAATAAATAAAAAGGTATTAAACCTTTCTGCATCAGGAGCTGTACAACCCATAATACTCAAGAGAAGCATCAATGGACGAAGTAAAGAAACCTCCTCTAGGAAAGCATGGTTTGATCCACAAGAGCACTATAACTCTTTGAGAGCGATTTATGTACTGACAGGGAACATAATGACATGACACATGATGCAAAAACCACACTCAAACCGAAAAGCGTATGTTCTAGAGTGGCTCAATCAAAAGCCTGGTCCACAATTCAGTGTTAGCGTATTGGTCTGGATTTTTTAATCTTTATCATCCTTCAACCTGCTTGCATGAGAACCGTTAATAGCACTTCCAGACTGAAGTTATTCCACAGATGCTAAATTGGATTGAGGTATGTGCTTTGACTGGGCCACTCCAGCACATACATATATTGTAGGTCATTGTCCCACTGGATGATGACTCATCCTCTAAATCCCAGTGATTCTGTGAATTTCAGTCGTCTTTCAGGATTTTGCTGTGCTCCATTCATTCTTTCTTTCATTTTTATGAGTTTTCCAGGCCCTGCTGCTGAGAAACACTACTAAAGAATAATGACGCTATCACAAAGCTGCACGGGTAATTGCACTTTGTTTTGTTGTTGTCAAACATAACACTTGAAACCTGAAAGTTTATATACTGTACACACTGTATTTATATATATGTCTTAAAGAAATTATTATTTTTTATTCAACAAGGACATATTAAATTGATCAAAAGTGACAGGAAAGACATGGGACAAAATATTTCTTATTCAAATAAATGTTGTTCTTTTAAACTTTTTATTAATCAAAGAACTTGTAAAACAAAAGTGTCAGAGTTTCCACAAAAATATTAGTCAAATTTTTGTGTTTAGTTTTCAGTATTGATGATAATATGAAATATTTCTTGAGAATCAAGTCAGTATGTTAAAATGATTTCTGAAGAATCAACAAGAAGACTGGAGTAATAGCTGCTGAAATTCAGCTTTGCCATTACAGGAATAAATTACATTTTCACAGTATTACTGTTTTATTGTATATTTGATCAAATAAATCCAGCCCTGGTGAACATAAAAGACTTCTTTTAAAGACATTAAAAAATCGACAACAAACTTCTGAACTGTAGTGTGTACATTCCTATTCTCTAAGTATTAGAGAAAAACATTACGTTTTTATACTACAGCCTAAGAAATACCAAAAAAATTAATAAATACTTAACAGTTGTCATACTATTTATATGCTGTCACTAGGCAGTGAAATGCTTCCTATGTGCAACATTAATATGCTTGAGGTGCCTCATTTAGTCAAAAGCAGGAAATGGCTTTCTCCTGTGAAAGACCTTGGGTTGTGTTCCAGTCTTGGGTATGAAGATGTTTCCTGTTTAAAAGTGCGTCAGTGACTGTGAGAGAAGTACCTTGCACGCTCTCACATGCTTTCAAACATTTTCACATCTATGCCCATCCATCCTCACTGCAGAGCTGTGCAGATATCCAACCTCACTACATGTGATCTCAGTGTGGCTGTCTGAAACTCAAACCTATCTGAGGTTTGCTTTGGTTCTCTTTCTGTGTGCAAAGAGCACAAGTCTGGTGACACAAGTATCTGTGGTGAATTAATACAGGTTGATTATGTGTGTGTGTGTGTGCATGCTAAATGTGACATAAACCTCACTTTTGGAAATCTTCAGTTATATAAAACAAGTTCCATTTTTTGTTTTTTCTTTTTTTTGTTATTATAAAAATACAAAAAGTTTTCTTTAGGGTGGTTTGTGAGTGTACGGTATGCATGCTTGTGATGTGATTTGAGTCCATCAGAACAAGATACTGGAGCAAAACAGTAGCTACATCAAATGTAAATAGCATAAGTGCATTAGAAAGAGTGCAGTGACAGTTGTTGTTCATACATTTCTATTTTTTTTTTTTTTTTTTTTATGTGTGTGCACTTTGGGGTACAGAGGGTTGGAACTGGGGGAGGTGAGTGAAAAAAAAAAAGAAGAAGAAAAAACATTCTCAATTAGAATATGAGGAAAACGAGGCCTGTGGTTTAGGCTGTTTTTCTAATCAGTGGTTTTGTGACACATTTTTTTTAAGCTTGAATTTGTGTTGCATGTTGTTAAACGTGCACGAGCATATGCCAGATGAAGATGAAACAAATTCCTTTTAAAAGTTTTTGCAACTATGATAGTCAAGCTCAATGATCCACATTTTGTCAGATTTCCTGTCAGGTGTTTCTTATTTTGAGACCTCTTAATCCCGATATATCCTCCTCAACTTTGTTTTTTAAATGGAGAATAATTAAATGCTTTTAGAAACATAAGGACTCATACCACAAAAAATAGTTCTGATTATTAAAAACAGAAGGGACCACACTCATAGGGAATGCTGTAAAATCATCCGAGGGAATCAGTCGCCTTAACTCTACCAGTGAACAGAGACACCATATATACAGTGGTGTGAAAAATAGTTTGCCCCCTTCCTGATTTTTTTAATTTTTTTGCATGTTTGTCACAATTCAATGTTTCAAATCATCAAACAAATTTAAATATTAATCAAATATAACACAAGTAAACACAACATGCAGTTTTTAAATGAAGTTTTTTTTTTATGCAGGGAAAACAAAATCCAAACCCACATGGCCCTGTGTGAAAAACTGTTTGCCCCCCCCCTGCATACTGCAGGAATGAACTGGAAAGTTTATTATAGAGCTGAAATGACTGATCGACTGGTAGTGAATTATGATTCTTTTTTTTTTTTTGGGCTCAGTAGGAATCCAAAATGTTACTATTATTGTACATTGAACATTTTGAGGAAGAGTAATAGACTCACGGGTGTATAATTTCATTGATTGTATATGTAGAGTACAAAGGGCTTAAAGGTCTCCTGTGCTAAAAGGCCTATTTGTGTGTGTGTGTGTGTGTGTGTGTGTACCTGTTGTTCTATTCAGGTGGGGACTTAAACCTGAATACACACAGACTCATGGGGACTCGTGTCACGGTGGGGACCTAAATTGAGGTCCCCACGGGTAAAGAAGCTTATAAATCACACAGAATTAAGTTTTTTGAAAATCTAAAAATGCAAAAAGTCTCGTGTGAGGGCTAAGTTTAGGTGTAGGGCAATAGAATATACGGTCTGTACAGTAGAAAAATCATTACGCCTATGGAAGTCCCCACAAGGATAGCGAAACAAGTTTGTGTGTGTGTGTGTGTGTCTGCATGTGTCTGTGTGTGTATATGTGTATGTGTCAAAACACTCACACAACAGCATTCTCAAACACCTGCTGTTGCTATGCACTGCAAAGTTTTCTTGCATTAATTTATTGGAGTGTAAGAACAAAATATCAATTTTGAGGTCATTTGATTTACATTTTATGTGGCTAATTGCAATCCCTGAAATGGTCATACATTTGTTACACTTGTTCATGATTTTCACTTTTGTGTAAGGTGATTAAATCAATAGTTTTTCAGTAATTATTGAATAAGTGAAAATACTTAACCCACCCACACTCTACAATACAAAAAAATAAATAAATAATAAAAAAAGATTTTTGTTCTTAAACTTGTTTCGTAATTGTAATTAAATTGTAATTAATCTATATTTATCTGACACAATCAACACAAAGCTGCATGATTGTAAGCAACAAATCCATCATTAAGGTATCTTAACTTCAAACCACTGCTTCTGGCCAAAACACTAGTCCACAATAATAATAATGTACATAATGAACATAATAATGCTTCCTCCAGTGAAAAAGTCTATCCTGTTTCTCTCATGTTGAGACAACGTTTTTTACTGGAGAAAGTATGGATGGAGGATTTGGTTTGAAGTTGAAACGTCTTAAAGGTGAATTTGTTTCTGACAAACGTGCACATGTCAGAAGTCATTAATTAATGAACTGTAGTTGTCTGGAGTACTTTTTTTATTATTGTGATGTTTTTATCAGCTGTTTTAACTTTCATTCTAACGGCACCCATTCACTGCAGAGGATTCACTGGTGAGCAAGTGATGTAATGCTAAAGTTTACAGAATCTGTTTCAATAAAGAAACACTCATCTACATCTTAGATATCCTGAGGGTAAGTAAATTTTCATCTTTGGGTGAACTATTCTTTAGGAGACCTTTTACCTTTAACCTAAGTGCAATGAAAAACATGCAACCATTTTTTCATGTTTTTAACAAATAACAAATACAGAAAAAAAGAAATTCAACCCATGTAACTATAAGAAGCATTGTTTAAGTTTATGTACAACACACTTTACATACATTGGGTGAACCTCGTTACCCACGATTAAACCAGCACAGGATGTACAAATGAACTTCATGCTTCAGTTAGCACATTTGCTTTTCTATTGTCAATATGTGCCCTGACAATATGTGCAGTGTATTTTATATTATCAACTACATCTTTAAATCTCCTCCTAATTGAAATTATCTGCTTTATTTACTTATATTCTTTTTATTGTGTATGGTGTGACTGATTTGTTTTCTCATTTCATAGTTTATTGTTTAACTTTACAAGTTAAAGTTAACTTGTCATTGCCAAAAAAAAAAAAAAAAAAAAGTTTGATAAAGTCATTTTTGTTTTTATTTTTTTAAATTAATTAATTAATTTTTTTTTTTAAAATGTGTCCATCATGACCATGATGAGCCTTTAAATCAAATCTGTGGGATTTAATTTTAGTCATCTACTGAGTCCAGTTACAGCCTAAATGGTTCACTAAACCTAAATGATGCTGACACTCACCTGAGAATCTTTGTTTGGGACTGAGCTTAAGTCTCTGTCTGGGAGACTGTCCATTTTACTGGCACTGAATGTATTATGATCATGTAGGACTGTGAAATCCATTACAGAATGAATGAGGTAATTCTCGGATGGCTGAAACCTAAAGAAAAGAGAAAAGTAGACAGCAATGTAAAGAAAAAAAAAGAAAAATAAATAAAGACATAAAGAAAGGTAGGGGAGAGGGTGGCAGAGGAGGGGGGCGTCTAACGGTTTCCCCTCTACTTCAAACAGTGCTCTATAAACCATGGAAAGTTAACCAGCAGCTTCTGAACAAAGGCAACTGATTGTTATCTGAGGATACTTCTACAAATCAGAGAGCTGATGGTAGAGTAAACAAACAATGCAGCCTCAAAGAACACAGTTGAACACATGTAAACGGTGACCTTATTAAATTGTTCAAAGCATATCAACTTTTGTTCATTTTCCACAAGATCACTTTTATAAATATTTGTGGGTGAGAAATGATCTCAGCCTAATTTTATAATTGTTTGCCTAGATTTTATTGTGGTAAACAGGTTTATTTGTTTGTGCATGTATGTATTTAATCAAATTATTGATTAAATTGTTTTTTTTTCTGTATGCACCTCAACTTACGGTAATAAATTTTAATATCCACATCTTCAATTTACTGTAAAAGAAACAATGAAAAATGGAAATGCACAACCTTTCATGACTAATATGACCTGCTTCATTTCCTTCTGTTACAAGCTATTCATCTCAGTGAAACATCTCAATGCCATTCTTATGCAGATCCTAAAGACCGCACTGATTCATTCTCCAAGGATGATAAAGAAAATGACGAGATCATTAGTGGCAGTGTTGTCACTGACTGTATAGGCTAGTTATACTGAAATTACTGCTCAAAAGTTTTTATTTTTTATTTTTAATATAAAGATCTATTTTAGATTTTGATCTGATATGTATTGTACTGACATTAATTTTGATAATGTGTGATTTCCTCACCATTTGCAAACAGTACTTCACTGACAACACCAGCTCTCCAGTTCTGACAGGATTCCAACTAGGTCAGTGGTGTATTTCTCTCTCTGGTCAGGAGAGGGGGCCCAAGAGAACAATTACTGTTATTTAAACTGATGCCCACCCTGAATCTGAATTTTTTTTATTTTTTTAACATAAAAATCAATTTGCCTGTAATAATTGTGACTCATTTCTCACCTTCTTCTTTCCCATTAGAAAAGTGTTTGAAAAAAAAAAAAAAAATTTAAAACGAAAACTATGTGGCCTATATAGGCTAAGGAACCAGTGAAGAGGCATATAAGGATGTGTAAGGGACAGCAGCCCAACAGTGGTCATGGCATGATCTAGAATACCTACAAATAGAACAAATAATAGCCATAAAGGCTTAATATGTTAATAATGAAATACTTTGTTATAACATAAGTTGTGAATATATTATAACATGCCACAGGGTTTGGTTTAATTCCAGTTTCTCTTCTTTCTTGCGTTCCTATAGATATCTAAACAGTGGAGATCATGCCAAACGCATTTTAAATGCACTGATAAGGCGTCTAATCGATTACCGAGTGGTACTGATAGATCCGTTTCTCTGAGTCAGCCGGTCGCTGCTGTCCGTTCTGAAGATGGAGGAAGCAGGCGAAGGGAGTCACTATCGCTGCGCGTCTATCGCACTGCAGTGGACACACAGCATTTAGATGCTCCATATCAGATGAGATGGATGCGTATCACCCCGTCTATTGCTAAAGGTAAGCTAAAACGTCCGTTGCGAATGCCAAGGTTTTCCTTTCTTTGTTTAAAGGGTTTATGCGTCTGTGTATTCTGTGTTTTGACAGGTCCAGGACGCGTCCGGATCAGGGTGCGAATTATGGGGGAGTTTGACCCCACCTATTTAAGGGTTCAACCCCTCAAAACAGGTTAAAGAAAAAGCTGTGGGGTCTTAAAGTGTTTGTTCGTTTTACATGTAAGTATACTTGCGTTTCTGCAGCGTTTTCAAACATTTCAGTAACCAAAAAGTTAGATTACAAGTTACAAGTGCGTGCGTTACAAGTCAAAGTGCGCTAAAAGTATCGCTGGCGAACACAGATGAACCCGACCGCTAATTGAGGTAACCATAGCAACAGGTGCTTAATTGCTTTCGGTCCGTAGTAAAACATAAATATTTGTACATTGTCCGGCGACTGTAAAAGTATTCGTCGCTAACAGTATAATAATTGTTTAAAATAAATAAATATCCCTACGTGATACATACATACATAAGAGGGGGAAAAAGTCTGACTATTTTTTTCTGGGGCAATAAGCCTTTATCACACTTCCGCCTTAGAAAAGCGGAAGATTCAAACAGTAGCGTAAAAGAACTTCCGCTGCAGCCTCTATCAATGGCTGTGCCATAGCACGGCTTTGTTGTGGATTATTTATGTAGAATTCAGCACATATACGTCTTCTAAAGACACCAATATCAGTTTATAACAATTATTTGAGTATTATGAAACGAAGGAATATGTTGTCACGATATCCCGATGCGTATTTCGTGACTTAAACAGGAGCGCGCGAGCCATACTGTATGTGTATAGGCAATTCTTCACAGTCTGATGACCTTATTTCATTACAGAACAGCGAGAAAACTATACAAACAACACATCACATTAATAAGCATTAGAGTTAGCTAAAGCTTAAAACATTAATTATGACTAATGGCTGTATACAAGGATAAAATAAAAGGTTTAGCGCAAACTTCTTGTATTAAACATAATGCTCACTTTCTTTTTTTTTTTAACAGCTTAACAGTTCAGAGGGGGGACTAAAAAACTAATTAAATTGAGAGAAAGTAATGAACGCCTAAACTTTAGCTATCAGTTTTTTTATATAGCCTACAGCAGCTTCGAAAAAGACACATTTACTTATTTTGTAGTTTTAAAATTCTCATATGCCACTGTTATTAGTAATAGGCTATAGCCTATATTTAGCGCACTCTAACTTAGGCTATAATCTAACTTTGTAGTTAACAAAAACGTTTTAAAATGCTTTTGAAACACATGGGGAAAAATAATTAGTTGCATACTTTTAAGACCCCCTCCCCCGTTTTTTTTTTTTTTTTTTTTTTAATAAATGACCCTAAACCCCCCACAATTTGCACTTTTATCAACATTTATGACTCTTGTTTGTAAATAAAGGAATGATTCATTGCGCATTAGGAGAAGTCATGACGTCTCTTCCAAGAGTATGCTTTTAAATTGATGAGAATTAGCCTACAATCGGCGTATGTCACATGAATACTGATTCACTGAGCTGCACATGAAGCATATAGAAAACACGCACACAGTCATCCCACAACCTTTGACGGAGTGTCAGACAGGTGGAAATATTGGGCTCTAAGCCTGTTGTAGGCAGTTCCCATCATTTCCTTATTTATGGCTTAATTCCCTTGGAACCGGTGGATCCAGTTGAACATTCGCCTCAGCCTGACATCGATTGACCCAGGTGTTGAACAGGCACAGGTTTCACTTCACTATGTCAAAGCAGTTTCAGATCAGAGGAAGAAATCTAATAGTCGGGGGAAAAGCGCTTAGACGCGTGTGAAATGGAAAAGCTGACGGGCTTGTTCGGCGCAAAGGAAGTCACCAAAACATACGAACCCAAGCTTGCTTCCTAACTTTTTTCTTCTTTTTTTTTTTTTTTTCGTTTTGGTGCAAGATCGTCCCCTGTTTGTGACCAATATGAACTCCAGTTGAACATGACAGTCATCAGAGGACTTCATCATCACAGTAGAGACTGAAAAGCCTCTGTCACTGGAAATAATCGATTGTTTTTACGCAAGGATTTCTTTGGACACTTATTTGCGTTTTCACAGGGGGGAGACCAAACAAAAAGGTAAACGTTTCATTTTTTATTGTTAATACCTCGTAGAGTCTTGTAGTTCAATTAAAGTCCGGAAAGACGTTTTTTTCTGTATTATAATGCTTATAGTTAATTACCTTTTTTGCCAATGTGTATTAATACTGACACATAGCTAAAGTGACATGTATATAAAATCTTCATTAATATCCGTTTATGGGTCAATGGTGTGACGCTAATTTTTGCCCGGATCTAATAACTTCATCAGCACTTCTCGAGTACACATCCTTTATAATGAACATGTTTTCAGTGACTTAATTAAAGCCATTTTGATATTTTTTTATCTTTATTATTGTGGGGCTTGAAGTCAAAAATGTCTAGATAGTGTAACTGTTCGGAGATTGTATAATAAATAAATAAGTGTCATTACCGTTCTTGAGATTGTTGGTGTCATTAGCTTGGTAGTCTTTTATTGGTATTTATTTATTTATTTTTAAAAGCAGTCAATTTTGAGATCATTAATAATAATAATAATAATAAAAAAAAAACAATATTATTATTTCAAAAAGTCAGTGTGGCATAACCAACATGCAGGAAGCCATTTTGTTTTCATGTGACAACCATAAAACAGAGACCCCTGAAGACCCTCATGACTGTGTGATGATTTTTTTCCTTCATATATTTTGACCTTTTTATGAAGATATTTTATTTGGTTTAGGTCAAATAGATTAACCCTAAAAAAAAAAAAAAAAAAAAAAAAAAAAACAATATTCCTCAAACATTTAATATTTTCTCTATTTTATCTTTAGTTTTAAATGTTATAAAATGTCAGTGAAAATAATGATAATCTGGTGTAGAAAAGTATTTTAGAAGTTCTTACTTGATGGTTATACCACATGACAATTTTAGTCATAAAACTGAATTCTTCATAGAAAATGATATCAGTTTTTTAATGTGTAAAACCAACATGAATCTAAAGATTACATTTCTAAGAACAAAGTGCATGTGGTTTGCATTCCATTTTTAACAGTTCTCTTTTTTTATCATTTCGGACATCCTTATTCGTCATTGACCCATATAGCACATATAACTTCCATTAAATCTCAAAGGAGTTCAATTAGGAATTATTTTTTAACTAGGAAAGAGATATTACTGGTATGTCGACTGTTCATATTGAGGAATTAATAGGGGTCGGCAGTGTTATGCTGTAGTGCTGGATGAAGGCTGTGTGCCATGATCAGTGTGTATGCTGGGGCTCCTGGAGAAGCACGGCGCTATACATTAAGGCTAACTTCACTCCTAATGCTGTGCATGACATGTCGTTTAGTGCATTTAATTTGAGGGCTAATTTCTTCTTCTAATCTGGTTGTATTTCCATATCAAGGAGCTGTAATTTGTGTCTTGTTTATTCCAGAAACTTTGATCTGGATCAGAGTATCCAGGTGCACTTTTGTGTAATGTCAGATTATTCGTCATGATTTATGGAATTTCGAGGAAGATGGTTCTTGATATTGTGTGATTCCTTACTATATGAGGGCTGATTGGGTAGCAAAAAGCTAACTTTATAGTTTACTGATTTATCAGTTTTTAATATTATATGTGCACATTATAGTTAATATTGCTTTTAAGACCGTGCATTTCCACAGATCATTATGTAAGAGTGCAGGCCAGAGAAGTTATTTTATTATTCTATTAATCAAACAGTTATTTTCTGTCTTGTGCATTTGCTTAGATTTTTTTTTTAATCATATGCGATTTAATGAAGCACAACTGTGTTTACTCAGTATTAAGCTACTTAACTGGGTTACTTGATATTAACATAATAGGTTTAGAAATACTATGTTTCAACCAAATTTGTTTGTGCAAATACTAATGTCAGTGCTTTATGAACTAAATCATAATTAGTTGTTAAACATTTTAATGTTGTTTAATATATAATATTAATGTTGTATAATATATATATATATTATTTGGGTCTAGGTCAAGAGATTATATTTTTACAGATGTACATGGAGCCATTTTTGCACTTTCCATCTATCAGCAAAACACAAGCAGCGTGCAGTAGCTCTTATTTATGATACTGTCCTAATAAACATCACAGAATTTCTCGTTAATGCTGTGATCAGCTGTCTTTGTAGTATATTGATTTTTTTTTTTTTTTTTTATTTGTAAATGATTATTTCATATGACTGTGCTCTAATATAAGCCTTAGATTTATTGTTTTAGTTTACTTAAATTAAAGTTGTATAAGTTATAGAATGTGTTATATCATGGCGAAAGTGTTTCTGTCCTGCTGTGAGGTTGGTTTGAAATGATCTGATGGACGATATACTTCAGATGAAGCATTACTGATTTTCGCAGCTTGCTCTGTCCAAGCATTTAATTTTAGACTTATATTTCAATAGAAGGACCTGAAACTCAGTGAAAACATGGCAATTTTCAAACTTTGCATGCATCTTTTTTTGCCTAACCAGGAAGTTGTCACTTCCCTAATACTTCACAAGACAATTTAGAAATGTTTTATATAAAATGCATTTAACTTTTTAGAGTATGCATGGCAGTAATAGAGTAATAGACAGTTGGATTCAGTTCAGAAGAGCTACAATTTGTAACAGAAAAGTGCAACATTGAGGAGTCGTACATTCTTGTATTTCTGCACAGCAGCTTGTTTATGTTCCAGAGATACTGGTTTGCTGATTTGGAAATGAAAAAATTATTACAAAAACTGTCGACATTGAACGCCTAGTGTTTGTAGCTTGGTGTTGTATAATTTAAGAGGCAAAACTGGACGAAGCAGTTGAAATTATTAAAATCAAATTATTATATAATTTCTTAGTCACTCATTTCTTTTTAAAAGACCTTCTTGTTCTCTACATTAAATTTCACTAGATATGAAAATGTTCACTGTAATTATTAAAAGAAACCTGTGCCAGTAATGTTTGTCAAATGTCCATTTTTAAAGTCATACAGAATCATTCGTCTAATTTAGAACTCATCTTGATTTTACAGTTCTGCCCCCTGAATATGGACATGGAGGCGTCAAATGGCTATATTGCAAGTAAGTAAGGTCTTTTGCATATGACCATATTCAAGAAAGTATATTTTTAACACATAAAAGCATGTTAAAAGGTATTTTTTGAGGGGTTAATGCTTGTTAGGTTAATTCAAAAGTTTTTTTAAACATTTTCTAGTAAAAAAAAAAAAAAAAAGTGTCTTCAGAGAGTGTTCTTTATGAATTATATCTATTGCACGGATTTAGTTTTTTATTTGTTTATATATTTCCTCAGTGTTGCTTACTGTAGATTTTTTTTTTTTTTATATAGGAGAGTTAATTGGAGACATTGAAATATGAATAATAGCACAGTAGTAGTTTTACTGTAATCAATCAGAGTACAAACAGACCTAAAATAGTCAAGCAGTTCCGCTATCACAGTGATTTTATCATGTCACCTGCTTCTCTCATGCTGGGTTTGTGTATAGCACACACTTCATTAGGTTTAGACTTGAGCATATTGGTAATTGTTTTTGCTCTGACTTCTGAAAGTGAGCTTCACTTATTTGGATCAAGGTTTATTGAGGAATACTTTTGGTTTGGATAGCCTGGTCATCTAAAAGCTTAACTTTTTTGCATTGTAGACATAATTTGTTTCTTTATTTTGCATGTGTATTGATTTATTTTAGACATGCTATCTAAATCCAGTAGCACTGTGGGAGTTTTTCTGCAGCTGTAAAGCCAGTTCTGCTTTATGAGTATGTGCAGTAGTCAAGCACACTAGCTGCCCCCAAGATCCCGTTCAAAAGCTAACTCTTGGCTCCTCTTGAGATTTGTTATCTGGACGGAGCTTCAGTACCAGGTGCACAGTGGTACCTTCAAGCCCGTTAACTCCCCCGGCAGATTCCCTCAGATGGAACATGCTGATAAAACGTCCCTCATCTAAAAAAATTCTTGCAGGTGTCTTGGAAAATGAAAAGTTTACAGTTTAACTTGGTTCCATGCGCTTTTAAAGACTTTTTCCTTTCTTAAAGGGCTTGTTATATTTAAAAACGTGATTGAATGCCGATCCACACCTTGTTTTTGAATAGCATTATCACATTTCAGAGAACGTAACTCTTTAAAGTAAAAGATAAGTGCTGATGATTTTAAACTGTCTCAGAAGTATCAAAGTGTCTTGCTTATTTTCACATCATTTACACAATTTCTTTTTTTCTTACTAAAACCACTTAGTGATAGTTTTCCAAATTTGGGAATACTTGAACAGCAGCTTGGTTTCGGTTTGCTAAACAAGAGAGTCTTAAGTTTGTCCATCTCGGATCACAGGCTAATTCTTCAACCTTTTGTACAGTAAACTGCTATTGATATGCTAATAAGACCTTGTCCCCTTCAGCTTGTCCTTTTAAACAAGAGCAATTCAGTAGTGGCAGGTGGTGAGGACCGTGAGTGGGAATGTGTTTTGTGTTTGATGTGGAAGGATGGTTTGGAGGTGTGTGGACGGACAGGATAAACCTGATCCACGCTCGAACTTTAGCATCTACGACATGCCACAACCAATCACTCTCTTTCCTGGGAGAAGCAATCCTGTTAAAGACTCTTTTTTTGTCTAGTATCGGCACTCTGGCACAGAACCTGTCTCCAAGCTCCACCCCCAGTACTGGAATAGAGCCGGCGGCAGCCATGATGCACAAATCACTTCAATGTTCTATCAGCCATTGAGTTTAATGATAATATTTGCATAGTAACCCAATCCTATGCATAACCAGCTCGATTTCAAACAGTTTCTGGTTAACTATCCAAAGAAATTTTGCTTGTTTGTCTTCCTCCTGAACTTAAAGTCAACATGAAATCCAAACTGACCATATTCATATGTATTATTTGTCATATGATTCATGGGTGCATGAAAAAACTATTCATAATTTTAAGTTAAATTGAACTTTTTCTAGTATTCAGCATCTATGTTTTGTGCTTCAACCAATACCTGATGAATAATGTTTTTTTTTTGTTATTTATTTATTTATTTTTTCTCACAGAATATCCAGTTTCACTGTAAAATCATTATAGAAGTCACACGTGTTGCGTTTCACATTGACTTTAACCCGTGGGCCACTATTGAAAACACCCCCAATTATTTTCCTCATCGATCCACTAAAAAAAGCGCATGGAACAGTCCATTCTGTAGGTTGCTGTTTGATTGGTATACACACAGCCTTAGCGAATGAGTGAATCGGGATCTGATTCTGACTCAGCAGTGGCACAGGCCAGACCTGTAGTCACTCCAGTAGTCTCCAAAGGGCCTACGGATTTTCAGCATGCATCATTACACGGGGGAAGATGGTAGCCTTATTAATATAAACTGTATGCTGTAGGCCGTCATTACAAGAGAGCTCTCGACCCATCAACAATCATATGTGTGGGAATGTCAGTGTGATTTGTAGAACAAATTAAACAAAGTGGAATCATTGTAAAACTGTGAAAGCCACATATTAATGTGCGTCAGAGATTGTTCATATGATAGCAGAGCCAAGCACAGACTGCACAGACTGCAAGACTGCGTAATTGGGAAGCTGGACCCAAAAAAAGAACCAAATATAATTTTTTTTGCATAATTTATAATATACTACCAATCAGAAGTAAGTAAGATTTATTTATTTTTTTAAGAAATTAATACTTTTATTCAGCAAGGATGCTATAAATTGATCAAAAGTGACAGTAAAGAAATTCATGATGTTGCATATGATTTCTATTTCATATAAATATTAAAGCATTCTTTTTATCAGGGTTTCTGCAAAAAATATTAGGCAAGACAACTGTTTTCAACATTGATAATAATAATAAATGTTTCTTGAGCAACAAATCAGCATATTAGAATGATTTCTGAAAGATCATGTGACACTGAAGATAGGAGTAATGATGCTGAAAATTCAGCTTTGCCATCACAGGAATAAATTAAATTTTATTATATAATATTGCAATTAAAATATGTTATTTTAAATTGTAATAATATTTAGTAATATTACTGTTTTACTATATTTTTGACTGAAGAAACTACGTATACTACATACTATAAATTCATCTAAAGACAAGTTTTAAAGACAATCTTTAAACACGCACAGGGTAATAAACTTCAGTCTTGTAGCATGCACTTGTTATTGGAAATGATATTTATTATGGTTCGGTTTAGATGTGGGATAAGAGAGCAGTTTCAGTCGCTACTGTACAAGAGTTTAATTTACTCTCACAGATCTCTTTTCCTGAGAACCTTTCTCAGGCCGGGAGGCCATCAGACACAGTGCCCTGTTATGGAAAATCCTCCCCTCGGCCGTCACTCACATCGGAGTGGCTGCTTGTTTCCAGTTGCCAAGGGACTGCCGGTTACCTGAGATTTCCCTCAACCCCGGCACCGTAACCGGAGACGGGCTTTGGGATTGTGTCATTGGCTGCGTCTCCCCGAGTTGCTCTCCCTGTCAGAATGACAGTGTCTGTCTGCCAGCATGACAGCACAGATATCTGTCGCCTGATATACCTCAAAGGCCCTCATTTACTGATTCATTTACTTGAATCACAAATGTAAAACTTTTATAGGGCATGAAAGTTCAAATAATTTGGGGATTGAAAACGGACCTGTTGATTCACAAGAACAACACAGGCAAATGAAGCATTAAAAATACCATGAATACTGTTTTAAAGCCCTTTGGCAGGCTGACTCTGCTACTCAACAAACCTGTTTGAAGGAGGGACTTACTAGATTCAGTACATTGGTTAGAGATATAACAGCCAGCTTAACTGTGACATCCAAGGTACTTTCCAGTTATAAACGCGGAGTTCAAGGAATGATCTAAGCCGCAATGCCGCCCTTGGTGGCTGTGTGTATGCATAATGCAAGCATTAAGAGCCGTCTAATGTCGTTGCCGTTGTATTGAGTGTTTGGCTCTGAAGGGGTCAGTGGGTAACGGGATCAGGGAGCAGGAATCGCTCTGAGTGAAGCCGTATTATTTCCCGAAGCGGTGAAGCGGGTGAAGAGAGAGGATGAGGAATTCCAATCTGATCTTAGGATGTGGCTGAAAGCTTAACAAGAGAAAATATGGTTGGTGATAAGTAGTAGAGGTTTAGTTGGGGGTAGGGAATACTGAAGTGTTGAGCTGGTCACTGACCTAGAGAAATTTCAGCTCGGTAACAGAGACGGGTGCTATTAAAAGCATTTAGTGTATACAGTACCTGAAAACAATTGGATACTGTATGTTGCTTTCCTTTACCAAGTTATCAACGAGTATTATGGAGGATCAAAGAACATTTTAGATGGATATCTATTTAGAGTATTCAAATGTACAGAAAGTGAATATGAGCAGTTGTTGTGTAAATTAATCAGTCGAGTTGATTCAGTCATTTTATTTAATAAATAATATTTTAAATATTAAATTATATTTTGAGTAAAATAAAAATATGTGTGTATGAGAGACATAATGATATTTATCAAATTCATTTTTAATTTAGTAAATGTTAGATTATATCGATTATATAAATATTTTATATGCATTATTACATTATGTCAGTATTATATAATATAATTAAAAATATTCAGTTCAATAAATCAGTTAATTTAGATTTTAGTTGGTATATTTGAGTTCTATGATAAAGAGTAAATAAAGAGTGTTAAGAAGAAGACTGCAGTAAGATGTAGATCTGAGTTTTAAACAGAAGGCTACATTATTTTAACTTCACTTTCTTTTAGATGATATAGTCCCAGATGTGTAAAAATAACATTCTTTCATGAGTAATATACAGTATACAATGACTAGTTGAACATGAAATACTTCATATCTGCTGCTATATTGGGTTGAACACTGTATTAACCAATCAATATCTCAGACCAGAACTATAATAGAGTATTGAGCAGTAAATAAATTGCTGTAAAAATTATAATAACCAGTATTCAGCAGAAAGTTTTACAGTTGAAAGTGTTTTTGAGTAATAAATGACAGTAAGAAATAAATCTAGAAGAGTTTTTTGTTGCAGTTTATCCTTTATTCAGTTTCTACTTTGTCTGATAATCTCCAAGTGCAGTGGTTATGAAAGGTGTTCCTTGAACTGTCTGCTTGTATAGATCTGAGTTCAGAGCTGCATTTAGCCACAATAGCTGCGCTGCCTGGAGCAAGGCGATGTCCTCAGTGCACTTGTTTCTGTCTGTCTCCTAGGTAACGGCGACTGCTCTCCCAGGAAGGAGAATTCGAGAATGCTGGTGGACCTGTCGACCAGCACACCCAATGGTCAGCGTTCCCAAAGTCCCGATTCCCCTGCTGGTGAGTAGGCCTGTCTTCTAACAAGTCCACTCCCAGCAATACCTGTTCTCATTTGACTTTCTTAGATGTGCTGCATTGATTAGATTATCTTAAAGGGATAGTTCACCCAAAATGATGTTTCTATTATCATGTAACCTACTTACCCTCATGCACTCTCAGACAAAAGCATTACCTTAAGGTACAAAAGCTAAAAGGTTCTCTTTAAAAGTACCATTTAAGGCTTACATTTAAAGTACCATTTAATGTACCAATATGTACCGTTTAGACCTTTTAGCTTTTGTACCTTTGGGTACCGGCCCAGTGACAGCTTTGTACCTTTTTTTTTTCTTTTTTTTTTCTGGGAAATATGTTTTTCCGATACTGTATGACATTCTTTCTTTTCGTGTAGCACAAAAGAGCATGAAAAAAAGAGAAAAAGAGCATTCATGAAATTTCTTAAATGTAGGTCATATGGCTAAATCTAATGTCTTCCAAATCATATAATATCGTTATGTGAGGAAAAGCACAAAATTTCAGTTATTATTCAATGAAAACCTCTCTCACAAACGCACTAAGCAGAGCTAAAGCAGAAGTAACGATCTGTTTTACAAGTGAATTGTTCTTTTGACTCAGATTTTTAAAGGAATCACTGATTCAGTTCATAAAAGGAATGATTTGTTCATTTGAATCAACTCATTGACTCACTGAGTGATTCAACTGAAGCAGTTGTCATGTTAACAACGTACTAAGAGAGGAAGATTTTTCACACAAAGCTTTCATATGGCTTCAGAACATTTGAGATATAGCACACAAGTTATATTTACAATAGTTTTAGTGCTTTTACATCCTTTTTAAAGCTTGAAATAAGAGAGCAAATGCTGACAGAACTGTCATTTTTGGTTAACTATCCCTTTAGCCTTAGAATAAGAAGTACAGTATCTCACTTTCTATTACAAAAGATCTGAAAAAGGAGAAATGAGTGAGCATCAACTCGCAAGGGACAGAGGAAGGACCTTTATCTTGCAGTATAAAAAATAGAAGTTGCAGCTTGATCTACGATACGATGGGATAGGCCCAGTCTGTGACATGTCTCTTCCTCAAAATCAACTGCTGGTCTGATGGAGGGCTCGTCAGCATGAGCATGCATACTGAGAAAAGGGAAGCGCTCGCCGCTGAAGGATGGAGGTGCAGACCGTGATCCCAGATGGAGATTGTTCTTCTAGATAATTTATTGGTAATGTTGCACAGGACGTTGAGAAACATGTTACTGGGTAAAGAGAAGTCTAATCTACACATTTGGTTTAGTTAACCCCGTGCTTGCACTCGGAGGCGGAGGGATGCGCAGATTCGATTGAATCATTCTGTGCAGAAATTATTTAAAGTCTTTTGCCAGAAGAACTTTCTGCAAAGGTGAAATTTTAATAGAAAGAGGCCTGACACATTATTTATGCATCTATGTCGGTTTACTCTCCTTTTGTCATGTGAACATGTTAGCCGCTGGGTCGGGTGTATGTATCCTCAGCACTGAGTGTGTTTTGTTCTCATTCACCTGCTTTGATCAGTTGATGATGAGAATGCTAAAGGATTCTGTATGTTGTCCCGGCAACCATTTCAAGTTCACTCAGCTGCAGCCATCATAGACACTCCATTACGTGTATGCTAGAGCTGTTTTCTGAAGTCAGTGATTGACAGAATGGACATAGAATTTGAAAAAAACATATGTTTTGTCACATTAAGGTAACTGCGTTCGATTGTGATGTGTTGACAGGATTGCACCACATTTGCTGTGGGTATAGAGCAAGTTTTTATTTTTTGCACCGAGGCTTGCCGCTCTTATTGCGAGTCATACTTGTTTCTTTGAAAGTGAAGATCTCTTGTGCAATATTAAGCAAGTACGCTTGTAATACTTCGTTGGAAGCGCCAGCGGGTGAATTGAGGGTTATCGTTGTGGCACTGCCACACAGCACTTATCTTTCAAAAGCTCTGTGAACCTGCATGTTATTGTGTGTAAACAGTTTTTAAACTGAGAGATTCAAACAGATGCTTGATGTATTTGACAGTACTTTTAGTCTGTGTATAGCTTTACTTGGAAGGGATTTTCTAAACTGATTCGAATGGGATGGGGGTCTTTTTAGTTGACACCAGGGTGAGAATGTGTATTGGATGAGGGCTTTTCAGCAGGTCATGTGCTGTAAAATGTGCCATTTTCAAAAATGTTTTAATTACCATTTTTATATACCAATTATACCTAAATATTTTTGGAATAATTAAGATTTATATCATATAATTAACATATATAGTTTGGAATAAATACGATTTTTGAAAGAAGTCTTTTTTTCCTAAACAAGGCTGCATTTATTTGATCAAAAATACAGTAAAAACTGTAATATTGTGAAATATTATTATAATTTAAATAAACTGTTTTCTTTTTTAATACATTAAGAGATGTAATTTATTCCTGTGATGGTAAAGATGAATTTTCAGCAGCCATTACTCCAATCTTCAGCATCACATGATCCTTCAGAAATCATTCTGATATGCTATATATAATATAATATAATAATATGATTAATGGATGAATTAATGGAGTGTCGACAGAGTGCACTAGGGATCACAACGACAAATTTAGCCTTACTTACAGTATTCAAAGGTCAATATAATCATAAGAAGTCTAAAACTATGGGTAATTTGCTTCATAATTTTTACCAAGATTGCTTGAGGAAAAAATGCTGTTCTGACAGATCACAAAGTATGTTTGTGAAACACACATTTTCCTAATCAAGGAAAACTAGTCCCATCTGAATAGTGGTTTTGAGTGATATTGCTCTGTTGTGAGCATCTGCGAAGATTGGGAGCTGCTAACCTTTTTTTTAGGGGGATCAGAGAGATTTCAGTCATACTCACAGACTGTGACTCAAATCTAGTGAAGCAGCAGATCGGTTTGCCTGAGGGACAACACTCACACGGACGGGAAAGATGGAGGTGACTCAAAGCTTAGTCTCAAGCTCTCGCCCAGAGATTAAACTCACAGTAAAATTACAAACAGGTTTGTCAGGATGGCGTAGAAAGCTGCCTGCTCTTTTTCCACCTGTCGTGAAACCTGGAGAGTGTGCGTGGTTGAGACGGAAAACTTGAGGGCCGGGCTGTCGCGTGTTTACGTGTCGCTATGTGTTTATACGTCCCTTTGCATGTCTATTTTTGTCACGCTCTGTGTGTCTGCTCGTGTGGGGGTGGCCTCCCTGGAGGTGCTCGACAGCCTGCGCACTGCGATAAATGGAGAGGCCCGCTCAGTCCAGACCAAAGCGCTGGCCCACCTCCTCTACACTGTCTCCCACTGTCAGTCATGTAGAACTCCACCTGCCCACCGTTTGCCTTGCTACCCTAGAGACTACAGCTGCGTCTGCCTTTTTTTTCCTGTTTGCTGTCATCCCGATGCTGTTATCGTGTTGGAGGACAGATTTCTTGGTCACTGTGCTGTCATAGTAACCAGTGATTTCAAAAGAGTTGCAATTCACACTTCAGTTCTTGATCATGTGTATGGAAACTACTGTAGCGCGTGCAGTGGGCGATGAAGTCTGACTTTTGTGTTTTGTAGTGTGTGAAAACTCGTTTAAAAACTTGAATGTTTTCTTATAGCACGCACAATCAAACAAGAGGAAGGTACTGAGGAGGAGACGGAGAGAAGGCCGGATGAGACGGGACACAGCGGTGAAGAAGGCTCTGGATTGGAGGAGCCCATGATTGACAGCCCAAATAACTTACAAGATGCTGGGCCAGGAACAGAAGTGCAGAGTGAGACGGGGATAAGACTGCCAAATGGTAAATATAATGGTAAATATATTTCTAATTTATATATAAAATACTTTTTTTTTTCCAGATGTGTTTGTGTGTTAGACACACGCACACACACACACACACACACACACACACACATATATATACATATAAAGTATGGATATGGGAACCTTCTAAAGTGAATATATTTCTTCTAGGATTGATCTCATCTAAAAATTTCTTCAGCTAAGTATTGGTCTTCATGAGGACTTGAGCAACTCAACATACATTATCATAATCATAAAATGACAGAGAATTAATAAAATGTGTGGTAACCTTAAATAACATGAATGTTTAAAATAAAATATATATTTATATATATTTATAAAAGATAAATATATTTATATTTTATAAAAGAAAAATATATTTTATGCAAGGCACTATAATCCAACAATGATTTGCCTAAATTCATTGTGACACATTGTGAAGTAAGTTTCGACTGAACACATTTCAGTGACTTCCCATCAAAACCCTTTCGTGACCAAGGCTTGTCACTCATGCCTTCTTCCTTTTTTCAGTGTTAAAAGGGTGTGGAGCGGGTAGCTGTTCTGTAAGAAGACAATAGTTAAGACTAGGAGTTATTCTCAGGGAAAACATCCCAGGAATCCTCCACAACCTGTTCCCAAGCCCAGGGCTGACGTTGATACTGACAGACAACACGCTAACAGAACAGGGTCATATTTCACTTTTCCGGGTTTTCATCTCCGCTCACAATGAGAAAACATTTAACTAATTAAGCCACGGCAACATCCCAACCCTCAACGTGGGGTTAGAGAAACAGATGATTGAAATTTGCGTGTCCATCAGATGTGTGTTATAGAGTCACAGGCTATATTTAGAGCAGGTGCTCACGCAGCAGGTCTAATGCATGAGTAATCCAATTAATTCAGCATAATTAGGTTCACAATCAGCAAAACCTGAAAATTATAGATTTAGAATAGTTATCATAGCTGTGAAAGATATGTTTTTAGGTTCGAAGGAGTGCTCATCTGGTGGCAATGGCAATGATGGAGGTCACATGGTATCATTTACATGATACTATGTTTAACCGACAGCAAATGCACAGTATTCTCTGGTGCTAGTAGAGCTGGGTGATACATTTAAAAATTATATATAATTAAATATTTTTTTGCATTTCTGATGATATTATAATGTATTTGTGTAAATGTGTGTATATTGAGAACCATAAGAATGGTTTAATATGGGTGAGTATTTTCAATCAGAGAAACATCATTTGAATGAAACTGCCATTTTAGCCAAATAAACTCAAAATCTATGTGTAATTAAGAAGACAGTAAAAATCTAGATAACGTTCATCATTTTTATTTATTATTAAATGAACATGCACTACCATTCAAAATTTTAGTCCAGTAAGGTTTTTTTTTTTTTTTTTTTTTTTTTTTAATGTTTTTGAGAGAATCTTATGTTCTCAAAGGCTACATTTATTTTATCAAAAATACAGTGAAAACAATAGTTTTGTGAAATATTACTACGCTTTAACATACATGTTTTCTGTGTTAATATATATAACATTTATTCCTGTGAGGGCAAAGCTGAATTTTCAGCAGTCATTTCTCGAGTATTTAGTGTCACATAATCCTTCAGACATCAAAATATGCTTATTTGATGCTCAAAAAACATTTCTTGTTATTTCAAAAGAACAGCGTTTATTTAAAATAGAAATCTGTTTGATCAATGTAATGTACATCATTGCTATAAAATATTTCTTTCAAAAAAAAAAAATTGAATGGTACTGTATGTCAACAAATTTAAATTAATTTTATTTATATTCGTTAATATAAATATATTTATTTATATTCACCTTGAGATTTTTTGTCAGTTTTTATGGGTGATGACAAATGACTCTTTGAAAGAGTGTTTTGAATCGATTCATTGAATCAGACAGTTTGAACCAATTTATGAAAATGAATCAAACTCCATATTTAAGATATGCAGACATTTTGGTTTCAGAAATGAGTTTGTGGTTGTGTACATTTTAACTTAGAGTGAGTGATGGTGCAAACGATTAATTTAAATAGACTGATTTGTGTAAATACATTTTACAAATCTTACTCCATTTTTTCCACCAAAGTTTATATCAAAGGCATTATTGAAAAGTCTTAATGTTGCTTCATTTTCTATTTTTATATTCGGTATATCGTCCACCCTTGAGTGGAAACAGCAGTCCCTGCATGTGCTGTGTGGTGAACAGTCTATATAAAGACAGCTACGCTGAAAACACTGCAGTATTTATATGTTTTTTAACATCAGCGTGTGTCTCTTGTTCGTGACTCTGTTCATCCTCTGTCCATCAGGTGAACGGCCGTTCCAGTGTAACCAGTGTGGGGTTTCATTCACTCAAAAGGGCAACCTACTGAGGCACGTCAAACTCCACACGGGAGAGAAGCCTTTCAAATGCCCGTTCTGCAGCTATGCTTGCCGCCGCCGTGATGCCCTGACCGGACATCTGCGCACACACTCAGGTCAGGCTCCCACAACTCTATGCAACTGCTATAAGAAGACACACATATGGGCGCTAGTGCGGTATTAATGTGTGTCGTAGCCTACAAAACGATTGCGGTTCTGTGACCGCAGCTGACATGCTCTTAAAAAACTGAGCAGAGCTGTTCTGTCCTAAGGGATGTGTATAGAGAAGCCTAGCAAACACTGCGGTTAGGCCACCTAGGACATGCTGTTGTGTTGCCTGCAAGTCTTGCACTCCACCAAAGGAAATGCTCTCTGTCAACCAAAGGGAAGTGTCGCTTTGGTGAAGCATCACTCTCTAACCCACTTTCATATCAGGCCACCATCAGTTGTCTAGTCCTCATCGTTGAAGATCCGGGTCATATGATACCATCAGCGCTCGGCTCGGGACTTCACAAGCTGTCACTCAGGGACGGCTCAGTTAAAATGCACAGGGAGAGCAGGAGCGACCTATCACTCTCATCGTGTTTTGCTGCCTTTCTTCGTCTTTTGTCATTTCCTGTTTTGCAGCTTTAATCACAGCACAGGGATAGCGCAGTTTTTTAGGCCAGGCAGCTGATGTCTGTGGTGTCCTGTTTTTGTGGGCAGAATTTATGAAATAATTCTTAAAGACAGCTACATTTTGGTTTCACATATGCACTGATGGTCGCAGGTTTTTTAGGGCTGATGATCACCATGTGATTTTGTTCGCACAATTGACTGAATTTCAGTTTCTCATGATACTGTTAAAAACCGTTTGATCGAAATATTTGAAATTAGTCCTTTGATCTTCAAATTGATACAACTGTATATTAAATACACTCCCGTTGTTTTGTTTCATTTATTTGATTAAAAATACTGTAAAAACAGTAATATTGTGAAATATTTTTACAATTCACAATAACTGTTTTCTATTTTAATATAGTGTAAAACGTAATTTATTTCTGTGATGGCAAAGCTGAATTTTCAGCAGCCATTACTCCAATCTTCAGTGTCACGTGATCCTTCAGAAATCATTATAATATGCTGATTTTGGTAGTTCAAAAAAACGGCATTTATTTCAGATATAATCTTTTGTAACACACTATAAATGTCAATTTTGATCGATTTAATTTGTCATTACTGAAAAAGACAAAAACAACAACAAAAAAAAAAAAAAAACAGTACGAATACAGTCTTGCTGACCACAAACATTTTAATGGTAAATTGTGCCTAAGCATGAATTTCTTTACAAAATATTTAAATTTAAAAATTTATTGGTCTCTAAGTACTTCCATTTGTCTTATTTCATAGCTTTGATGACTTTACTATTATTCAATCGTAGGCATGATACAGAACAAGTAGGTGTATCCAGCCTGGTAGTATAGATTCTCCATCATTTAATAACTAACTATGCAAAATTTGTGGTGTGTGTTGTGGTCTAACATATTGATATCAAATGTCAGTGCGAGAACTTTTACCACCAAAGCCTACGCACCAAACTACCTCAGCATATAAACGTTTTGTGGCCGATCAGAGTCATTAACTCATTTGCACATCCTTTTCTAAAGACATTGTAAGGAGATGCCACAAGAAAGCTTTGTTCTACCACAGTGTGAGATGTGTAGTTGTTGCTGGAGTCATTTTAAGGAGTAACCCAAGCAACAACGTCGCCCGGGGCGGTCTCGCCCTTTTTGCCATAAGTCCATTCCCGCTCCTCAGTGACCCGTCCGCCTTCCCGCCAGCAACCTCAGTTGGAACGGAATGTGAGTGACTTAGCAGGTCTGACGGCTTTTTGTGCAACGGGCACCACATGAAAGGCCCTTTCCTCTCTGGCCCTTGGCAACAGGAGGATTTGGTGGCAAACAGCCCAGGGAAGTTAAGTTAAGAGGGAGTAAAAACGTGCAAAAAATTGGCTATCTGATCATTGACAAACGGCTGTCGCTAGAATCCATATGCATGCACGCAGACCACAAACGTGCTCTAAAAGATGAAACTGAAACAGCATATGTTGCACCACAGTTTTAGGCGTGTGTCATAATGCTGGTGAGTTTGCCTTGGCAGTTTTTGGCAGCTTAGTAAAATAAGAAACGTGAGGTGAGTGGCCAACGTTTGATTCAGGGAGAGGATGCTTTAAGCTGGGTGTATGTTTAACTACCAGTTGAGTAAGTCGAGCACTTTTGCTGATGCTCTACAATTGATAGGCATTTACTTGAAATGAAATGTCATCCTCATCTCACTGTTTCCTGTTTTCAACCCGAATGGATGCGGTTTAGAGGGCTTTAATGCAGCACTATGTGCATGAATTTGCATTTGAATAAGTGCTTAGACAGGGATTTTTTTTTTCTGATTCGTCCAAACTTTGCTACAGGAACTCATAGGGTTTTGAACAGCTGCTAATAATCAATGAAGCAGCTCGTTGCGTTTCTTTCGCACCGTACAAGTTTGCATCTTTCTCTTCGTCGCATATTAGCATGAATGCCTGTTCCAGACTTTTGCAGTTTGCAGGTGTTTTTGACAGTTCACTGAACCAAACAATTCAGTTCTCTTTTTTTTCCATTTATAGTGTAGATTTGTCAGTGTGGATGCACTGTATCCTCTGTATGTCTGCTCCAAACCATTTCTCATGTGCTGTCATGCACACACCAAAATTTTTAAAGCCTCGGGTTTATTAGAAATATTGAAAATGTGACAAAAAATGTTACTTTCAGAGCTGTCTCATCAGGTGAAACTGTTTCCAATGCAGTCACCCACTGACATATAAAGACCCCAGAACTATTGACGCATAGATGTCTGCCCTGGATCCCTTGATTACTTGACATTTACACAATGACATAAAGACCACGTTTATGAAAGACTATTTAAATGTAGTAATAATAATAAGGGAATTTAGTCATTCTTCACAGTTGATATGGTGTGAAAGTTCACGTGAATGCAATATAAGCATAGATATTTATATTTTTATATGTATTTTTATTTTATTTTATATATTTTTATTTTATTACAGTATTATATATTCTAACATTATAAATTGTTAATCATTTGTGTATGAAGAAAATTTATTATATGAATTTTGGTAAGTAATATAATAAACTGTTATTGTAAAACAATATTTTATTTTTGTTTTTATTTTTCTATGAATAAAAAGAGAGTATTTTATTTTATAATATTTTAAAATAATTTATAATATTTAAAATATATTTATTTAATATTTATTTATATAATATTATTTCATATTTACAATATTTAATATTTAAAATTTATAATACTTTTGTTTATGAATACAATACAGTTGATATATTATTTTATATTATTTATAATATATATATATATATATATATATATATATATATATATACAGTGCTGCTTGAAAGTTTGTGAACCCTTCAGGATTTTCAATATTTCTGCATAAATATGACCCAAAACATCAACAGAGTTTCATATAAGTCCTGAAAGTAGACAAAGAGAACCTAATCAAACAAGTGAGAGAAAAATATTTTCTTTGTCATTTATTTATTGAGAAAAATTATCCAGTGTTACATATCTGTGCGTTGCAAAAGTATGTGAATCTTTGCTTTCAGTATCTGGTGTGACCCCCTTTTGCTGCAGTAACTGAAGGTAAAGTTTCTTGCAAATGCTGATCAGTCCTGCACAATAACATTTAGGAGTTTTAGCCCATTTCTTAGTGCAGAACCACTTAAACTCTGTGATGTTGGTGGGTTTCCTCCTATGAACTGCTTGCTTTGGTCCTTCCACAACATTTTAATTGGATTAAGGTCTGGACTTTGACTCAGCCATTCCAAAACATTAACTTTGTTCTTCTTTAACCATTCTTTGGTAGAATGACTTGTGTGCTTGGGGTTGTTGTCTTGCAGCATGACCCACGTTCTCTTGAGACTCTGTTCTTAAACAGATGTCCTGACGTTTTCCTTTAGAATTTGCTGGTATAATTCAGAATTCATTGTTCCATCAATGATGGCAGGCTGTCCTGGCCAAGATGCAGCAAAACAGGCCAAAGCCATGATACTACCACCACCATGTTTCACAGATGGGATAAGATTCTTTAGCTGGAATGCAGTGTGTTCTTTTCTCAGAACATAATAGCTTCTTATTTAAACCAGTAAGTTCCATTTTGGTTTCATCCATCCATTAAACCTTTCTCCAATAGTCCTCTGGCTTGTTCACATGATCTTTAGCAAACTATTTTCATTTTGGTGAACAGTGGCTTTCTTCTTGCAACTCTGCCATGCACACCATGGTTGCTCAGCGTTCTCCTGATGGTGGGCTCATGAACATTAACATTAGCCAATGTGAGAAAGGCCTTTAGTTGCTTAGAAGTTACCCTGGCAACTTTTGCAACCTCGCAGACTATTACACGTTCTGCTTTGGAGTGATCATTGTTGGTCGACCACTTCTCGGGTAGGTTACAGTGGTCATGACTTTCCTCCATTTGTACACAATCTGTCTGACTGTGGATTTGTGGAGTCCAAACTCTTTAGAGATGGTTTTGTAACCTTTTCTAGCCTGATGAGCAACATCAACTCTTTTTCCGAGGTCCTTAGTAATCTCCTTTGTTCGTAACATGATTCACTTCAACAAACATGATCAGACTTTGATGGATCCCTGTTCTTTGAATAAAACAGGTCACATACTGACATTTGATAGTCATTGCACTGACTGAAAACACCTCTGCACAGATGAACTCTTAATTTTACCTTTAAATTAATTGCCAATCCAAGAGATTCACATACTTTTGCCACTCACAGATATGCAATATTGGATCATTTTCCTGAATAAATAAATGACAATGTGTGTATATATATATATATATATATATATATATATATATATATATATATATATATATATATATATATATATACTGTGTGTGTGTGTGTGTGTGTGTGTATATATATATATATATATATATATATATATATATATATATACTGTGTGTGTGTGTGTGTGTGTGTGTATATATATATATACATATAATTTTTTTTTTTTTTTTTTTTTTTGAGCTTAGTTACAAAATAAACAATTTCAACCCACTCAATCTGAAATGTCAGTGATCTAATGTATGATACATTGTCTTCCAGGCGAGCCGAAGCTATTTTTTGTTGCTGTAATCCATCCTTCCCACAGAAGTGACAGGGCCTCCGTTGTTTAACATGCGTTCTACATGCGAAAGGTCACTCCACAGCATCTCAGTCAGTAGCTGTCTCACTTTCACTGTTTGCTTCAGACTGAAAGCACTACGGTGCTTTGAAGAGGGTTACCGAAAAGTGTCGGGGGTATTTTTACAATTGGCACACTTTACAGGTAATCCCACAGGCTTGCTAGTAACAGGTGTGAATTTTCATTATGTTCTCACGTGCAGTAAGAGACTGGTTAACTGCGTTCATACAGCGTGACTCAATTCACTAGGCTGTTTTGTTTCACTGCCGCGCTCTTTATGAATAATTCTGAAAGTCCCTTTTACCAGAGGATTGACCACAGAGCTGAAAGCAGCCCCTGTCTCAAATTCAATTAGGTTTTTAGCTGACATAACAGAACAGAGCAGACGTAATGGTGGGCCATGTTCCGATTTGATACCGATGAGTGAATGAGAAAACATGACAGATAAATGAATGACTCAACCAATTGATGAATGAAGCTCGGAATGAATCAATGAACGAATCATTCCATTAGCTACTGGAAAACTCACATCTGTTTCTGGAGGCTAAGCCTCGTCCTCCTCCTACTCTCCTCTGCCCACGACGGAAGGACAAGGTGCTTGTTCCTTTTGCATCTTTCTTTGGGAGGTTCTGTCCCGCATTATCGCCCTTGCACTGACCTAATCTTCGTGGAACTGACTGTGAATCACTTCACACCTTATCCGGCTGAGGAGAAACACTCACTCTGTTTCTGTTTATTGTTCAAAGAGACTTTCCAAGTCATCACTCGTGGTGCCAATCACAGATCGATGACGATAAAACAACATCAAATACTACTACTATAGTACGTAATTCTATTGAGCAAACCCCCTCACCGTGTTGTATTGGTTGCATCATCATGAAAATCTGGCTGTGCCCACTTTCTCGCTTACTCAGTTGGAGACTGAAACTCATTTGTGTGAGCGGTCTGAATTAGTTATTTTGCATCTTAATACTTATTTTGCTACTCTCTGATGTCTTTTTAGTGGGCAAACCACACAAGTGTAACTACTGTGGGCGGAGCTACAAGCAACGAACGTCATTGGAGGAGCACAAAGAACGGTGTCATAATTACTTGCAGAGCGTCGGCATGGACTCCGCCTCCAATCCTGGCCCGTATCCAGGTGAGTGGCTCATGACTTCATTGAGAATCTAAGATGACGTTTTTCCGCCTCATTGATCTAGTGTTATGCTGACTTATTGTGAAAACAATAAAAAGTGTTCCACAAGCTGGTCTATTTCTTGGAAACAAAATAATATTAATTACTAACATAGAATTGCTACATGTAACATTTGTGGGGTACATTTTGTTTACAGAAAGTGGTCAAGGTTTTGTTGGTTAGCATGGTTAGCCCCTGTGTTATCTAGTGTTATTGTGAAATTGTTACAGTGTTGGATGACACAATGGTGTTCCACAAGCTAGTATGTTTCTTGGAAATAAAATAAATATGAATTACCAACATCTAATGGCTACTTTAAACCTTTATGGGGTACATTTTGTTGACACCAAGGGGTTTTGCTGGTTAGCATGGTTAGCCTCTACTGGTAGTTTGGTCCGAACCACACCATCTGACAACAAGCAGTGTTGGGTAAGTTACTTTCAAAAAGTAATTAATTACAGTTACTAATTACTTCATCAATAATGTATTTAAATTACTTTACTAATTACTCTGTCTGAAAAGTAACTTAGTTACTCAATAAGTAACTTAATTATTCAAATCGCTAATTAGGCTACATCTTAAAATCCCTATAAACCTTAATAGAAATTAAACTCTTTATTCTTTCAATTTGAGTCAAACATAGAATAGTTTAGCCTTTTAGCTTTAAAACAACTGTAATACTTAAATGTTTTTATAAAAAATGTAACCTTCTTTGGTTAACAAATAGAAATACTCTGCCAAATATCTGAATAACAAAAAAGCTTAAAAGTTAAACAATACATTTCAGTTTGGCAAGATGTTCAGGAAAAGCCCAACTAGTAAAATCTGTACAGGTTTACGTAAAAATAACACGTCAACTAATGTAGGTAAGAATAAATGACAGAAATGATCTTCTCTGCTGAATAAAGCCATGTCAGATCGCGCTGTTCTTATGAGGTAAATTCCTCATAGTAGGTCTTCTTTCAAAAATGATGAAAATTAGATGAATCTTTTATTTTAATTCATGAAATTAGATGAATTTTTATTTTTGTATCTAGGTGAGGGCGTTTGTGCACAGGTGACTGCATATAATGAGCTCAGATACGGGAAAGACTGTACCTCAGTTTCATACGGATTACATAATCAGATAACATTCGTTTTCGTTTTGAATTCGTTCATTTAAAAGTAGACACTTCAGGCTTTCAGATACGGGAAAGACTGTACCTTGCTTTAGTTTCATATGGATTACATAATCAGGAATATTCGTTTTCGATTTGAATTCGTTCATTTAAAAGTAGAAACTTCAAGCTTTTAGATACAGGAAAGACTGTACCTCACTTTCATACGGATTACATAATCAGGAATATTCGTTTTCGATTTGAATTCGTTCATTTAAAAGTAGAAACTTCAAGCTTTTAGATACAGGAAAGACTGTACCTCACTTTCATACGGATTACATAATCAGGAATATTCATTTTCGATTTGAATTCGTTCATTTAAAAGTAGACACTTCAAGCTTTTTTGATTCTATTGATTTTAGTCTTAAATGTATCTTGAGTATTTAAGGTTTCTCTGTGAATCAGGAAAATCAGAAAGTGAATGAGCCTGCACGCGGAGGGTTAAAGCCGATGCATTAAATTTTATCTTTAGACGGTAAATTTAGATTTCAAATTATTTACTGTATGTAACGCAAGTACTTTATAAGTAACTGTAATTAAATTACCTAAAAATGAACAGTAATCCCTTACTTTACTTTTTCAGTGGATAAGTAATTTAATTACAGTAACGCTTAGTTAGTAACGCGTTACACCCAACACTGACTGCAAGAATCTTCTTTCTCCATTTAAACTCACTCAAACTAATCATTCTAGGTAAAATCAGCATAGTCTTGACAGTTCCAGAGAATTTGTGGCTCAAAACAACCTGGCTGCAAAACTTTGAGATTTGTGGGAATGATAACGAATAGTTTTCTCCAGGTATTATGGACCAGCTTTGTTGATATGCTGAAACATTTTATCGTTTTCCCAGTGGAGGTACCAAAGGATCAGAGACAGCTGGAGGCCGCTGGGATGGCGGCTTTCGACCGGCCTCCTGTAATTGAAAGACTGCAGGGGAATGTGGGTAAACGGAAGAGTACCACGCCACAGAAGTTTGTGGGTAAGTGTCACCTCAGCAGTAAATGTGGTTGAATCTACTGTATGCAACACACTGATCTTCAAAGTTCTAGCGGTGCTAACGAACGCAGGCAGGTCACATGGCGCAAGAAAAATTTTCAGTCTCACAAATAAAGTCCCTGTATGTGCATAGTGCAAAATGGCTGTGCTGTCTGCGTTGTTTTAAATCAGGTAACGGCACATTCACGGCCAAAATGGGCCTCTGAGTTGGGTCCAAAAATGCTAAAAAGAAAGCTTGTCTTAAGTGCATATATCTGATTATTATATTTCATTGCTTAATCGTCATTTCAAAAATTACTTCCACGATAATCATTACAAATGTACACAAAAAAGAGTACCTTCTACTTTTTGTAGGAGCAACAGTAATTGTGTGAGGCAAATCGGGCTGGGTTTTGTGAATTAGGCACAAGCTTTAATAGGTCTAATTCAGAAAGTCAATGGCTTATTTAAATACAGCACATTACTATTTCAGAGCATTTAGCGCCTGGTTAAACTGGATTGCTGGTGGTTAGTGAGTAACATGCAGGTTTTGGAGCTGAAATACCACATATAACCGTTTAGTCATCACTGAGTTTCCACATGAAGGAACAGAGAGCAGAACTACATTTCAAAAAACAAAGAAATAGTTAATTTGTCATGGAAGATCTCTTAAAAGAGATAAAATATATGCACAGTAGCACAACTTTATCAGAGACATTAAACATTATTTGAAATGAAACTCATTATATGCGTTGTAATGACAATATCTGCGGAAATCAAACTAAGTATTAAAGTGAAAGAGAGAGAAAAAAAAAAGTTTGAGTAGGAGTTGTTTTTTTTCATTCTGTGGTTTTTGCACACCTGTAACTTTGCCATTGCTTTTACTGACTACGCCAGAGCAGTTTACCGCATCCATACTATGCAGGGGTTAAATTTTCTCACTTCGGTCTCCAAACGGGGCTTTCCGTCATTAATGCAACAAAACCCTAGTAACAGTACTTTAAATGCACTTTTTACAGTAAATTGCAAGGTTAGTCTATTTTTTTTTAATCATAATGGAAAGTACTTTGGGGCTGTTCCTAATGTGTCTTTTATTGCATTGTCTGTTAAGGTGAGAAAATGGTTCGCTATTCGTACCCCGAGCTGAGCTATGAGATGGGCGCTAAGTATGAGAAGGAAGCTGAGGTGATGCATGCCCAATTGATGGACCACTCCATTACCAATGCCATCAACTACTTGGGCGCAGACTCCATGAGGCCTGTGATCCATCACCCATCCCTCTCCATGGCTGAAGTGCTGCCTATGGTGAACCCGCTCTTCCATCCGATGTACCCGCTTGGGCCCCGCATGGACCGTCCCAGCAGTCGCGAGCCTCCGTCTCTGTCCCACCCGAACCCAGAGTTTCCGCACCCAACCAATGGCGCGATCCCCTTGGTGAGGCCCAAGAATCCTCAATCGGCCCGAGACGAGTCCCCGTGCAACAGCGGACAGGATTCGGCCGATTCAGCACGGAGCAGCCCCCGGGACAAGCTCGGTGGGGCTGGGCCCAGGACGAGATCCAGCCCGGGGTTTGGCCGGGCAGACGAAGGCAGGGCGATCGATGCCGCCCGCGCCGCTGCCAGGGACGGCGTCCGCGTCTTTGGCCGCGAAGGCCAGGAGCTGAGGGTGTTCCAGTGCGAACACTGCCGCGTCCTGTTCCTGGACCACGTCATGTACACCATCCACATGGGCTGCCACGGTTACAGAGACCCGCTCGAGTGCAACATCTGCGGCCACTGCAGCAAAGATCGCTACGAGTTCTCCTCGCACATTGTCCGCGGAGAACACACTTTTCGTTAAGAATCCCATGCACTCTCGCAGTCAGTTTACTGCCGAAGCATTACTTGAGCAACGATCGGCAGATATATGAAGGTTTGGGTCCAATAGAAAGTTTTCATGTTGGAGCTGTTTGAAGATTTTTATTCAGGGTGAGGGGATGTTTATGTTGTGAATGTTTTTCGTTTTAATGTTCTTTTTAATTTTTTCAACCCACACAGTTTATTGTTGTATATGTACTGAACCTTCCAACAGAGCAGCTATGTGTTATCTAAAGTTGTGAAGTTCTTTCTCTTTTTTTGTCATCTGTATTACCTCGATGCATGCTGTCATTCTGTTTATGGACCTTGATCAATATTACAGGTAAACCGAGCAACCAGAGGACCACTGGAGAACTAAAGCGCTTAATTTTGTATACAAAAAAAAGACTTTAATTCATAGCTTCTTGTTGCTGTGGCTTCTTAGTGCCTTGCTAATGTTTCGAACGGCACAATTTTGCCTTTTATGGAGTGTTTTGCAACTTTTTAATGTCTATTCTCATGCTCGCTCCCTTTCGATGAAGTTCTGGGGCGTATGAGCTGAAGCTTCAGTACTCGTGCTAATGTCCTCATGTCGGTGCTAGATTCTAGTTTCACAAAAGCAGTCCTGTAGGGTGGCACAAATCTTTTAGACATATTTTAATGAAGTGGTGATGACAATCCCCCTCGTGTCTCGTAGATTTTAACGGGAGACTTAAGGGAGTTTTCCACGCTGTGTTTTGCTGCTGTTTCACACTTACTATCATCTCTTGCGTTCTTATGCACTTCGCTGAAAACAGCACTGCGACATGCCTTGATAAACCTGTTTTTGCACTATTAGCTTGAGGCCTTGGGCGAAAATATGCTATTTCCATGCTACTGATAAAGCAAACAAAGGTCAGTGTGTAGTATTGCTAGTATATTGTCATCTGTGATTCATCAGGGAACAGTCTGTACCTATATTAACATGCTTTAACAACAGGGTTGCCATACTTTGGATTGAAATCTGTGAATTTCATTCAGCCTTCAGACCAAATGCCTCATTATTAATGCCTCGTTAAATCCAACTCCTCTGAGTGTCTTCAGTGTTAACTCAAAAAAGAGTTTAGATTTTATTGTTTTCTCTTTTTTTAATTTTTTTTTTTTTGGCCCACACATGGACCTACAGTATGTGTTTTATATTGAGCTTTCTAAGAGCTAAGATCTGAAATATGCACTTACATGCACTGCATATGCATTTTTGGTTAGACTCTGGTTAGCTAATACATTTTATCATTTAAGTAACCTTTGCACAATGACAATTGACAAAAAAATCTGCCTGGTAACAGAACAAGGCAGATCTTTAGAATAAAACAACTTTTATAAATGACGATTAGACAATTGCCATCGAGATTTAATCACTAACCCGAACTGCACAAGAGCTTTAGTAGATAAAACGCGGTTTATTAATCAGACAATGTTTCGCCCCTGAACAATTTTCCCATACTTGATACAGAGACTTTTTTCACATTGTTTTGAGGGCATTGAAATCAGTCATATGTAGACTGTTTTGAATGTTCACGTAGCCGTTCATTCTCCTTTCCTGTTTCTCTACCCTTCTTTCTTTTTTTCTTTACTCAATGTTGATGAATATTTACATCAAGCATTCTGTAGCACAACCGTAAATCCAGCTTTAATCAATGCATATGACTTAAAGTGTATAACCGCAGCCTTCCCGACGTTCAGAACCTCCCTTGCACATTTGTTGGGCTTTTATGTCAGCGCTAAAAGAGCCTTACATCTTTGTTGCACCTATTGTTTTTTAAAGCTTTGCTTTTGTCTTTTCTGCTTTGAGAAAAACTGCAAAAAACTGTGAATATGCCCTTTAAACGTTATGAGGAAAAAGACTTAAAAGGCACAACAGCACTGATAGAAATGCATTCATATTGTTTGAACACATAATTTTATTGTTCTTTAAAATATAGCTTTGCCTTTTTACACTTCCAAAAGATGTCACAAATCTCACACACATACCGCCTGAAACATTTTGAAGAATTTTATTTGTTCTTGTGAAGCATGAATATCTTTATGCATTTTAGAATTTTTTTTTTTTTGGATTGGTGTCACATGCAGGCATGATATTGAATGTGCTCCACAATTCCTGGGCATTTTATAGAATTATTATCAAAGCTTATTGTATAGTAGACATTGTTTTTTTTTGTTTTTTTTTTTTTCCCCAAAAAAGGAACAAGGTGAAGGAAATATTGATGTAAGACTATGTTTACAACCCGAATGAACAAGAGCACAAGAACAAAACGTGTTCTTACGATGAGTCCACACTTTTGGGAGTGGAGAGTACTTGAAATGACAAGAAAGGCACTCTAGAGTCAGGTTTCACTTTTTACCTTAAAGTGTATGGGACTGCTATTTTCTCATCTGTGTAAATATATATTTTTTGTGAGAGAAAGGTGTTTTTTAATTGTTCTTATTCACTGTGGACCTTACAAACAGTAAGACTACAAACAGTAAGACCCTTATTTAAATAAGGGTTTGCAGTGTATTTTTTATATAAGTGAATAAATGTATGAATTACAGTATATTTTGGTAAAAATGTTGAAAGGGGGTTATCTTTTGCTGTGTGTCGGTTCGCTTTTTTGGGTTTTCTCAGGTACAGTGTTGTCAAAAATCTTCTTATAAGGCATTTGTATGGAACTGTCGGAGAGAATTGAATAAATATTGAATTGTTTAGTACTATTTGACTTGAAATCCAAAGTCAAATATCCAAATAAATATATATAAATATATATTTTTATTTTTAAATATAGAAATCTTATACAGTAAGTAAGACCAAGGTATACTGTTGTAAAACTGTTTCTGAGGCTGACTTTTGTAACCTTGGCATCTTTAAGGAAAGTGTGTCTCGTTCTATGTTGGTTTTTAAAGCATGGGCTTTTCTGCATTAAATACTGTCATCATCTGAACCTGTTGCTGTCTGTTCCGCTCTTTTCCCTCTTATTTTCACACAGAACTGTTTTCACATGGTTGTGTGGTGGTTATATTGTTGCTTGTGTGAATCTCTCGATCTCGTACTGAGAATAGATATGTGGTCTTATATAGAATGAGGCCCTCTTTTTTTGAAGGACTTGTGGTTTTAGTCAAAGGTCAACTCTTTTCTTTCCACTGCCCCTCTCCGGTTTACAAATATGCTCAGCAGACTGAGAGAGTGTATGTTGAAGTCAAACCAACAAACACACGCAGTGTTACAGGAAAAAGAGCTTGACAATACTGTTACTGATAAAGAAAGCAGTAATTACCTTAATTCGTATTAATAATTTTAAAGTAATATACACTACTATTAAAAGGTTTGGGGTCAGTATGAGTTTTAAAGAAATTAATACTTTAATTCAGCAAGGATGCATAAAACTGATCAAAAATAATAAAAAAAATTTCTATTTCAAATAAATGCTTATAAAAGTAATGCTAAATAATGCTGTTTCTTCAGGACCAAATCAGCATATTAGAATTATTTCTGAAGGATCATGTGACATGGAAGACTGGAGTAATGATGGTGAAAATTCAGATTTGCATCACAGAAATAAATTACATTTTAAGATATAATGAAATATACAACGGTTGTTTTAAATTGTAATAATATTTTACAATATTGTTGTTTTTACTGTGTGTTTCATCAGATATGTGATCCTTGGTGAGCATAAAAGACTTCTTTCAAAACATAAAAAAGTTAGCAAACCTAAACTTTGAACTGTAGTATGTGGGTACAATAAATAATATATAATAATATTAGATAATGCAAGTAATAGAAGTCAGTAAGTTATTATTTATTACTGCAAAATAAATTAAATCTATATTTTAAGTGCAAACAAAACGGATAAATTTGTTTGATTCAAGGTAGGTACAGAAGTTTGCAAGTTGATTTAGATGCTTTTATATATGGATCATTAGTTTGGTCATTTTTTACTGATTTATTTACAAATTAATAATTCAAAGTTAATTTAAACCAGATAGTTTGGGTCTTGGTTGCTGAATGGCCTATGTTTCAGTTATGCTTAAATGCACAATAACATAAGGATGCCAAATTTATTTTATATATTTATAATAAAAATAGTTGTAAAGAAAATTTTTCCCTGATATTTCTATTGCATTAACCTTTTTATAAAAGCAATGAGGCCCCGAGGCTGTTTATTATGCTTATCTGTGTTCTTTAAAATTTAATCTACACATTTGTACCTTATTGCTTCATTTAAATTGCCTTTAATTACCATCTTTCAAAGCTTTCTGACTGACGCAAGTTTGACTGACAGGTAAAGGCAGGTATTGTCTGCCTGCAAGCGTCTCCTGGAGCAGGACGTTTAAATGTTTTATTTGAACACAGACATGCGATCTTGTTTATTTTACACTGGATGTGTTCTGAGAAGCACTTGAGGGACCTCTAACAGCACTGAACACGCTGGGGCTTCTCGAGCACTGCAAAAAAACAAAACAAAAAGGCTGCTTCTTTTAAGAGTCCGTGACCTTTGCTTTGGCTTGTGTGTTTCTTGAGTGATGCTCCAAATGCCAGGTGGCGGTGGGTACCTCCTTGTCTGTGGCTTTTTATGCAGCAATGCTGGCATCCCCTCTATCTCTCAAAGTCCACATGCATCAAAGTCCTGCTCGATTCTGTGCACCCACAGTGTCAAAGCCCCCCAGAGATGCGTGCAGTTGCAGAGAGATTATGAAGATAAATTCGCGTTGAAGGGGCTGTGTTGGTTAAGAAATGATTGCAAAAGAATATCTCTAAACCTCCACTCAGCCCTCCTTATTGTCTGAGGTTTTGTCAGTTTGCTACTGTCTTTCTCTCTCTATCTCTTTCTCTTTTTTTGTGAAAGGTTGCTGGCCTGATCTTGTCTGAACATGACTCATATCCTTAACGGTGAAGGTGAGCTTTATCTCTTCAACATTTTTTTTTTTTTTTGCTTAGCTTTGATTTTAGGAGTGCTGCCAATGTACTGCCTCATACAGGCAAATAATCTTTTAAAGACACACAACATGAGAGCTTTTCTGTATATTAATCTGAAACATATTGTATCAGAGTGTTAAACTGCTTTTATGTTTTATATACTAGAAAAATACAAACTTCACTTCTGAGGACTGTTAGTGCCAATGTTAGGGAAGCTCCTGCTTCACATGCTAATATTTTAGCTTGTTAGCTGAAAGCTACAAACAACAAGTAGCTAACAAATTTAAAACTACTACTTATCTTTTTAAAATGTAACAACATAAATAAGGTTATATAACTTGTAATTTAATCATAGAATAAGGATTTTGAATGAACTTAAAAAGCTAGAATACACAGTAATGCATACTGAGGGGAATGACAGAGATTAACAAACAGCATTTAACAAAATATATAAAAATAAGATGCCAAGTAAATTGGTTAATTTACAGAAATCATTCAAATTAATCGATTCACTTGAATGAATAAGATTTTGCAGTGCTATAAGAGTCAAGCTAACTGTGCTATAAAGCTACAAGTGCAAACATAGTAAACCTACAATGTGATGTTAAAATAGAAACGTAGTATTTTGTCACATTAAAACGCTAATGGTTGTAAGATATAGATGTTTACCGAAAAAAAATGTTTTTTTTTTTTTTTAATACTGCCTATACTGCCTATAGAAAATGTAGGTAAAGGTTTATACACCCGAAAATGAACTCTCGCTTCATTTTCTCACGCTCATGTTGTTCCAAACCTCTATGACTTACTTTTATCTGTGAAACACAAATGAAGGTGTTTTGAAAAATGTTGGTAACCAAACTGTTTTGGTGAGCATTGAATTCCATAGTAAGGACAAAAAAACATTTCTCAAAGTATATTTGTATGCTTCACAGAAGAAAGAAAGTCACATGAGGGTGAGTAAATGATAAAAGATGATTTCATTTTTTTGTGTGAACTATGCCAATAAATTAGCAGCATTGCTTCTGTTTGTTTGTTTGTTAGTTACTTGCCAACATCGGTTAGTGCTGAAGGCTGGCAGTGCATTAACAAGTGGGGATGTTCATGTCTCACATTTTATCTGTGTAAAATCTTAGGGAAGCTGCAGACCAGAATCTACCACAGTGTGAAGGAGAGCTAAAACTGATGTGTGACTTGTGCCATAAAATGCTCTTGGCCTTTACCCCTCATACTGTGGCAAATGTACAATGAGCCCTCAGCTAGGTGTGAACTTACTCTGTGGCATTTTGTTGCTTCCTTATTTCAATATTCTCACACAACTTGAGCGTCAGAATGGAAAGAACCGTATAACTTTCTTGTAACTTGTTCTATTCATTTGGCACACATAGGTTTTGATGTTGGGTTTTAATGAGTTTTGAATGGCATGTTCTAAAAATATATTATATATGTAAACTACTGTTGAATGAATTACTTTTATTCAGCAAGGATGCATTAAATTGATGAAAAGTAAGAGTGAAGGCAGATTTATGTTTGAAAATATTTATTTTTTCAAATAAATTCTGCTCTTTTGAACTTTCTTCTTTTCATCATAGAATCCTAAAAAAGTATCACACAAAAATATTAAGCAGCACAATCTTTTTCAACATTGATAATAATAAGATATGTTTCTTGCGCACCAAATCAGCATATTAGAATGATATCTGAAGGGATGATTTCTGATTTCTGAGTGCATCTGTAATGGCTGCAAAAAATTCTGTAAACTGAAAGGTATATATGTAACAAGATCTTTCTTTTACGTTTAGTGTCTTTTAACAAAGATTGCTTCTCATTTTTCAGTTTATGAATGGCCGTCACTCATCTCTTGAAACTTCCAGCTGAATTCAATGGAACAGAGTTTATATTTTGGAACATTCAACCCTTCTTTCACGCTTCCCTCTTCTCTCTAATGATCAGAACCAATCAGATGAGTCAGCTTTATGAGGGCTCCAGTGAAGCGTGCCAACTTTTGGATGGTTATTGTTGTGTTGGTAGGTAAAAACTGATCACTGTGACCCAGAAATATCTTCAGGATTGTTGTGCAATCATCACAGGTGACTCCTATTCCAGTTTTTCCAGCCCAGCAGTGTGGGGGTTGTTTTAGCTGGCCTTTCTGCCATCCATTGCACTGGAGAACACACCCTATTAAAATGCATGCCTTCATAAGACCAACGCTCCACACACCTCCGCAGTCAGAGGCCAGGATTTAGCGTGTCCTATGACAGAACATCCGAAAAATGTACGGAGCTCAAATCTTAAATGTCATGACTGTCACGGTGTCTATTTACTAGAGTTATGAAAATGATGTTGGAAAAACAGAGCAATTGTCATTCAGTGTTTAGCACTGGGAGTGTCAGGAGAATCCAGCTCCACTGGTGTGAGCGGTTTACTGTCACTGTCATGGAGTCTCAACAGCCAGTATCCTTTCTTACAAAGCCTCAGGAAAGCAAGGCCAGTATCTTAAGTGCCTGAAGCTACTGTTGTAAACCTTCACAGACTCAGGAGAGTTGAATATCTGTGAGAGAGGAAAAATATGTGCTGTCAACATTATGCCTGAAGCCACTTTCGTGAAAACTAAAAAGAAAGCTTGGGTGTGATCTACTGAGTCTTGATTTAAAAAATAGCTTACCCAGAAAATAAGCATTTTATCATTACTTTCATGTTCAATATTATTATTATTATTTTTTATTTATTTATTTATTTTTTTATTGAATTTGTTAATATTCGTAAGTTAGTAGATGTAGATGGCCATTTATACTGTGGCTCTGCTGGTTACCCAACATGCTTTGTGGTCAGGATCAAATTAGACCGAGTTACTTGCTAGGACTACAAAAGTGTGTGAAATGTTTTTTGGTGGGTATTCAAAACATATTGTAGGTTTCCATTTTACTATAATATTGTATGTTGTGTATGTGTTACTGGTGTTGAGCTGTATAGTCCCAGAAGTAAAGTTTCGGCTGTCGTCCACATTTGTTAGGGATAGTTCCCCTAAACATTCAAGTACTTCGTCTTTTATGGGTTCCCATGTAGTTCTAAATGTGAGTGACTTTTTCTGTGGAGGACAATGGCAAGGTTGCCAAACTACTTTCAATGAAAAGCCTGCTCGCTAAATGTGGCTAGATGACATCATACTGGCGAGTCTTGGAAACTAGATAAGGTTTGTCCAAGAAGTTACTAGATTTGTCACTAGGTGAATTTTTTGAAAAAAGTTGCTAAAGGCATCTGAAAAGCTGCTAAATTGGCAACTTTGTAAGTTTGATTTCTGTGGATGCTTTAAAGAACATTTAGCTCTATTGATATTCTTTGTATATACGTAAAAAAAAAAAAACACATACACAAAAAAAACAAAAAACATTTAGACTGTTTTTTTTTTTTTAATCCTTTTTCTGTCTGTAGTCCTCTTCCTTAACACACTGATATGGATAACATCAAACAGCTTAAGTCCCCGCTTATCATGTGAACACTCAAAAAAAAAAAAAAAAAGTCTAATAAAACATTTGCTTAAAACATTACAATACATTCTATAGACCTTATCTTTAGAATTCTGTCTTTGAACTTCCATTTTTACAGTAGATCTGTAATATCGCTCTTGAAGTGTAATTAGCTGGTGAAGTGGATTTACTTATTGAGTAGGTCTACCCCATTGAAAAAAAATATATAAATAAATTTTTTAAAAAAACAGCATATACTGGTTAGGTGTGTTTTGAAGTATGACTGCTGGTTTGAGCTGGTTTAAGCCGGCCCTTAGCTGGTCATGAGTTGGTTTAAGCTGATCATGAGCTGGTCAAAAGCAACTAGCTCCTGCTCAGGACCATCTTAGGACCAGCAAATGACCAGCTAAGAACCAGCTTAAACCAGCAGTCATGCTTCAATGCTGGTGTTTTCAACAGTGACTATAGAGTTCACAAAATTTATTATGTGCATTGTAATGTTTGAAGTGGATGTCATAACAAATGTGACCTTGGACCACAAAAGGGTCAATTTTTGGAAACTGAGATTTATACATCATCTGAAAGATGAATAAAAAAGCTTTCCATTGATGTATGGTTTGTTAGAACAATATTTGGCCGAGATACAACTATTTGAAAATCTGGAATCTGAGGGTGCAAAAAAATCAAAATACTGAGAAAATCGCCTTTAAAGTTGTCCAAATGAAGTCCTTAGCAATGCATATTGCTAATCAAAAATTAAATTTTGATATATTTACGGTAGGAAATTCACAAAATATCTTCATGGAACTTGATCTTTACTTAATATCCTAATGATTTTTGGCATAAAAGAAAAATCGATAATTTTGGCCCATACAATGTATTTTTGGTTATTGCTACAAATATACCCGTGCTACCTAAGACTGGTTTTGTGGTCCAGGGTCACAAATGTTAGTAGGCCGGGAAGATTTTAAAACAAGCGGTTTATTCACAAATCCATAAGATCTTACTGTCATGCTGTGGGGCGGAGCTACACAAGGTCTATCCACCTTTTTCTTCAACGCAGATGTAAGCCTATGGGTGAGACTTCCAGTTCATTAGCCGTTATAGGTAAATAACGAGAAAAATAACAACGTGCAGTAAACGGTAAAACTGTTTGCACTACAAACCAGTGTGTTCATAATTAAGATTATACATTAAAATAATATGGTAAGACACACCAATTTTCAATATCAAGCAGCAAAACAAACTCTTTTGTACAGCTAAAAATTACATATGGCCGTGCCCATTTTTACAGCAAGAAAAAGGTGGATACTGTAAGAATGTGAGTAGTATTAATGTAATCCGGACATACTACATCCATCATGTTGTCATTGTCATGTGACAATGTCATTCACAAAGCCTCTCCAGTGGCCTCATGGGATAGTAAAGTGTCCATTACATGTGCACGTCAGAATCTGGATAGAAACAGTAATGCAACTTTTGCGTGAGAATGCAAAAACTTTGAAATACAAATTTTCTTCCCTGCCTTTTTTCCCCCTCCGTGGACCACTTTTACAAGATTTTATGGTGCTCTTGGATGCATCCGAAAAAGCCTATTCTCTGAGTAGCTACTTCTTTTGAATAAGTAATAACTTTGCGGTTGTTAAAAAAGTTTGTTCTAAATATTATGAATATGTGCAGTATGAATTTAATCTAAACGTATTACTATCAATCACTATCTACTATAATCACTATCTACTTGCATAAGATCTTCTGCCTAAGATCTCCTGTTGTTTTTCAACATCAGTGTTGCGTGCAACATCATAAGGGTAAGTAAATGCTTTTCAGTGTTCAGTCCAAAAGTGCTTTGGAGGCTACATGAGCACCTCAGAGTACCGTTGCCTCCAAACTCCTCATTGCTTGACCCTCTCTGCCCTGTAATATCACACCTTTGCCTAGCTACGGGGATGCTACACCTCCATCTTGGTTTTTCTGAAGGGGCCGAGGAGTGCTATTTCCTGTGCTGAGCGTGAAAGAAAGAAAACGAAGAAGAAAAAAAGAACAGAGAAAGAGGGAGAGAGAGAGAGAAAGAGACTGCTGCAAAGGCCTCTGGGTATTGGCTGGTTTGTGGTTAGGCTAGGTCGCAATCTGAAGCGAGAGGAGGAAGGAGGAGCGGGAGGGGGGCTTCCACTTTCCTTCCTACCGCTCACCAAATTGATACAGCCACTGCCAAGGGGAAACTCCCAGAGCGGGACCCATTTAGGGCAAAACAGGCCAAAAAAGTACAAAAATAAGATGGCAGAACCCTAAAGCTCGCAGAGAACTTTGCACTCACTCGAGGAGGGAATGCACTTCAACGACACGAGCAGAAAAGCGAGGGTTGTGTGTTTGCACCTGTGTGGAGCCCGGCTGAAAGGAGATGTGTGGAAAGAGACATCTGTGGAGAGGTGGAGGAAAGTGAGAGAAGGCTGGAGGGAGTTGTATGTGTGGGGAGAGAGAGACAGATAACTGGAGGAAAACTGTGAAACAGTGGTTTGATAAAAATGGGTGCACAGCTGTCAATAGCTGAAGTGAAAACAGGAAACAAATGAAGATGACATCTCCCGACACATCTGACAACCCCATGATGACATTCAGAAGGTATTTTAGGATGCAAGTAGGAGTGAGAATTCACGGGCGGACGTCACAAAGCATGAGTTTTGACCTCTGTCCGATCACACAGACCCCTGGCTCAGTATCGCGCCATACCCTCCTTGTGGGTACGAGGCAGGCATTAGGCCTCACAATCTGAGTGTTAGCAACTTGCTCGCTCTGTTCACACTCTCACATCCTGAGCAGGCGTTTGAGCGTTGCGGACTGAAAAGGTCAGTGGAACGTAACCACAGAGGAGCTGAAGGAGCCAGTTAGCTGTGACAACCAAAGGCCTAACACTGGTCTCACATCTCTGTATGGAGTGTGGTGTCACTTACTCAGCAAACCCTTATCGCAGAGATGTTCCTGACACTGTGGAAGTGTTTCCAGACACTTGACAAAATGCCAATAACAACAAAAGTATAATTAATATTTTAATTTAAATAAATTGAGTTTATTTTTATTAAATGTTTCATTTCATGTTAAGTTTAAAATATAATATTTCATTGAATAAAATATTAAAATGTTATTAAATTGTTAAAAATAAGCAATGGACAATAACAGTGTAGAAACATTTCAAGAAGCATGCAGTCATGGCCAAAAATATCGGCACCCTTGGTAAATATGACCAAGAAGGCTGTGAAAATTAATCTGCATTGTTAATCCTTTTGATCTTTTATTTTAAAAAATCACAAAAATCTAACCTTTCATTGGATAATAAGAATTTAAAATGGGGGGAAATATCATTATGAAATAAATGTTTTTCTCAAATACATGCTGGACACAATTATTGGCACCCCTAGAAATTCTTATGAGTAAAATATCTCTGACATATATTCCCATTCATATTCACAATTTTGAGCACTCCAGGGTGATTATGAACATGAAATTATCCAGCCATGGCTTCCTGTTTCACAGAAATATAAATAGGAGGGAAAACTAAACCCAAATTCCCTTAATCATCCATCACAATGAGAAAAACCAAAGAATATATTTCTGATGTGCAGCAAAAGATAATTGAGCTTCACAAATTAGTGAAGTGGCTTTAAGGAAAGAGCTAGAGCAGTGAAAATTCCCATTTCCACCATCAGGGCAATAATTAAGAATTTCCAATCAACATAAAATGTTACGAAACTGCCTGGAAGAGGACGTGTGTCTATATCGTCCTAATCCACGGTGAGAAGGAGAGTTTGAGTGGCTAAAGACCCTCCAAGGACCACAGCTGGAGAATTGCAGAAAATAGTTGAGTCTCGGGGTCAGAAAACCTTAAAAAAATTGTCAAACAGCACCTACATCACCACATGTTGTTTGGGAGGGTTTCAAGAAAAATTCTCCTCGCTCATCCAAAAACAAACTCCAGCATATTCAGTTATCAGACACGACTGGAACTTCAAATGGGACTGGCTTCTATGGTCAGATGAAACTAAAAAATTTGCTTTTTAGCAGCAAACACTCAAGATGGGTTTGGTGAACACAGGGATAAAAAGTACCCCATGTGTACAATGAAATATACTGCTGTATTTTTAATGCTGTGGGCCTATATTTCTGCTGGAGGTCCTGGACATCTTGTTTAGACACATGGCATCATGGATTCTATCAAATACCAACAGATAAAAAATCAATAAGTGACTGACTCTGTTAGAAATCTTATAATTGGCCATGTTTGGATCTTCCAACCGTACAATAATCCAAACACAAACCTCAAAAACAACATAAAAATGGGTCACTGAGCACAAAACCAAGCTTCTGATATGGCCATTCCAGTCCTCTGACCTGAACCCTGTAGAAAATGAGTGGGGTGAACTGAAGAGAAGAAGCACCAACATGGAGCTGGGAATCTAAAGGGTCTGGAGTGATTCCGGCAAATGGAGGTTTCAAAAAGTAATGAATACAGGTGCATCTCAATAAATTAGAATGTCGTGGAAAAGTTCTTTTATTTCAGTAATTCAACTCAAATTGTGAAACTCGTGTATTAAATAAATTCATTGCACACAGACTGAAGTAGTTTAAGTCTTTGGTTCTTTTAATTGTGATGATTTTGGCTCACATTTAACAAAAACCCACCAATTCACTATCTCAACAAATTAGAATATGGTGACAAGCCAATCAGCTAATCAACTCAAAACACCTGCAAAGGTTTCCTAAGCTTTCAAAATGGTCTCTCAGTTCGGTTCACTAGGCTACACAATCATGGGGAAGACTGCTGATCTGACAGTTGTCCAGAAGACAATCATTGACACCTTTCATAAGGAGGGTAAGCCACAAACATTCAATGCCAAAGAAGCTGGCTGTTCACAGAGTGCTGTATCCAAGCATGTTAACAGAAAGTTGAGTGGAAGGAAAAAGTGTGGAAGAAAAAGATGCAATACCAACCGAGAGAACCGCAGCCTTATGAGGATTGTCAAGCAAAATCGATTCAAGAATTTGGGTGAACTTCACAAGGAATGGACTGAGGCTGGGGTCAAGGCATCAAGAGCCACCACACACAGACATGTCAAGGAATTTGGCTACAGTTGTCATATTCTTCTTGTGCGTCTTACCTGGGCTAAGGAAAAGAAGAACTGGACTGTTGCCCAGTGGTCCAAAGTCCTCTTTTCAGATGAGAGCAAGTTTTGTATTTCATTTGGAATCCAAGGTCTTAGAGTCTGGAGGAAGGGTGGAGAAGCTCATAGCCCAAGTTGCTTGAAGTCTAGTGTTAAGTTTCCACAGTCTGTGATGATTTGGGGTGCAATGTCATCTGCAGGTGTTGGTACATTGTGTTTTTTGAAAACCAAAGTCACTGCACCCGTTTACCAAGAAATTTTGGAGCACTTCATGCTTCCTTTTGCTGACCAGCTTTTTAAAGATGCTGATTTCATTTTCCAGCAGGACTTGGCACCTGCCCACACTGCCAAAAGCACCAAAAGTTGGTTAAATGACCATGGTGTTGGTGTGCTTGACTGGCCAGCAAACTCACCAGACCTGAACCCCATAGAAAATCTATGGGGTATTGTCAAGAGGAAAATGAGAAACAAGAGACCAAAAAATGCAGATGAGCTGAAGGCCACTGTCAAAGAAACCTGGGCTTCCATACCACCTCAGCAGTGCCACAAACTGATCACATCCATGCCACGCCGAATTGAGGCAGTAATTAAAGCAAAAAGAGCCCCTACCAAGTACTGAGTACATATACAGTAAATGAACATACTTTCCAGAAGGCCAACAATTCACTAAAAATGTTTTTATTTTTATTTATTTTTTTTTTTTTTATTCGTCTTATGAAGTATTCTAATTTGTTGAGATAGTGAATTGGTGGGTTTTTGTTAAATGTGAGCCAAAATCATCACAATTAAAAGAACCAAAACTACTTCAGTCTGTGTGCATTGAATTTATTTAATACACGAGTTTCACAATTTGATTTGAATTCATGAAATAAATGAACTTTTCCACGACATTCTAATTTATTGAGATGCACCTGTAAAAGGGTGCCGTTAATTGTGGCCAATGTGTATTAGAGAAAAACATTTATTTCATAATGATATTTCCTCCATTTTAAATTCTTATTATTCAAAGAAAGGTTAGATTTTTATGAAATTTTTAAATAAAAGATCAAAAGGATTAACAATGCAGATTAATTTTCACAGCCTTCTTTGATCATATTTACCAAGGGTGCCGATATTTTTGCCCATGACTGTATAAACTTAACATAAAATGAAATGTTACATTTAATTTGATTGCTATATTATTTTTGTTAATTTAAAAAATAATTAAAAACAATTTATATTAAACTAGTATAAAATATTAAATTAATGAGAAATAAAACCTTCTATTTTGTATTTTAACTTTTTTGATACCCCTTTTCACCTATATAAAACATCCTGGACTTCTCTAAAATCTGTTCATGAAATCCATCTAGTGTTATTTTAGTATGATTGAGATACTATTATAGTTTTTATTAATATTTGAAATTAATTTATTTTTTATCTATTTTCATTTTAGTTAAGATTTTATTAGTTTTGCGTGCTTTATTTATTTTTTTATTTGTATATAGTTTTTTTATTATTTTGTTTTCAGTTTTAGTTTTAATTATTAGTACATAAAGTTTAACTACAATAAAATAATAAATGTTATGGCATCTAGCGGAATTTTTCAATATTTCATTTCAAGTAATTTTTTTTCTTTTTCTTTTTTAAATCTTATTACTGTTCTAGTTTTTGCTAACTATAAAACACTGGGTCCATCGTGGGCTGTGCTTTCTCAAGAACAAGTTCAAGCTGAAACTTATTGGCTGCTTTTGTTTTACTACCTGTATCAATTTTAGTGTTTCAGTTAATTTCAATTAATTTTTTTTTTTTTTTTTTTTTTTAAAGAAATTCATATGTAGGTACAATTTATTTATGTATTTATTTATTTTCAAACATTACAGCCCTGAAAGCCTTTAGATCAAAAGTTTTTAAAGATCACAAGAAACATAAATTCGGTCAAATTCCAACCTTTTGGTCGTGCAGCTCTTTGATTACATCACTTGTACTGTCTAGCCCACATAAACGTATGCGACAAACTACATTTGGCATTGTGCCGCCTTCTCCAAATGTCACAGAGACCGCTGTGTCTCCACTGTACTGTAATGAGTAGGAAGACTTTTGGTAGTAGCCTAACTGTGGATAAAGTCGTGTGTGTGGGCTGGTATTGGTTGTCTGTGAATGGTACGATCAGTGAGAGGTTATGGCAGGTTAGATGTGAAACACTTGAACAAATGACACAGACACACACAGCTTGGGTGGAGCATTATTTAAAAGCAATTGCTTCTGCCCTGACAGGAGGATCCAGATATCGTACTGTAAGCAGCCCATTGTGGTTTCAAAAAATTGAGGAGGGATTTTCCCTAAGGCATGGCAAGAGATGGATATATATGTTAATCTGTAAAAATTATAAAAAATGTAAAGCAATTAATTGTCTAAACACTGTTTAAAGGAGATCCCATGTTTATTTATGATTCTTTTAAGATAATAATAAAGATAGTGATATGCTCAGACTTGGAAGTGACAGATGAATAGAGCAACCAACACACACACACACACACACACACACACACACTGTAGGCACATACCACATACACACAACCATCTACCAGCCCTCATGAGGCCTTGCATTATAATAGTAATGTTTGATTCGCATTGTTGTTTTGAGGCTATTCATTTTAATGATTCACTTGAACAATACACAAAAGATTTGTAAACTTGACTGTAAGGGAGTAAAACCATCAGGTAGACACAAACTGATAATTGATCATGATCAAGTTGGTTAAAATATATAGTGCTAAATATAAAATATAGCGATAAACAGCAATTTTTCTACTAAGACAAATGAGACCTCGTTGACTCAAAAGAATCGGTGAATCATTTTTGAACCGATTTATTGAAACGAGCCGTCCGAACGAACCGGTTCGCTTAAGTACAAGGTAAACAAACGAATCATAATTCAGTATGTAAATAGATGTTCGAAAGAAGACCAATCACAATGTAATTTGGGAATCTTCCGATGACGTCATCTTGAAAGGTGAGCGTCCAAGTCTTTCATTAACGCAGTTGTCTAAGAGCAAAAAAGCCTCAAAAACTTTATCTGTCTGTAACTCTTTTCCTATCTTTAATGACATAAGTCTCAATTTTATTCTTTCATTTTGTAATGTATTAACACCTCCCTTGTCCTTTTTTCTGTTCTTTTTTTTTTTTTTATTTGTTTGTTTCTACTGTATTTTTTGTTATTATTGTTTATTATTTTTATGTTGATGGTTGCATTATTCTGTGTGTACTATTCTTGATTTTTGAGCATTAATAAAAATTTATAATAATAATAATAATAATAATAATAATTTAAAAAAAAAAAAAGTGAGTGTCCAAGTTTTACATTTAGTAAACTGGATAGTTTTAAACTTTAATCTTTCACTTTCCTGAAGTGTGTAGCATATATAAAATGTGAAATAGCGCATTTAAGACGTAATTAATTGCAGAGGCTTAAAACAAACCCAAAGCAGATTATTTGACTCACACACAGTGCAAATAGTAGTTACAGTAAGTTAAACGAACCGAGTTCACTTAAGTTATAGGTGTTGAACCTTATGGCATCCCATTCACACGTGACTCAATGTTGACTATTATAGGTCATTCGCCCTCTCTGCTTTAGATGATGACGATAAGTTAATAAATAATGACAATATTAAATATAAAAGAACAGTTGATTTGTGGTGAGCATACAGTATGAAGATTGTGGTTTGTATGTGCTGTTAGTTGGTAACTCATACCATTTCTTCAACCATGGCCTCCACTTCAAGGAACTGACTGTATGAGCATGACTGTAAGTTTCTGTCTGTGGCCGTGGGCCTTTCATCACAAAAGAAGTAGGTTGAATAATTAGGAAATTGTGTAGAGTCTGGATGCTGCTGGAGGTTAGTGGTGGGAGTGACTTAATTGTGTGATAGTGGAAAGTTTTAGTGTAGGCATACAGAAACAAACTGACACTTGTGCATGGACGAAATCACTCACGCACACGTGCAAACTTCTGCACACTTACAAATACATACCCATACATATAAAGTCAAGCCTGTGATCCAGTTTGTACATACAGATACGTATGAGAGCGTTCACACATGATGAGCTGGTGTTAACCTCCTCTATCAATACAGAAATAGTGATAGCTGTGAATGTGAACTATCGGGTCCATATACCCCGAGCCACTCGAGACCGCAGGACTGCACTCTTGTCTTTTTATAGAGACTCAGAGCGGGTTTGTCAGCCCTTTTATCTGTGAGAAAAACATATGTGCATGGCTTCTCAGTGGCCCACTTTACCTTACGACAGATAACTGCTGTAATTATGTAACAAGCTGGAACTGAACTTTCGGTGTTCACTTCTTGTCTCTGTGTCTTGCATTGTACATTATTATTATTTTTTTTTCATGTCTGACTTCAAAATGCAATGGTGCATGGCTACAAATACAGTTTTTATACCAGCTGGAGGAATGTACAAAACACTCAGTTTACCCAAGTCTGATGCTGCCTCCAAGTGGTAGAGACTTTTTTTTTTTATTATTCTTCTGTTAAATTTTAATCTCTGGTTTTCTTTTTTTTTTTTTTTTTTTTTTTTTCTCCATTACCTAACTAGTGGAGTGTTTTCCCAAGTGTCCAGCAGATGTCATCATTTCACAAACAATATAGAGGTACGTTTATGTTTTGAAGGAATAGTTCATCCAAAAATGACAGTTCTTTCATTAATTACTCACTCTCACACACTCTTAAAAATATAAATAAAAATAAAGCTCCTAAAGGGGGTTTTTGCAGCAAAGGCATAGAAGAACCATTTTGGGTGAATGTGTTCTGTGGATGTTAAAGGTTCTTTATTAAATCATCAATGCCAATAAAGAACCTTAGATTTTAAGAGTGTTTGCTGCTAGATGTTTTGCATGGAAGACAAAATGAGAAATTGCTCATATGATCGCACTGTTAACGTCTGAGTTTTCTGAGGCCATACAGTAGATTTGTGTGAGAAACACTGAAATCTGATGTCCAAGTTAAACCATTGTAATTTAATTACTTATTTAAAAAGATAAATTAATCTAATTTAAATACTTTCCATTCTTCATATTCAAACTGGCACTTTATGACAAATATGAGAACTAATGCTGTTTTAGCATTGGTGATGTCAAACATGCCACAACATCTTAATTTAGGTCTAAATTAATTAATTGCTAAAAATGAAATGTCAAAGATTTTCAGGCTTAATATTTGGAAATTTATTAAGATTTTTTTTCTTTTTTTATGAGTGAATAATGATAGAATGGCGTACTTTAATGTGAATTTTATTTTATTTATTTGTTGTACATAAATAAATGTTTCTGTTGTTAATATATGAAGTCATGGAATTTTAACCATTTAAATTTTATTTAATTTCCTTTAAAAAGTATATGTTGGCCTAGTGGGGTGGTACCCCGAACCCGAAGTCTTTGTTCATCGTAACAGTTTTACAATGAATAAAACCGTTGCTTCTGGCCAAAATTTCAGCAAATTTTCATTTGTGGGTGAAATATTCCTTTAAAGGTGCACAATACATATATATATATATATATATATATATATATATATGTATATATATATATATATATATATATATATATATATATATATATATTCTCTGTAAATTCTATGAGTTGATGTGGAGTCTTCATTTTATAGCCTACATATTTTCGGAAGAACTATTTATGTTTTTTGGAAGAAAAACGTTTTGACAGTGGAAAAAGTAAATTAGTGTACCTTTAATACTAAAGTCTTTATTATCTGTTGACTGTTTCATCTTCTACTGATTTTGAGCCACGTTTATCAAACTTTCTGTAGTGCCTCTGTGGTCCTGAAGATGGCAGCATCCCATAGCAAATCCTGCTGTCATCTGGTCTAGAGTCACAAGATCTCTGTTAAACTAAAGCATACTTAAATTAACAAACTGAAGCACTTTTGGAGAAGGCGTATGAATCATTACAATTATATTTCATCAGTCTGTTAGCCAATGATTCCATTCTCTGTTCAAATCTAACTCCACTTGAGTCATATGAGGGTCCCAGTGAAAATGATGAGTAATTTAAAACCCAATTGACAACATCTTCACACAGGCTGCTATTATTAATCAGCTCTTAGCTAAACCATAGACTCCCTTACTCTCTTATTCACACAGATATACATTCATACCTCTCTGCATGTGTTTTAGTGGGTAAATGTTTGTTATGGAAGGTCTGAGCAGATGAAAACTGCGAGAACCTGAGTCAGAAAACTCTCGCAATGAGACGGTAGCAGAGAGCACCCACCGAATGGAAAACAATTACACAGTCACTGAATCCTCTTCTAAGTTCTGATGAAGGCGGTTAGTGATGGCAGTGGCCACGTAATGGTGTGTGTGTAATTCAGTAATGCTTCTCATTGCTCAGCGACTCCAGATCTAAGCTGCCTAAAGACGACACAATTTGTCAATTGACTCTGGGCCATTAAAAAAAGGAACAGATCATCAAACTTTAAGGCAGATTTAGATTACTGAATGCAGACTCATTCAAAAGAGCATAATTATGTCATAAGTTGGTAATTTGTACATTGTGATGTATTGATCTCGATTATGGTCTGAGATAGTAAAATTAATTCTGTGTCATTCAGCTCGGTTACTTTCTCAGAAATGGATCATTTGTTCTCTGCAGTTCGTCGTAGACTGATTCAGTTCAGTTAAAGAGTCAAATGTTTGTTCAGACAGGAAATTAAACACAACTATATTACTCTATGGAGTTTAGAGGTAACACAGCTTAATTTGCAGACTATATTTAAAGGAATAGATCATTCAAAAAATTTAAAAAAAAAAAAAAAATTGCTGAAAGTTTACTCACACTGTGGTCATTCAAGATCCCTTACTCACCTGCAGTGAATGGGTGCCGTTGGAATGAGAGTTAATGAGAGTCAAAACAGCTAATAAAAACATCACAATAATCCACGTGACTCCATTACATCAGTTAACATCTTGTGAAGTGAAAAGCTGCATATTTGTAAGAAACAAATCCATCATTAAGACTTTTTAACATTAAACAATCATTTCATGCCAAAATACCATACTAACGTATCCTTCCAGTGAAAAAGTTCATCCCCTGTTGTCCTTTCCCATCCAAATCCACTGAGGTATTTCTTTAGAACTGATGGAAATGGTGCTTGATCTGTGCATATTTCTCTCCTGATTCAGGTGAGACAACTTTTTTTTTTTTTTTCTCCTGAAGAAAGCAATATTACGGATAGAGTACTCAAAGCTTTTGCTTCACAAAATGTTGATTGACTGGAGTTGTGTGGATTACTTGTAGATTAATGTGATGTTTTTATCAACTGTTTGAACTCTCATTCTGACGGCACCCATTCACTGCAGAGGATCTATTGGTGAGCAAGTAATGTAATGCTAAATTTCTCCAAATCTGTTTCGATAAAGAAACTAACTCACACTCAGGTCATTCGAGATGTAGCTAAGTTAAATTTCAGCAAATTTTCATTTTTGGGTGAACTACTCCTTTAGAGAGTCAAATGTTTGTTCAGACAGGAAATTAAATGCAAACATATTACTATATGGAGTTTACTAGATAAGATAACACCGCTTCATTTACAGCCTATATTTAAATCAAAGTTTTTACATTGATTGACACTTTAATAGGACTGCTTTTTTTGCTTGGATGACTAACACCTGAGTTATTATTTCAGTTCAGTTTGTACCCTGAACCATTTCTGCCCACTTCTGTAGCCATAATACATTCAGTCTGATATAATCTCTAGTGATTCTGATGGTCTGTCGGGAAATAGCATTTCCTGAATGTAAATAATTTCAGTTTTTTTCCCAAAATTAAGTAATTCTCTGGCACACGATGCTGTTAGTCTTTTGTGGCAGGCTGTTGAGCGTCGATGCCGTTTGAATGCAGGAAGTGTAATGGGAGATAGCAGGGGAGAGAAGGACACTGGTGGAAATAAGCTCTGCCTAGTTTGATAAAGCCGCTTCATTACTTGGATATTGTGTGTCTGGAATCATTATGCACGGAAGGGCCTCTGGAGGCTCAGGTTTTATTGGCGGTCCTTGCACAGCTAACTCTCATCCATTAAACAAATCATGGAGTCATGTATTAGATTAGCTCTACACCCGGCATCAAGGGTGTTTTTTGTCAACCGGCGGAACCTCTGCTATTCACTCTCCTAATCCGGAGAGTGAATTATGCGATTGAGAGCATCTGGAAGATCACACATACCATTCTGAGAGATTTATTAAAGGAACAAAAAAGCCCATTCGAATATTTTGTCGCTTAATTGTGTTGTTTGCTCTTGAGCTGACAAATGAGAACAGGAAAGCATCTTGTTAAGTGACAGCCGATGTTTTATAATATTTAATCAAATTGCAAAACTTAGTTGCTTCTTAAAAAGAGCTTGTCATATGCATATAATAAGAAGGACAAGAAGCCAATGTCATTTGCAGGGCTGTATGCTTGGGTGGAAACAGCTTGATCTCCTGCTGGCTCTGACCCTCGGTAACCCCAGAGGTGTGGTTATGCCTCCCTCCTGTGGTCAAAGGTCAGTACTACAGTTACTATGCAGTTACGACACACACCAGGAGAACAGGCTGTCAAACCCTTCTTTGACTCCATCAGAAATGTGATGTGAAAAGCACAGTTTACAGAAATAAGGATGAAGTGAAAATGAAAGTGCATAAGATTTTCTGGGTCAGCCTAGTTTCATTTAATCACCACATGAGTGTAAGCCATATACATACATATATATATATATATATGTGTATATATATATATATGTATATATATATATGTGTGTATATATATATATATATGTATATATATATATATATAAATATATATGTATATATATATATATATGTGTATATGTATATATATATATATATATATATATATATATATATATATGTATATGTATATGTATATATATATATATATGTATATATATATATGTATATGTATATATATATATATATGTGTATATATATATATACATATGTGTATATATATATACATATGTGTATATATATATACATATATATACATATGTATACATACATACATACATACACACACACACACACACTTTATTATATATGATTTTTTTATGTAAAAAAGTGTATATGTGTTTCAGTTACAAATACCTTGTAATACGAATATAATAAACATAAATCTTGTAATATTATGTAATATTGCATATATCTTGTTACATATATTTTGTAGTAATATTTACAGATATATATATTGAGGTGCACTAAAACATTGGCAGTTTTAGTCAAAATCAAAACAATAGCATATCCAAACTTTGCATTGTATATTTCTTTTGTTCTTGAGTAATGTGACCTGTTTATATGAGGGTGTGTGTGAAGCATACCAGATGCTTTACTGTATCATTGCGTCTGACTGTCCTCGTCTTTGATAGCAGGTGTGAACGACGTGCAGTGTTTCATTGAAGTGACTTGGCTAAGTGTCAGATTGTAGCTTGTTGGTCCGAACCAAGAGTTTTTCTACTTTAGAGACCCAGGGATGCTCAACTAAGTCACGTGCTACTAATATAGAAAGCTAGATTTTCTCTGTAACACTTTATAATAGTGTTCCTTTCATTGATAACACTGCAAGGCTCACACAGTAATAGATGCCTTTAAAATATCCGGAAATTTTAAGATTGAGATTTCCAGCTCTGGAGAAGTCATGGAAATTCATTAAATCAATATACATGGTTATAGTATATAAAATGCTATATTGTGATTTTTAAAAATCATTACAGTAATCTAAGTGATCGAGAAGGTCATAAAAAGATTATGTAAATTCATTGAAATCTGGCATTAGAAGACTGACAAACACGAAGCTTGTACCGTCTATATTATAAATATTATAAACCATTTTTAGAGATATATTAAGGCAATGTGTGTTTTATATGCACATAGCCTTCTATAGCCAGGCTTTACAAAATAAATAAATAAATAAATAAATAAAAATAAATAAAAAGGCTGGGGTGGTCCTGTGGTGCTACATAGGATTTCCCGTGGAAATGCTATGGTACTTTTTGATACTTTTGTAAGTGTCCTACACATAACTTCTGTAGAGTTTTATTCGAAATAACGACGTCAACACGCGTTCTCCGGAAATTCATGATGGGAGAACCTTTGAAAACCTCTTGAAATGTGAACAAACGCCCAGTTGAAGAAGACGGCGTATGCAGGACAAGACAGGTGTATTTAGAAGCCAGCGCTTCTTGAGCCAATCAAAAACTTAAGCTGAGAGTGAGGGGGCGGGTTCTTGTCTAATTATACAGACTTTAGACCAATCAGATCAGCGGAGGGCGGTGTGGAGTTTGGTGGGGGCGTGTCTTAGGCTTTGTGCCGTCGCAGCGCTGAAGAGCGTCTGAAGAGAGTAATGGCATGAGCCTCTTGCGTCGAGATCCTGTCAAAGCACTATACAGCGAATTTCTCGCACCTGAACTTTTGCACTCTTTCCTGAGGACTATTTTACTATTTAAACGGGTCACGCTATTTACTCTGACACGCAACAGCAGCACTTGAGAAGTCACTCCACCGCAGTTGCGTTCCTGTCTTAAGACATTTAAAATAAAAGGATATGGTGTTGGACATGTGAAATACACGGGCAACTTCAAACATGAAGCTGGCATCTTCTCTCTGTTGCCTCGGGTTTCTTCTCACTTCTGTGGCGGTCCATCTCAGCGACTCGCAGCAAGGTGAGTAAACGACTGACCGTCGTCTCGTGCGCAAAGGTGTTTATGCGTCTCGTGCGCGCACCTATGAGCTCTGCTTACTTTTCGTGGATGCTTCTCGCAGTACTCATCCTCTGGTGCGAGGAACCATCATTGTGCCTGTTCATTTCTCTTAACAATAAAACCCTGAAGTATATATGCGTTATTGTGATGGTAAATGAGTGCCATTCATTCAGCATCACAATGATGCATAGATTTCACGCATAGAGTCTCTTATGTGTGTTGGTGTGAAATAAGCTGGCATACAGTTGGAGCAGTGGCACTGATAGCGCAGAATGGCACTGTTGAAGTGGCACTGAAAGGGGCATTCAGTCTCACTGGACGTTTGTTTTGTTATTCTCAGCCCGTACACTGTCTGAGAAAGACTTGGAGTGGTCATTGTTTTCCATGCATGTGAAAAGTCACTTCTGTTGCCTTTAGTCGAACCTCTGGTGCGTGTGACTGCTTTATGGTTGACTTTTCGGGGGCTGAAAACTTAAAATGTCAGCGTGCAATCAAATGCACAATATTTGATTCCTCATCCGTTTCATTATTTTATTTATTTATTTTGATTTAGAAATGCAAAAATACTGTTATATGTAAGCTATCTTACTGTGTCATTTTAGTAGGAATTCATGGTCTATTCCGAATGTGTTTTATGGAAAAGTTTGCTCAACTAAACAGACTCATTGTGTTTGGAATGCAAATAGCTTTTCGGAAAATGTAACACATAACAAGATTGGCAGGTTTGCTGTTTTATGACATAAGAATAACCTGAATACGCATCAATGTGGTGTTCAGATCTCCACATGGTGGTAGTATATGAACCGAGATGGTCTGAATCACAAATCTCCCTCCCTCCCTCTCTCTCCCTCTTTCTCTGTAGGCTACTTTATTGGCATGTACATATATGCATGCAAATAATGCATAATCCAAGTATATATAATGTTTAAAAACAATGTTATTGAAACTATAATTGCAATATGTAATATAAAATAAAACGCAAAGCAATAATTTAAGCAAAGCATACTCGTTCTCTCTCTCACGCAAACACATGCATTGATGAATAGTCATCATGACTAATTTTCATCAAGAATAGGCAAATTCATCAATATGAAACCTCAATATCGATTATAGGGGTATGAATGATGTTGTTGCCACCAATCCTCCATCACAGTCGAGCTGAATTGACCTCATTAAAAGCATCCAAGAAAACTTTATAGCGAAGCATTACGCCATGAATTTGAAAACCTCGAAACTATTTAAAATGCTTCTTCTGTGTCTTTATGCGCTGTTTGCGTTGCTCGATTTACCCCTAATCAGTTATTATAGCGAAGATTAGACACACTGACTATTAACTAACGGGTAAAATCGAGCCATTTCAGACGACTAATCGAAAGCAGGTAAAGAGCACGAACTAATCAGGTCTTATGGTTCGTAACTGATCTCAGTGTCATTGGCAAAGGCACGCGCTCCTGACGCACTTCTGCGCTCCGCTCCGCTGCGCTGCTGGAGGAGACGCGATGCTGATCCAATTGTTATTTTAGATTAAATAAATTAAAAAGCCTGAAGGGAGAGCGATTTTAATGGGTTTACAGGTAAAAACAACAACAGCAACACCACTGTAGGATATTCAGCAAAGTTACAGTTGCTAAAAGTAAATAAATAACACATTTATTTGGAAAAGAAATGGTATACTGTAGCTCCGGATTGTTTTCTTTTGCTTGCAGCAGTAGCAGAACCACTTTTGTGTTGAACAGACTTTAAGTTTCATGAAGAACTGTTTTTAAAGTGCAGGTGTAAAGAACATTAACCTTCACAAAAACATCCATTTTAACAGTAATTGTTTCACACTGAACAATTGTTGGGTGGTTCAAGATGTTGTGTAGTGGTCAAAAACTGTTGTAGGGTAAATGTTTCGAGTTCATCTATAATTAATGTGCATGCAGGTTTTGTAAGCTAATATTCATATGGAGACATTTGACATTTTGATACTTGTAAAAATTGATTTGTCACATCAAAGGTGCATTTTAATAGAACATGTGATTAAAAACAGTTTGGCAAATGACATATACTTTTCCATATGCAGGACAGTTTAAATTGAAGGACATAAACTGTCCAAATAATGAAGTATAAGTAAGTCTAAACACTTAATTGCTTTAGTATGTATAGCTGAAAAGTATGAATAAATAAAATATTTAATTTTAAACATAAAAAAATAAAATAAAATGATCTTGTTTTGGTCAATAATATGTTAATTTTAGGAGATATTGTTGTGTATGAATTGTCTCATCAGTTCCAGGTTGTAATATGGGCAATTCATGAAATGTGTCCTTCTGTTGATTGCAAAGTTAATGAAAGGGTTAATGATTATGATGATGATTATGACGATGAGAGATCTGACTACTGCAGTGTGCTGTTGTTTAGTTGGCTGTATTACTCATTATTGTGATCTGTATCGGTTATCGCTTCAGTCTGTCTGAAGACGGCCGTGAATTTAAATCAGCCTCTTCCATGACATTTAGGAGCCGTGCCAGTAGCAAGACTTGTGGGGAATAGTAGGAACACAAATATCAGTTTGTTAATCGGCTTAGCTTTGGATTAAGACCCGTCAGTGAGACTGGCTGCTGATGAAAATTAATCGTTCAGCAATTTAGCTCTCTTTTTCTCTATCTGATCTTTTTCTTGGATAGATTCCCTGTTACAATGGAGCTGTGTAACAAGCATGAGAAGTGAATAACACAGTGTACACTAGTTCATCTGTATATCACACTCTTAATAATGAGAAAAAAAATCCTTAAAATTGTGCCAAACCTAACTATATTAGTGTTATTTGACTTGTGACTGTAGCATAATCATTTTAGGTGGTAAATTTCCTTTTTTAATGTAAGTTGCTTAAAGAAACTTGCTTTGGGAAAAGTGTGTGTTTAAATCAAGGAAAAGCATTCTGTAGTTAAAATGATTCTAAATTGAACTATTAAAATAAGTCCAAAATTTATTTATTTATTTATGAAGATTAAATTTTTGATGACTGTGGGAAAGTAAGTTTTCTTAGCTCACCTCTGTCTATTCTGATCTAGCCTCTTGAGTTTTCACACAAGCTTTTGATTGACAGGTCCCATATGAGGCCAAAGTATCCCACAGGAATATTCTTTTGTTTTTTTCCCCTCACTTTTTTGGAAAAGGTTCACTGCTTTGTCAAATGCATTTTAAGCTTGTGGTCTTCCCTAATTGAATGCTTTTTTTTTAACACCGTTGTTTACTCGGATCTTTTTGTTTTTGTGCTTTATAACATGTAACTCCTTCTGGGGTTTATGATATGGCACAGACTTGTTTGCAAGGCATTGTAAATTTTATTTCCAGGCTCACACCTCTCAAGTTCACAGTACGTCTAAATGTTTACACAGTGCGGCACAGACAGGAAGCCCTGTCAACAAAGAAGGGTAAAGTATTTACTTTTATCGTAGCAGTCGAAGCGCAGCATCTCTCGCTCCCTTTTTATTTCGTCAAAGCGAGAGGCCACAGTGCTACAAATGCCTGCCCACACAGCAATAACCCATTGTCTCACATAGCCCATTTATTCAGTTTTTCTCCATCTTGGTCCAAGAAAGGCAGGCTGACCTCTGAGCCCATGTGTCTCAATAAGAAGGAAAGCAGCCTTTGATTCTGTTAGGAGCGCCAACTCCTGCCAAGCGAAGGCGGGTTCCTGCGCAGCATGTTGCTCTCTGCTCCGGCTCTGAGTGTCTCTCTCTCCCACTGGAACTGCACTGACTGACTGCTGATGCTGCTGCTGCTGCTGTAAATGCGCTGCCTCATCCTTCCAGAGGCTAATGGGAATTTGATGAGTTGTTTGAGGATTTGATCACGGTAGACCCGCTACTGGCTCAAAACGCTTTGCTTATTCGTTCTGTCACTTTCTTTCCATCTCTTAGACTTGTCATAGATTTCTACACTGATTTAACCAACAAAAGCTGCCCCCTGGCTCCTTTGACAGATTTTGTGAGGCACAAGTTTCATAGATGGTAATGTCGTCTTTGGGTGAACTATTCCTTTAAAATTACCATTTTGTCACATTTACTTTCATTGGATCTACATATTTCTTTTGTGCTGCACAATGAGAAATATGGCATAAAGGTGAGTAAATGATGACAGAATTTAGATTTTTGGGAGTACTGTCCTTCTCTAGCAAGATTCTTTTTTATGGTGTTCATCTTGTTTTTTGTTGCATCTAGATCAGCTGGAACTGACATGTATTATTACACTGTTGCCCAACATATGCACTAAATTTGCTCTTCCATATATAATTATGTAAACATAGAACATATGTAACACATATTTACATGCATGATTGTATATATATATATATATATATATATATATATATATATATATAAACAATACTGACTTTACCCAGTTTTCAGTTCACTTTTTTTTTCTTTTTTTTTTATGAGAATTTGTGGGATTTTGCATAAAACATGCTGGATGAAAATACCAGAATGTGCATAAAACAACACGTATGCCTGTTCAGGCGGATATTTTTTTTATTCCGTAAGAATAAACTGAATTTTTAACTTGAAACATCATCCTAAAAACGCTGTGTTCATGATGTGAGGCGCTGAAAAAACCCAGTGAGATTTTATGTATTGTCCAATGATGTCCATCTGACAAATGCACATAGACAAACAATTACAAAATACAAAAAAAAAAAAAAAAAAAAGAAGCATACTGGCTCACATCCTGTGCACTTTCACCAAACTGCTTTTTTCTTCTCGGCATCTAGAATAAATTAAATTAAATGACATGGCCTTTTAGCAGTTACTAAGCAGAATTGTGCTACAATTAGCCTAGTGCCAACAATAAGTGTGAAATGCCATTATAGAGCATGAAGTTTAACACTTACAGATACCGCACAGTGTCCGTAAGGGAGAGACACTGAAAGAAAGAGAGAATGTGTTTATAATGTGGCCTTTCTTGTGAATTTATGTTCATGTGCTGTGTTTACAATCTTCTATTGCTTCGACACATTACTGAACTGCTATCAGTATTCATGCATGCATTGTTTGACCATGGGTAAAAGGACATGGCAACTCATGTGTAATTCATAACGCAAAATTGTTTGCAGACAAAACGTTCAATCTTACAATAGCTTTTCCCAAGCATACGCTGAGTATCTAAGAGAATTGCATCAGACAGTAGCTGGCTATTTTCCTTTCTAGGCCAGTTACACGATAAGTCAGAAGTTCAAATCATTTAACCTCGGACTGCACAGCTCTGTTGGCTAGGGATGCTTTGTCTTTATCTAGAACAGCAGTGATTGCCAGATCGACCCCATGTAGCTGTTTTCTTGATTCCTATCTTTACAAGTTCAGCTGTGATGTATTGAAACAAGAGCAATCTCAGCTTGAAGAGAATGTGATGGAATCGAATTGTTTTGAACTAAGAGAGGCAGTAGAACAATTACAGCATGACAACACCTTTCTGTCCGTGTTCAGGCATCTCTTTGTAACTTTTGATTTCCTTGGTGCCCGAAAATGCAATGTTTGGAGTTCAGTGCAAGTAAAGCTCAATCAAAAGCACTTGTGGTATAATTTTGATTACCACAAAGAATCATCTTGACTCATCTATTCTTTTCTTTAAAAATAATAGAGAACAGTGAGGCACAAGTAAATGGGGCCAATTTTTTGAGGAAATAAATTCAGAAATGTGAAGTTCATAATTTAAGCACTTACATTAATTCCTCTGCTAAAACTTATTATTTGAGGTGTAAAGCAGTTTAAAATCATCATTTTTAGAGTCATTTTGTGGTGTTGTAAAATTGGATATAATTACACAGAAAAGGTTAGTAAGGGAATTTTCACTGGAAAGCGCAGTTTATTTTTTGTGATATTCAACATTATGACGCAAGCGCTGTCGATTGAAATTACTTGTACTGAATCTTTGTTTGTTTTATTGTATGGCTAGTTTGTACGGAGGGAAAAACAACAACTTGATTTTGGGAGGCTGCCATGATGTTGCTAGGGTATTTTGGGTGGTTGCTAGGTAGCTCAAGTCATAGTGATTCATTCACATGGTTCTAGTCCCTCTTTAATATCTACAGGATTTTTTTTTTTCACTTGTTTTGTCATTCACCATGCAAAATTTGCAATGCAGTTGCTTTAAAACTTAATATCTCCTCAACAAACCACACAATTTAGGTCTCATTCATGTCTGTGGTGGTAAAAGAGTTAAAATAGTGAAAAAAGTTGTCATTGGGGTTTGTTCAAACCTCTAACCCTAAGTATGAGTCTTAGCCATCACTGCTATTGATATAATTCAAACATTCCGCCTAATAATTAGCTGCAGTTTTCAAATTTACAGACTGTAGATTTTGTCTGTTTCACCCAAGTCAGAGTTCAGACGAACAGTCAAGTTTAATAATAGTTCTGTTCACTTTTAAGTGACCAGGGTGAAAGAGTGACAGCCAAGCAGGCAATAAACAGCACAGCACAAATCAGTGGCAAACAGCCGCTCGCTATTATTCCATGCAAACTCAAGTTCCACCTCTCGGCACTGACAAAATTCATAACGTTCAGTGCTCTGACTCATTATACAAAGTGCTATTCAGATGTACATGAGCTGCTCAGACGTCTGTGACTATGATGTTTGAGAGCTGCTTTTGTCCCTCTCTCCCAAAGCCAAAAACAGGCTTTGTCAGCCTACAATTAAGAACAGCAGAGGGGCTGTTAATAAGTGCCATTCCGAGGATTTTCTACTGTGTGAGGACAGAGATGGAGAAAACGAAACATTGGCTCTGATTGACACTGCCAATCGTTTAATACAGAGTCATCCTGCTCTCCAGGCTTCTCCTTCCGTCTGCTTCAATTCTTCCTTTCAAGTTCTTTCATCCCTTTTCTTGTGCATGCCACAAAAGGAAGAAATTAGTATGACAATGGATATAGGCCTAATCTTTGCTAAAACGCACTCATTACTGCAGTACGTGGAATTAAAAGCGATTGTACGGAATTAAAGTAAATTGTGCATCTCCAATTTCTTGTCTTTTTTCCCTTGTTGTTCCCTCTGAGATTGCTGACAACTAAGTGAGCTGTTTCTCCTTATTTAAAGGTGGGGTAAGCGATTTCTGGAAGCCAATGTTGATATTTGAAATCACCAAAACAAACACACCCCTACCCCAAAAGGGTCTCGTAACACTGTGTCTACACCAGACGCGCTGCGCCGCAACAGCTAAAGTCTGCCTACACTGGACGCGACAAAGCGACCATTGAAAATCATTTGAAATTTGTGTCAGCACGTCATAAATAGAATGCGGCAGAAGTTTTCTGTCGGGGATTTGTCACACCGCGCAGCATCCAGTGTAGACAGCATCACTAATTATAATGACTGCTATTGTCTATTCTTCTTTGTCGTGCCGCTCGCGTCCAGTGTAGACACGGTGTAACATTGGTTTTGCTTTGTTTCACAGAACTAATCGTTGCCTGGGTTGCGTAGGCTACGTATGTGTGGGGCGGAGCTGTCAAAATAGGGGCGAGACCCTTTTGGGGTAGTGTTTGTTTTGGTGATTTCAAATATCAACATTGGCTTCCAGAAATCGCTTACCCCACCTTTGAGCCCCGCCCTCCTCCCCTTTACGTTTTTTCCGAACTCCTGAATAATGAACTTAACAAATAAAAGAATAATTACAGACTTGTGTTCTTGGCTATAAACAAAATGCATCTCCCTCTAATGAGTGTTTCATGTTTTTCTTTCTTGTGAGGGGCTGCTGAAGGGGCAGTTTCTCTGTATGCCTCACACTCCTTCCCTGTAATCCTTTTTTTAAAATATTCAGTGCTAATCTGCATTTATATTGTAATTAAAGGAAGGCTTTGAGTGAGACTGACTGTTTCAAAATGACTGTGGTGCACTATTGGACTTAATCTTGATTTACTAATGTGTGTGAGTAAATATCAGAAGAGCAGTCAAATATGTGGATGAACAGATTAGCGCTGAATATTTTACTGGTTTAAATTTTTTTTTTTTTTTTCACAGATTGTGATGTTTCCACAGATATAAATGTAAAACTAACAAAAATGTTTCAAATATTTATTTATTTTTTGTTTGTTTTTTATTTATTTATTTTATTTCATTATTTTTTGTGCTGAATATTTTAAGGTACATGTCTTTTTCTATAAATATATTTTATAAATGGACAATTTGAGTGATGGAAATATTTTTTTTCTGTTCAGACCAATGTAATCTTTTTTTTTTTTTTTTTTTTTTTTTTTTTTTTTTAAGAAATGATAATGAGGAAAATAGGAATGCAAAAACTATTTTGTTGTACTTTCTGTTAACCACTATAGAAATTTGTCCAACTATGACATCAACTGCTTTTAATAAAGGTCTACTTATTTTTTTAATGATGATATACAAATATGTATATGTATATGTATATGTATGTATATATGTATATGTATGTGTGTGTGTGTGTGTGTGTGTGTGTATATATATATATATATATATATATATATATATATATATATATATATTCATTAATCATTCATGACTTATCCATCACAGTCACCAAAAGCTAACAATTTTTAAAGTTTATTTATTTTAGTTAATACATTTTTTGACAGTCAATGGACAGTTAAAATGAATTAAGTATTTGATGAGTGTGTAATTTTAGCAACGTTAATAGAACCAAATTGCAATTCTCAAACACATTTCAAACACTCCCCCATCCCTAATCTCATATCCTTTGCTTTAAAATCAGTGTTTTTATCAGTTTTAATATTCACAGATTGCAGTTTCATTTGTTGCCACTCATGGTGCAGAGATTGCACAATTCACCTTTAAGTCATTTCTCTTTCTTTCAGTGTTCCTCTCTGCATTTTTTTTTTTAATCATTGCTGTAAAATTAAATGTTTGTATTCCCTCTCAGGGCTGGATTCTTATTGTGCTGCACGCAACAGACACATTTTGTCCCCACTAATGAAGCTCTTATGGATATGAGCAGTTATAGGTGATTTTGCAGCTGGTAAGGAGGCATCAGGGAGAGGGGAAATAGAAGAGATGGAAAATGTGAGCACAAATGAAAGATTTAGAGGGGAGGAAAAGACACTGAAGTATAAAATAAAGTACTTAAGAGAAAAGTGAATGCTTATGCTATTTATGAGAGCAAAAATGGAGAAATGTGAAATGAAAGTTAATGGCAAAGTGTAGAAAGAAGCAGTAATGTGATTTAAAGATTGCAGAAATATAAAAAGGTGAAAAGGGAAAACAATGAGACCGAATTACAGGGACAGGCCAGCGCTGCGTCTGCTGATCTCTAACGTTGGCCAGCAGTCTGTGCCAGTCTCTTGTGGGCCAGCAGTCACCTTGGTGCAGAGGAGAAATAACGTCAGCCGTAAAGGGACATAAAGCACTGAATGAGAGGAAAGGGGAAAAGGCAATTGACCTTGGCTGGCTGACTGACTGCAGAAGAGATGAGCCATGTGCTGAGCAAGGACTGTCGTTCAACCTGAGGAACGGAGAGATGCTGTCTTTGTGTCTGTCTGCTGAGTTATTTTTCTCTGTGAAAGTCTGTTTTTAGCTTCTTTTTACCTGGAAGTGATACTGAGCGATTTGAATGGACTTTAAAGTGAGCTCATTCTTCTGTAGACGGCAGAGTTGGAAGCCAAGAACTTTTTTTTTCTTCTTGCTTTTTAATACCAGGAACTGAATGATGTTTGGATGGCTCTCGTGAGCTGATTCTTTTTAGCTCAGAACCATACAGTGCAGCCATTGTAGGCCAGTCAGTTTCTGAGCGAATGGCTCTTATATGAACCAGTTATTTTTATTAAATTGATGATCACACTGGTTTATTAAAGGAATAGTTCACCCAAAAATTAACATACTGTCATTAATTACTCACCCTCATGTTGTTCCAAACCTGTAAGACCTTTGTTCATCTTCGGAACACAAAGTTCCGAAGTTTTCTGACCCTGCATAGACAACACAACTGACATGTTCAAGATCCAGAAAGGTGGTAAGGACATCGTTAAAATAGTTCATGTGACATCAGTGGTTCAACCTTAATTTTATGAAGCAACGAAAATACGTTTTGTGCACAAAGAAAACAAAATAATGACTTTATTCAACAACTTCTCTTCTGTGTCAGTGTTCAACACAAGTTCATGAGAGTAGCGTGGATGCGTGTGGTGCAGCTGATGCAGGAGCCAGCGTTCTGACGTAGAATCCGGAGGTGCTATGACTTGTTTACAAGCAGAGGAAGACGCATTCTGTACATAAAACTGTCTTTGTAAACATGTCTGATGATTGACAGAGAGGATGACTTGCAAATCGAAGACTTGCGCACAAAAAGTATTCTCACAGCTTCATAAAATTAAGGTTGAACCACTGATGTCACATGGACTATTTTAATGATGTCCTTACTACCTTTCTGGGCCTTGAATATTTCAGTTGTGTTGCTGTCTATGCAGGGTCTGAAAGCTCTCGGATTTCATCAAAAATATCTAAGTGTTTCAAAGACAAACAAAGGTCTAAGGGTTTGGAACAGCATGAGGGTGAGTAATTATGACAATTTTCATTTTTGGGTGAGCTATCTCTTTAAGTCTGTGTAGTTACTAGTGCAGTGCAACCTGCAATTCAATAAAAAGAACATATACAGTATAAACGAATAAATGAGTAAAATGAGTTAACTTTATTATTATTATTATTATTATTATTATTGCTATTTAAATTAAAAAATATAGTCAGTGCCCTTGACTGAATTTTTGCCACCTCTAAAACGACTGAGAAGTCATCAAAATATTTGTGTAAACAGACCCTTTTGCATGAATTTAGAGATTTATCTATCATTTCATTATTTGGAAATGGAATTGCATGTCTGATTTCCTAAAGTTTTCCCTCAAAACTACTGAAAAAGCTGTCAGTGGAACCACATTCGGAAACAGAACATTATGTTCGATTCCTTAAAATCCCTTAGAATTCCTATCTCTAGTATAAGGTGATTCAGTGGAGTAGAAAATGAAGGGCAGCACTGCAGAGTTTAGTAGGACTTTGGGCTTTGCATAGCAATTTTGTTGCAATGACATCTCTGTTGAGTTTTGCCTTCTGTGACTATTTACTGTGGACAGTGGTGCTTAATCTAGGAGGCCTGCTGGTGACCTGGCTATAGATTAATGGTTTGTTACACACTTGTACATACACACACATGACCGAGACTGAAACTTGCTCTGTAAATGCTTCATGCTGAGGTGTCTGCTGGTTGAATGTCCCCTGCTTCCCGATACACATGCATAAAAACACATTAAACCCCCCAGCAAGGTGAACGGAATGCTGATGCAGGATCATTTTGGAATATGTAGGGAGAGAGACAGCAAACATGAGAGGCGAGGGAAGAGGGTCTCTAATTTTAGCCGCAAAGACTCGAAGGCCAGATATTCGCTTCTTTCTTTTTTCGTTCCCTTTTTTGGCATGGGGTTGAGTGAAAGGGGCATGGGTACGGTTCCCAGGAGTGCTGGGTAAAGCAGCCGCTATCAGAGAGGCTGGACAGCCCAATTAATCAGAACTCACTCTGGGGAGCCACAAGCCTCTGACAGGGACGTTTTATTCTGGCCTGCCACCGGACACCCAGAGTCTGTCATCTACACAACCGCTGCATGTCGCTTGCTTTTTCGGTCTCTATCTCACACCGCTGCTCCATCTTTTCTCCCTCCAAACTTACCCCTGGCACACCCCAGGGATGCCCGAAGGATTATGATCTGTGATACGCAGAAGAAAAATGTATCATACAAAAATTATGAGTCATGCCACCTGCTGTACTGCCTTCACTTCCTACGCAAAACACTTCAGATGAATTATTTATTATTATTGTTATTAGACAGGTAAATTGCATACCAGTGTACCTACTCATATCATATTTACTCATTTACTCAATCAGCAAAATCCTATGTTTCAACCTTCCATCGAAAGCCATAACATCAGACCTCATCGATAACGTCAGTGCGAACATGGATAAAATCTATTGGACAGTACACCTTCTGCATAAGTTTATAATGGATTTTTCTGGTGACTTTTATATTTCTTACACTACCATTTTAAAAGTTTGGGGTCAGGTTTTTTGAAAAAAGAAATTTAATTGATACATTAAACTGATTAAAAGTTACAGAAGAGATGTTTATGCTGTTACAAAATATTTCTGTTTCAAATAAATGCTGTTCTTTTGAAGTTTATTTTCATCAGAGTCTTGGGAAAAAAAACTGTCAGTTTCCACAAAAATCAGGATCATGTGACATTTAAGACTGAAGCAATGGCTGCTGAAAATTCATATTTGCCATCTCAGGAATAAATTATCATTTGAAATATATTAAAATATAAAACAAATACTTTAAATGATAATAATGTTTCAAAATATTACTGTTTTTATTGCATTTTTGATCAAATAAATGCAGCCTTGGTGAGCATGAAAGACTTCAAAAACGTGAAAAAATTTATTGACCCCAGACTTTTGAATGGTAGTTTTTATGGATATGATTAAAAAGGAGTTCAGTATAGTTGCTATAGTGAAAGGCGGGATACTGTGCATAGATATTGAGGTGATTGGAAATGTGAATGGATGGCTTTCTACAGGTACTGCAGACCTACCTGATTAAGGTTTGGATTTGAGTTGGAGAAGCTGATCGTAGACTAGCTGTTATAGTTATGATTTTTTCCCCCAGAGCTGTAATCAGAAGCAGCAGCCAGTGAATTGAGTGAGATAATTCCACCCCAAATTGCTAGCATTTGCATTTAACTATGCATATACACACAACATGCCTATGGCCAGAGGAAGAGTTCCGTTCCGCACATCCTAAGCTGCTTATGAATAATATATATATATATATATATATATATATACTGTGTATGTATGTTTATATATGTGTATGTGTATATAATATTTCATGTATATTTAGTGTTTAAATTACTTTTTCTAGAGAGCTTCAAATGCAGGTGTTGCCAAAGTTATGTAGTGTATAAACTCTGTGTACAGATTGTAGCCCCGCTTTCACACGGCCTTAAAGGGGCAGAGAAAGTCTCTTTCACTCATCTGCTCTCCCTCGTTTGACATTTTCCAATTTTCTCCTTGTCGCTTGTTAAGTCATGGCTTGGGATTTGATTTGAGAGTGATTTTATTTGTGATCGCACATTTCTGTGGAGGGTCGTGTAAATCTTCCGACATCCTCTGGTAAATTCACAGTCTTTTTTTTTTTTTTGTCATCTGTCTTTCTATTTCGAGAGAACAAACTCTTGATTTTGTTTTTATAGCCTGACTAAACACTGTTTGGGGGGACCCACTGCTCTCATCTTTCTCTCTGAACTCTTTCATTAAGGTGTTGAAGCCAAAAGCTAGTGTGCGTGATTTATTTTACTTGACCAACCATAATTGATTACTGCAAACAATATGGTTTAGCAGAAATGTGGAGAAAATCTGTTTAAGGAAGAAGAGGAAGTTCAAAGGAAGTGCTTGGCACAGGGGACACAAACACAACCACAGGTTAATGCATCAGTTGTTAATGAACTAGGCTAATAAAAAAGACACTATCAGTATGATTTTTATGAAAGAAGTCTCTTATGCTCACCAAGGCTGCATTTATTTGACCAAAAAAAGTGAAATATTAATTAAATTGTGAAATATTATTGTAATTTATAATAACTTCATATATTTTATATATTTATATAAATCATAATATGCAAATTTGGTGCTAAATAAACATTTCTTATTATTTTCAGTGTTGAACACCGTTAATATTTTGCTTAACATTTTTATGGGAAGTGGGTTACTTTTTTCAGAACTTTTTTAATGAATAAACAGAACAGCATTTCTATCAAATAAAAAAAAAAAAAAACTTTTGTATAAATGTAAAAGTCTTTATTGTCACTTTTAATCAGTTTAATGCATCTCGCTGGATTTTTGTAAAATTCTATCGTATTTTTACATTTACATTCATGTATTTGGCAGATTATTTTATCAAAAGCAACTTACACAGAAAGTGCATCCAAAGTCAAGTCAAGTCAAGTCAAGTCACGTCACCTTTATTTATACAGCGCTTTTAACAATACAGATTGTGTCAAAGCACTTAACAGTATCAAATTGGAGGATAGAGTGTCAGTAATGTATAATAATAAGATTAAACACTCTTTTCAGTTAAATTTTCATTTAAAGGCATTTCATTATTGAATTCAGAGTATGAAATTTATTCAAAGTATGCATTTTAACAGTTTTGTGTGTTTTCAGTGAATCAAACTCATGACCTTGGTGTTTATAGCACCATGTTCTACTTATTCTGCTACAGGATCTCCATTGGGTCGATTACTATAATTTGTTATGGCCAATTGTGCAGCTAACTAATAGCATTACAGGCATCCATCAGTAGGAACGCCCACTATGACCAGCATTACAGCCATTCGCTGAACTCTTAAGTGTGAATCCCCAATAACTGTATCCCCTGAGTATCCTGAATATCTCCTCGTGTGATCCTCAGGTACTCCCATCGTCTTCTGTGCTTCTCTTAGCATGTGTTTAGGTGTCTACGCTGTGGCCTGTGGAGTGATAATAGCCAGCTTGGTGCTTCCCAGACTCCTCTCCCATTACCCAAGTCCCGTGTTCTCTCCTGGGGTTGAGCCTGTAAAAGAACACCGCGCTCGGAGACGGGCCAAAGCCCCGAACAACAAACATGCTGTCTCTGAGTTAAACAGCCCCTGTGATGGAGGAGCCATCTCTGAGGAGTTTCTTTGATCACGTGATCCAATGTGGAACATATCCAGCATTTTTTTTTTTTCTCCCCTCAGACACTGTGTCTTCTCAGGTAGCTCAACCTGAAAGCAGTTTTGTGGATTCGGGTTTGCATTTATTCATTGTAAATACTGGAAGCTGCAAATGTGGGAGGAAAAAGTGCTGTCTCTTTCTCTATATTTCTCACTCACCTGCTGACAGGCACAGGATGAATAAAACATTGTACAAGACATTGTACAGATTTTCTCATTGGGAAAGAGGAAACTTGTCATTAGTTGTAACTCTTCTTTTCAGTTTACCCAGACGGTGATGGTAATATTATACATTGCTATACTTTATAAAGCAACAAAGTATTTTTATTTTTTTTTCCCACCCCTCTTGCATTTGTTGGTTGTTTGTTCAGCTATGTGTGCTTTTATGGCATGTTTATGGCCCAAGAGCTGGTTGGTTGGTTGATTGAGTGATTGATTGATTGATTGATTTATTGATTGATTGATTGAATGATTGATTTCAAAATAGATTTGATATATTTTTTTTGTTATGTGAAAGTAATTAATGGTTAATCTTGGAAATTGGTTAATTTTCCAGCATTTCATTGAAATGACACATGAAATCAAGAAAACGCAGAAGAAGTCAAGTTAAATATCACATATAAATATAATATTTTATTAATGTGTCAGTTTCAAATCCAATCACACTTAACTGGTTTTTCGTTTATTCTTATTTTAATTTTTTGCTCTTTTTCTTACGTAAACTTACATTTATTTAAAATAGATTTCAACATTTTTCTTCTTTTTGTTATATGAAGGTCAAATTATTTGTCTAGCATGTCACTGTAATATTAGACATGCAATCAAGAAAACAGAAAAGTCATAGTTAAATGTCACTTATAAATATAATATTCTATTGTGTCATTTCACACAATTTGTTGAATTATGCAGAAAAAAGTATTAAATATTATTTAATTATATTTAGTATACATAAAATGCTTGTTAAAAAGCTAAATCTTAGCAGTATATCAATATACATGTGATGTAATTTACACTAAAGTGTATTTTAAGGGAATTTAATTGCTAAAAACATTTAGGCAACACTGCCCGAATGTTGTGCCCAACAAGAGCCCAGATGAAGAGACACTCATGTATTCTTGTTTTTGTCTCATGTGAAATGACAGCACACATCCAGCTCGGCCTTTTTTGTGTGTGTATTCTTGTTTTTCTTTATTTTTTTTTTTGCTCTCTATCTTATGCAAACTGGCTTTTGCATGCATCCAGCTGGGCTTTTTTCCACTTCGCGCTCTCTTCCCGGAGTTCATGACTTGTTCAAGCTCACATCTAATTAGAGTACTTGTTCAACACATGCCCCGTCTCTGCCTGAGCAAACCAAGCTATGGCAGCTATTGCCGTTCCGACCTGTTAGCATAGTTTACACTACATATCTTCAGCAACACTTTTAGTTTTTTTCCAAAATGATCTCCCATCCAAGAACTAACCGAGCCAAACCTTGCTTAGTTTTAAGAGGTCAAATGAGATTGGGAGTACCTGTGGTTATATGGCTGTAATACTTTCGGTAAAAACTTTCTTTAACGTAGTTTCTAAATCATTTTTCATTGTGCTAACGAGCAAGTATGGAGTACTGTAGGTTTGGGATTTAGAGCATAGTGTTTTAAGGAATATCAGTACTGCGGTGCCTTGCAAACCCTGTAATCACACTGTGACCTCCCCATATGCCCAACCTCATCCCACAATGCCCAGAGTCCATCCCCTCACACCCTGCTCATCCTCAACGAGCTACAATCAGCCGTGTTGCCAGTGTCAGTGTGGCATGGGTTTAATTAGCAGGGTATAAGGGCACCCAGCTGCCAGGTCCCATCATTCTAATGGGCACTCATACTCTGTGCCCCTGGGGGAGCTGGCAGGTTCAGCTGGTCTCCCCACTAGCACTCCTCCATGAACCAGGTCAGCAAAGAGAGAGTCTCATTTTCTCTACTGTTTTGTAATTGCATGTATAGTGTGGTCTGAAAGTCCATTAGTGAAAATGGTTGTGTTTTACGCATTAATGAGAGTAGAAGACATGAACTTCAGGTTTGTATAAAACCTGATTATCAAGTTCTCCAGCATGATCTGTGGATTATCAAAAGAGCATCTTGTGCTTTAAGGGAAGCGTGAAAATGTGAACTTTTGTCAAATAAGTGACAGAAATATTGCAGAATCTTGAAATTTTTTTCCCTGAATCTATTCTTTAATTCTTTTTTTTTTTTTTTTTTTTTTTATCCTAAACCCCATTTTTTATGTTATTCGTTTAAATTAGATTTTAACTTTTGGACCCCGCTGCACAAGTGAGATTAAATATTACCATATTCTCAATGCCATAATTGAATTTTTATTCTTAATGTGCTTTTTGATATCATAGCTGTTTACACAATGTTATGAATCTCAGCTGTGCAAGTTATTAAATGTCATCTAATATTTTGCTGCCTAAGAAGCTTAAGTTAAAAATTAAATTTTTGGGGACCTTGCAAAGCTCTACACAGAAGCTTCTGATTCAGCAGATTTAGCACTTTGTGTTATTGATCGCTCTGTTGCTTCTCTGTAACCATCTGTCATGTTGTGAAGGGAGAAGCCCAAAGCAAGGCTGAGGGAACCCAGGATGCTCTTGTCTGAACAGAGCATTGCCGCTTTACTGGCCAGTTTTTCCAATAGTGTCTGTGCCATCTTCAGCTGCAGAGCACAGCAACTTTTATTTTCTCTGCTCAGCTGCCAGCAAGGATTTATAATAACTCAACACATGGGACATACTTGTCCCACACACACATAAGCAGTATTTTTATTTTTTTTTTAAGAACTGTGTTCAGGAGTTGCAGAAGTTGAGTTGTGCTGGATAACACTACGAAGTTGGGTTATGATCATTAACTAAAAAAATTAAAAAATCATTACTTGAAATAAAAATGAACTCAAATAAAAAAGTATGAAATATGATATTTATAAAAAGTTAACTTTATTAACAGCATTTTTCATTTTTGTTTAGTGAGAGTTGAATTAATAAAATAACTTAAGCTAAATAAACTAATAAAAACACTAAAAACTAAAATATATAGACACATACAAAAATGTAAAAAGACAAACAGAATACAAAATTACTAAATAAATTACCACAATTAAAATAATAACAGAAAATAAAACTAAAATACAGTTTTAATTATTAACAAAAAATATAATAATATATCAGTGATACTCAAATTTAGCACAAAATTGGTTTCTCATTGAGCCTGGTTAGTTGATACCATATCATGAGAATAAGTATAAATATATGTATGATTTTATCACGTCAGCCCTAGTTTGACGTCAACAGCATCTAATCAAGTATGATTAGTGTCCTGGCTGCAGCTTGTACTCACCGGTCCTCCAGCCACCACATCTGTACCAGCTCCCTGTGGAAAGTTCTGGGGGCATCAGAGAGGGAGGAAGTGGGAACATTTCCCTGCTTTGTAGCCATCTGCCCCTGCATTTCCCTAATTGAATTAATTAGAGCAACAAACCTGACAAAATGCTCATTAGAGCCACACTTCAGATTGTAGCGAGCCACAGTGAAGTATAGGAGGGGCGGGGAGGACAGGTGATGCTCCACCCCAACTTGAGTGCACAATTAATCGAATATGGAATGGTGTTTTGTTCTAGTATTGTCACATTGCTCACTGTCTGTATATAGTTTTTTGTTCACAACCAATGTAAAAAAAACTCTGTATATATGTGTATGTGTGTGTGTGTGTGTGTGTGTGTGTATATATATATATATATATATATATATATATATATAGTTGTGCTCAGAATTATTCATACCCTTGGTAAATATGATCAAAGAAGACTGTGAAAATAAGTCTGCATTGATGATTCTCCTCGCTTATCCAAAAACAAACTCCAGCATATTCAGTTATCAGACACGACTGGAACTTCAAATAGTACTGGCTTCTATGGTCAGATGAAACTAAAACACTCAAGATGGGTTTGGTGCACACAGGGATAAAAAAGTACCCCATGTGTACAATGAAATATACTGCTGTATCTAGACATCTTGTTTAGATACATGGCATCATGGATTCAATTAAATACCAACATATAAAAAATTAAAACTGACTGTCCATGCCATAAATCTTATAATGAGCCGTGGTTGGATCTTCTAACACGACAATGATCCACAAACAAACATCAAAACCAAAACAAAAATCGGTCACTGAGAACAAAACCAAGCTTCTGCCATGGCCGTCCCAGTCCCCTGACCCTATAGAAAATGAGTGGGGTGAACTGAAGAGAAGAAGCACCAACATGGAGCTGGGAATCTAAAGGGTCTGGACTGATTCTGGATGAAGGAATGGTCTCTGATCTCTTGTCATATGTTCTTCAAACTTATCAGGCATTGTAGGTGAAGATTCAGATCTGTTATCTTGGCAAAAGGAGGTTGCAAAAAGTACTGAATAAAAGGGTATGATTAAACAAAAAAGGTCAAGGTTTGTCTGATTAATTGGCATATCATTACTTTAAAGGCTAGTTTAAGAGTTTTGAAAAGTCTAAAAGAAAGCCACCACTGATAAAAGTGTAGATCATGAGCACAAAATACATCTGTTAAAACCCAAATCTTTCATTTACCTTTTGCTGTCTTCTTACCATTCTTGCTTTGCAAGACCATTGGACCCAGAGCATTAGGATTGCAGAACAGCTCGCTCTCTTGCTGACAGACGGGATGTCTGCCTGACGGGCTGTGAAGGGTAGAGGATTTAGTGCTAATGGTGGTGATGCTAATGAAAGCATGAATGAATAACTAAGAGGAGGGATTGTTTATGAGAGTTGCAGGTGAGGCGAGGAAATGTGCAGTCGTGCTAGCAGAAGCTCTAATGACAAGCAGCTGCAAATTGGCAGTGGTGTTCTGCGCTGTAGTGCGTTTCTCTGCCTTCCCAGTTGCACACACACACACACACACACACACACACACACACACACACACACACACACACACACACACACAACTGTCACCCGGACTCATATCATCCATCAAACTGGCATCTCAGGCTGAGCGTGAGGCTAAAAGGCCATGCACCGATTGGCATGGGATGTCTCCTCACTTTAGCGCATCGGCTTCTAACCTCTTTCCTTTCTTTTTTTTTTCTGCCTCTGACCCAGTTTTTATTTGCAGTTTTTGTATGCATGCAGGGTTTTTTTTCTTTTTTTTTTTTTTGACTTCTAGGAAAATGTATACACTTTTATATTGTGTAACAGGTTTAAATACATACTATATTTAATTCTGCAATGCTATTCTGAATTTTCAGCAGCTATTTGTCCAGTCTTCAGTGTCACATGATTGTTCAAAAGTCACTCTGATTTGGTTAAGAAACATTTCTTATTATTATCAATGTAAACAATTGTGCTGCTTTGTCAAACAGCGTTTACTTGAAATATAAATCTTGAGCCAAAATTTTTGAACTGTAGTGTATTTTCATTAAATCTGAGAAAGTGGATACAGGTATGCAGGAAGGTAGGCTTCCTCAGAGTTCTGCATCAGTAGGTGTCCATTGGTAAGGGACACTAATGCTATCATGCATGGCAGGAGACAGATGATCCAGCACTTCTTGGAGTCATTTTCCTCCTCTCAGTATCTCATCAGGGGAAACCACTGCTGTCAGGAAGCTCTTTTACTATGCTTTAAATTTGTTTTGATGACATGGACCTTTGCAGGGTGCTTTTGCATATGAATACTGCAGATGATATATTACATAATATATTTGTTTTGACCCTTTGAAAGTAAGAGATGCAACCAAAATTCACTCCTATATTTTATACAGTAGATGCAGACTTCTCTTTCACCACATACACACTGCAGAGCTTTAGCAGTGACTGTGCTGTTAAGCATGGTTATGAATTCCCCTAATTATATCTGGTATACACTAGATGGATTTAATAAAAATATGATAGTTGCTGGGAGTTTATTTAGTTGTAGAATGTGGTTGCTACTCCCATAAATAGCCAAACTTAGAAGACTCATCATAAAATCACATGTGGTTGTTACTCCCATAAATAACCAAACTTAGAAGTCTCTTCATAAGAAATTTAATAAAAACTGATGGTAATAGCAATAGTAATAATAGTCTTTTTTCTATGTTGATTGTACTTAAAGAAATTATTTGGCTAATTTGACGGAATTTCAACTAAAAACGGAAAACTTGTATTTGGCAGTTCATTTACATGACAGTGGCATTTTGGGGGCCTGAAAATGTAAACTTTTGAAAACAGGTTTCAAAGCATGCAAAAAATTTTCAAGATCGCAATAGAAAAATGTTTAATTATTGAGTACTTTTTAGTACACTTGTTGTCGGAAAAATGTAACACATATATCGTGTGTATATGGTCATTTAGGACTGGCACGTTATGATGGGACCAGATCATCATTGCTGGGACAGTCACATATTTCTAATGCCAGAGTGCACAAGTACAGTGAATGTGGCATCAGGTGCAAATGGCATGGGGGAAGGTCTTCAGTGTATGTGCCCTACCAAATTTGCTCATATTTTCTGCATTTGTGTCTTTGCGAGTGAAGGCTGCAGTCAGCATCTGGGCTCAACCATGCAGCGTGATTGCATGTGACTGCTCATCTGTCTCTTGTATTTAAGGGTCTGTTCTTGTTGAAGCTGAATGAGCTTGTTTATGCTTGTTTGCTCATCTAGGTATCCAGTTTCCCATCTCCCCTTGGTTTACCCAGTTGAGTTTCTGTAGCTGCTGGAAGCAAAGGAAAACTTTCAGAATAGGCTCCTAATTAGTGGAATTAGCTGCAGATCAAAGAAGACAATTAAAGGTGGCACTGGCACAGGGGCGGGCAGGATGCCGACTTCATTTGCATCACAACACTGCAGCCATGGTCGGCACGCCGGCGAGCTCTTGCTCCTCATTACTGCCAGCTTAAACAATATGGCTGACGGTCCGGCTTGCTCGTTAGATGAGTCTGCCTCAGTTGCGTTAACTGCTCTCTCTCTCTCTGACACACATACTGTACACACACTTATATATATACACTACTTTTCAAACGTTTGGAGTTGGATTTTTTTTTTTTTAATTTTATGCTCTATGAAGCTGCATTGTTTTGATCAACAAATACAGTGAATACTGCAATATGAAATACTTTTACAATTTAAAATCACTGTTTTTGTTTTGATTTAACAAAGCTGAATTTTCAGCAATCTTTACTCCAGTCTTCAGTGTCATGTGATCCTTCAGAAATCATTCTAATATGAGCTATGCTGCTTGACATTTTTGTGAAAATCATGATAATTTTTTTCAAGATCCTTTGAATAGAATGTTCAAATGAACAGCATTTATTTGAAATAGAAATATTTTGTAACATTATAAATGTCTTTACTGTCACTTTTTGATCAATTTTGATAACTGTCTATATCAAAAGGTAGCAGTAGTCTATATTTATCATTCAAAAAGAGAAGATATAAAACATAAACAAAGCTCCTATTTTGAATGTGAATCATGTTAGTTGCTTTCTTCATTCCAGACGGCCATATCGTTATGATAATATTCACGTATTGGAATGCTCAGCTAAAATGATGTAAAATCGACACTGATTTAATATGCTCTATCAGCCAAAAAGCCACCATAAGGATTCAGCTAGTGCCAATGGTGCAGAATAAACCGCAAAAACTGAGCTCACCGGTGCTCAATGACAGGCTGACGTTGCCTGACCATTGACTTTGTGTGTCAGGGCCTTTAAGTGGAATCTGAAACCGAATTCTGACAGCAAAATCATCAAGAGCAGAGCACTGTCATGAAGAATAAGCCAATTCGGGAAAGTTTTGAATCAAGTAGCCCATAAATCTACATAAAAGGACACACTCAAAAATGTTCTTTCTCAGATTATGTGGTCAAGAGTGCAGCAGAAGAAAGCAGACTTTATATGTTTTATGCATGTCTGAGATGCTTTTATCATTGTGCACCATAAATAATCAGACAGTTGTTTTTATTGTGTAGCATTCGTGATGGCCAGACATCATTGATCTCATGTCATACAGGAGGGATGTTTCGCATCAGAGAGCATCATGGGATTTATGTCTGCTGGTTTCTCAGTACTGTCACTCAGTTTCAGTGTATAGCTGTGAGCTCCATCTGAAGTGTTTGATAAATGGCAGGTCTGTAACTGAGCTGACCTCTTGTTTCTGCTGAAGTGTCATTCTTTAGTGCTCAGGAGACCCATCCACACTTACGATGGAGTCGAGTGCAAGAGTGTAAATATTGCTCATTCACCGCTACTCGTACTCTGACCGTTTCGGCTTTGGGCAAATATAATATATATGTGTTATAGTATGAACCACTTTGTATGAAAAGTGAGTGTCGAAGACTCAAATAGGTTTGATTATGAGCTAAGTGTTCAGTGTGCTATATTAACAGATGACTTTCAGAATTTGCAACTTGCAAATCTCTAAAGGTTAGAAATCTTCAACAGGTAAAGTAATAAGGAGGAAGCAGGTTAGATACTGTTTTGCTAAACGCCAGAATAACTAGTAAGTGTAAAAGGTGTCGAAGTCCATCTAAAGGATCTCAAAGTTAGAAATAAGTGGCTAAAGTTTATTTATTTATTTTTTACCAATAATCCTGATCGTTTTAGTCAGTTGTAATTATCGTATTGGAGTGCTACAAAGAACTTTTTTATATGAAGAGGATATGGAAGCTTGTTTTCGCAAGTGAATTAAAAAAAATGTAAGAAAAAAAAAGTGACTTTTGCGAATTCTGACTTTTTCTTAGAATTGTGTGATATAAACTCAAAATTGAGAGTTACAAAGTCAGAATTGCAAAATATAAACTCATAATTGTGTTACATGGCTGCCCACTGCTCCGGGTGTGTGTTCACGGTGTGTGTGTGTTCACCACTGTGTGTGTGCACTTGGATGGGTTAAATTCAGAGCACAAATTCTGAGTATGAGTCACCATACTTGGCCACACGTCACTTCACACATAAAAAATGTCAGAATGGCTCCGCAGAATTGGACTTTATATCTTGGAATAGCGAGTTTATATCTCAAAATTTGAGAAACGAAGTCAGATTTGCAAGATAAAAATCTCACAATTTTTATCATGTATACATAGTCTTGAAGGCACAGCACAAAAAATGTTTTAGCATAAAAACTGTAATAATATATTATTATATATACAAATATTATACTGTGAACCTAAGAGGGAAGAATATAAACAATGTGATAACCCTTTAAATACTTTATTATAGTGTTATAATTACATTCAAGAAATTGTGCTGCTTCATATTTTTGTGGAATATTTTTACAGGACTCTTTGATGTCTGAATAGAAAATTAAATGGCATTTATTTGAAATACTCAATAAGCACCCCCCTCTCTCTCTCTCTCTCTCTCTCTCTCTCTCTCTCTCTCTCTCTCTCTCTCTTTTTTTTTTTTTTTGACGTTATCTAACTTGATGCATTTTTCTGTTTTATATATGGCGATGGACTAATGTATACTCAGGTCGCAGTGTCCACATGGCATACTAATTGAACAACGCACCGCTTTTTATCTTCTTCAAGGAGGGCAGAAGGTTGAGGCTTTGTCTTTTATGAGGTGTTTTAATTGTTCGTCAGCATGTCCCCTTTAGCTTCTGGCGACACCCTTTGATTGATGTTGCTCCTAATCACTATAATAGCTGCCGGTGCATAATTCTGCCAACAGCGTCTCTCCACCGGCTCTGAGAAAAGCCCCTGGAGTGCAGCCTTCTTCTGTTCCGATTGGGCGGTGAAGACAGGGTGAACCTGGATCACAGAAGAGCTAGGAGAGACAAATAAATGCCTTCTCTTCTTAATGTAATCATCAGATGTTCAGCGGCTGTCTGGGAGTGACAGATGCTCCTGTAGAGAGCATGCAGGTCAAATCTGAGCGTTTAGAGATTACATCGAGCGCATATTTCTACCTCATCTCTTTTGTGTGGGATTTATAGGCAGTTTTGTGGCGCTCATGTTCAGCAATTTAACATTTCCAAGTTGGCAGTAACTTTTCAGAAAGCAAACGCTAAACGGAGACAACAATGTTCTGTGATTTTTCTTTTAATGCTTCTCCTCCAGCTAGCCTTTGGTGTTATCCTCGTATTTCTGTCCTCGCAATGCTTTAATTTTCCACATTTATTCAACATAATTTCCTCGTTTTGTATCATCTTTTTTTTTATTCTTCTGTCTTCATCCTCTGTTTTCATTTTCCACGCTATCTCTTCATTACTGTCGGTAAATAACACTCACGAAATGGGATTGTTAAATATTGTAGTTATCTATAAAAGAGCAGCTGTAGCTGAGCTGATAGTGCCGCATGAAGAACAGCCAGCAGCTTTGGTACCTGCAAAGGACTTCTGTGGCTAAAAGAATAAATCAAAACACTCTCTTTCTGAGCTTCCTGATCAACTCGTTTGAGGCAAAATTACTCTTGAATTGTGTTTATTAGACCAAAATTACGTGACGACTTGATACGGTGTACACACAAAATGTTTATAAACTCTGCTGTGATATGCTACTGTTTTTTTGTTAACCTGTCTAATGGGATATATACTGCTTTTAAAGCAATAGTTCACCAAAAAGTAAAAAACTCTGCTATCATTTATTCAGCCTTGTGTCATTCTAAACACATGTGACTTTCTTGTTCTTGTGGAATACAAAAGGAAATAAGAAAAAGGAAAAACATGTTAAAGCCATTTTATAGCTTTGTGCTGGAATGACATAAAGAGAGTAAATTAGATGTTATACATTAATTAAATTAATTAATTATAAATTAAATTATACATTTTTCATTTTTGGGTGAACTATTTTTATTTTTTATTTTATAATTAATGTTACATTTTGATGGTGGACATGACCATTAAGTTTTTATTTATTTATTTATTTATTTTTTTAGGTTAAAATGTATATATTTGTACACTGAACAAATTATATAACGTAAGTTCATGCAAATTGCCAAGTGAAACAGCATATTTAATGAGAATAAAATGTAGGACAAGACTTGATTTAACCCTTCTGGAATTGATTGGAACATGAAAAGATAATAGCGATAAATAGAGTTAGATTGAAAGCAACTTGCCAAGTCAGTGGCAAAAAAAGCTACTGGCTGTTGGTTGGTTATGAATCATATTTAGACAAGTAATAGACAATAGACCCATTTGATATAATGACAGGTGCTTTTTAAATTTGATTTTGACAATAATTATTAATTTAATGGAATAGCACTAGAGACATCCAATGGAAGGCTGTATATCCATGCAAAGTTGCATGATTGAGTTGAGATGAGAGATGAAAAAAAAAAAAAAACCCACATAATTCTCTACTGTCAACATTATAGTCTCTAACGTTCCAGATGTACTTACTTAAATATCCTTTTGTAATATCATTGCACAATTTATATATAAAGAGATACAGTTGTGCCTATGAATACACATGATTACAATGGAAATTTGCATTAGTAAGAGTTGATTAAATTTTGGTGGGAGAATGTATGAATAATGAATCTTATTTTATTTGTACCTTCCTCCATTTTCAGCCAACGGAGACTTATTTTTTTAACATCGTGGGCTTTGATTTTATTGCTGGGAACAAAAGACATTTCCTTCCTTGTTTAGCTGACTGCATTGTTCAAAAACACACTCAAGGAAAAGCCTCTCTCAGCTTTTCAGCCACACTGCTCCGCTGCCTTTTACAGCAATGTTGTCACGGTACAATGGCCCAGGTTTTACTCCCTGGGTCATAATCTATATCTCTTGACTGTCATTTAATTAAATGCCTAACGGCTTTTCCTTTGTGTGCGGCCCACGCCCCGGCTGGTGGAGTGGTATGCTGTGATTTGGCAGGCCATCAATCTGCGGCCGTGTGAAGGGTTCTCTCTCCGTCCGGCCGGCCCTGGAAGATGAATAGATAAATAAAGTTTCATTATGCTCCAGTGTCACCTCCTCCTCCTTCTATGAATGCAAATGCAGCAATGCTGAGGTTGTTCTCTCAGTGTCTGATTCAAATCTTGGATAGTTTTGCAGTAGTGAATGTGAAATCACACACCTAGAATTGTGTTGAGTAAGGAATAATGTACAGCGAAATTGAGCTGGACAAAAATCAAAGTGCTCTTACACCACCCTGAAGCAGTTTATTAAGCGATACCGAATGCCAGACTTACATTTTCTGGCTTATTACACAACTACTTACTAATAACTAAATAAATGGACTTTCTGTTACTCCGAACAATGTTTGGAGAATCAGTTTGATTGTAATTATTTTTGCCTTTCCATATCTTATTTACTGATGATTTGGAGAAATTTAGCATTACGTCACTTGCTCACCAATGGATCCTCTGCAGTGAATGGGTGCTGTCCAAACAGCTGATAAAAACATTACAGTAATCCATATGACTCCAGTCCATCAGTTGACGCATTGTGAAGTGAAAAGCTCTGTTTTTATATGAACAAAACCATTACTATGATATTTTTATCTTCAAACCATTGATTCGGAATCCTCTATCCATAATATTGCTTTCTCCAGTGAAATAGTCATCTTGTCTGAATCAGGAGAGAAATATGCACAGATCAAGCACCGTTTACAGGTGAAACAGTTTAAAACAGTTCAAAACAGTTCTAAATAAATATGTCTGTGGATTTTGATGTGGGAGGACAACAGAGATGGACTTCACTGGAGGAAGCGTTATTATAAATTATGGACTCATATTTTGGCCAGAATTGGCGTTTTAAAGTTAATACACTTTGATGGATTTGTTTCTTACAAACACAGCTTTTGGCTTTATAAGATGTTAAATGATGGACTGGAGTCATGTGAATTACTTGTTGATTATTGTGATGTTTTTATCAGATGGCACCCATTTACTGCAGAGGATCCATTGGTGAGCTGTTCATTCAAAGCACTACATGATTCTGTGGTGGTACTGCAAAATGCAATATTAATTTCAACCAAAGCTGCTGAGTTAAGAAACTAAGGTTTAGCAAAATGTTCCACTGTTCTTCCCACATTAAAATGTATTGAGTAAGATTGAAATTTAATGACTTTGAACATCAATAATGATTGCTTTAATGGCTTTGCATCATAACAAAGAATGTACATAAATTAATATGCTAATATATGCATGTTTTTATAAGCCAGGCTTACAATGCAACACTGTTTTGTAGAATATGCATCAGGGGGTCCTTTCTCCATCTCTCTATCCACCAAGAAGTCCTTGGCATGAAAAAAACAAAAAAACAACAACAAAAAAAAACCTGAACTGAAATATTACCTATGCTAAATGATTTTCTAAAGAACTAAAGAGTAAAATGGAACATGTCAACGTTTACTTCAATGGCCTCAAGCTGTAAAAATCTTTTTGGATGTAGAATGTTTATTTAGTGCTAGCTGCTAACGCTTAAAACGAATGACTTTTTTGTGCCTGATTTCTAAACATATTCTGCTTTTGCTGAATTTAATTTGTCATTTTGGAGTCTAGAAGTTTTGTACAGAATGTGAATGAATCTATGTTTTTAATGGCTTTTGGCATGCACTCCACTTTCTTAGCTGTACATTTTACGTTGTTTGGAAAACATAAACTACTTATAGTAGAAAACTGCAGAAATATGTAGTTTTTCTGTCAGAAAAACTATACCCACCAGGCACAGTATGTCTCCCCTCGCTACTGTACTCAAATCATCATTATCGTAAAACATGTATTTTACAGCAACCTCACTCTCTGATGAATTTTATATCTTCTTTGTCCAATAGTAATTAGTCCAGGCAAATGGCAGAAATTAACAGTTTGTAAAATCTGGTGAGTGTTGTTTGCCAGATGGAGCAGATGCTCAGAGAAAGCTGAAAGATAAAGTCCAAAGCTCAAAAGACAAGAGGAAAGACGGTGGGAAAGAGGAGAGGAACCGTGCGGAAGTAAGAAATGCTTCCTGTTTAAAAACAAAAATAAGAAGGAAATTGAAAACAGAGGGAGAGAGAGTGTGAGAGTAAGTGTGTAAGTGAGTGAGAAGAACACAGAAGAAAGAAATTAGATTTAGCCAATTAGGGTGGGAAGCCACTGGTAATTATCTCTCAGGGGACCCCGATGAATAGTTCTGCATATCGTTTACATAACAAGGAGGAAAGCTTTTCTGACGCTTCTCTCCCTGTTTGGTCAGACAGGGTGTTCTGGTCTATATGGATCTGTGTTTTAAAGCTCACTTTATGTAATGCACTGTCCTGACAGTCAGTCACTACAGGAAGTACAGAGACAACATAGAAAACCACAGAGGGATTTAAATCTGTAATAAACTAAGTTTTGAGATTCTGGACTATTTCTTGGTCACTAATTTAATAAGCAAATCTGTGACATTGATTTATGTGACAAATTCATCCTCATTTAAATCGTTCTCAAATCATGCTGGATAACACGATCATCATGTTTTGTCAAGTGCATGCTGTCAGTAAAGAAAAATGGACATGTACCAAATTCACTCAAATGTATTTTACTTATTTCACTGATTTATATGAATTTGAACTAATGGTCTGAGATTTTTAGACCCACACTCTATAGAAACCCATCCTGGGTTAGATCAGAAACAGAATTTAAACATAATTCAATGCCAGTGTATTTGTTTTTTATAAGTTTCCAAAAAGTTTATAAATGGAAATTTATGATAATCCTCCTGTCATCTCTGTCACTGCTTTACAGCAGGAAAACTCTGAGATTTTTCCTTCTGATATGCATGCATTCCAGTTTCACTCGACTCAGCCGGTCCGCCAGCTTTTGAGGGAGCTTTTGGGCCCTAAATCGTTAAAAAATGGTAAATTGAAGTATATTTTTTATGTTCAGTTGTGCAGTACAAAGAAGAAGTTTCAAAACCAGTCTTTTGACTATCTAAAACAAGACCCAAGTCCATTTTTAAGTCTTTTTCTTTTTCTAGCTTGCATTCTGCTCCAACTGAGTGAGTGTGTTTGATGAAGAGCACAGAGATTCATAACTGCAGGTTATGTATTTCTTTTTTTCCATTTCTCTGCTGGTGCCTTTGATGGCAAAGAGAGAATTAATGTGTTAAGTTTGCTTCCTCTTTTATTAAAGGAGGCTTAATTTAATTAGTCGCCCATTATCAGGACCCTCTGCTGCTGTGTGAAGGTTTCCGTCGCTCCGAGGGAAAGGGAAGTTAGTGTCTCCTGGTCTCCAAGGAGGAAGTGTCCTTTTAATCAGGCTTCTGTTTGCCTTCCATTAGCATCTGTCTTACTCCGGCTAGAACCGTTGATGTTATTGTAGACACGCTGTTTGCACATAAAATACTTCTTTTGTTTTCTGGTGGCAGAAATTCATCTTTAATATTTAATTCCTTCAAATGATGTTGTTTTACTTAGCGCTGTCAATTGAATGACAAATATTAATAAAATTTATTATATGATTTGCTGATTTGATTAATCAGATTAATTGCAAAGTATTGGATACATCCATATTTGCTATGAAAATGGCCCAAATGAAATTTTTGTTTGTTTTAGATTCTGTTTTTGGATTGGTCCTATAGCATGAGGTATTAGAGTTGTATCTGTCTTAACCTGAACAATGCAAGTGCGTAAATGTGTTGTTTTGGCTCAGAGGTAGGTGGGAGAATTTGTGTCCCCTGCAGGATTTCAAGGGATCGGGTCCGAGGAACGTGTGCCTCTGCAGACTCGGGCAGCCTCATTCTGTCAGGATGTGGACGGTCATTAGAATGTATGTGCTGACAGCATTCACTCACAGCCTTCAAACTAGGCCAGAGTGGCACCAGTTCCTCTTCCAAAACATACACAGCAGGATTCATCCTTTACTGCTTTTCAAAATAAGCCTTTGATTGTTACTACCCATAGGAAAGAAAGTCAAAAAGATCCCTAATATCTCAGTTGGTTTTCCTTGATCAGTTTAAATGGAGGTTTTTGATACAGTATTAGTTTCCTCCTTCTCAGATTTTTCACCTTAGAAAAAGACCCTAGTAATTTCAAGTGTCTTCTGTTGAGTTGATCCGAACAGGGGTGCGTTCCCCAAAAGCAACTATGGTCACAAGTTCTGAAACGTACCCCAGACTTGTAAAAATACCAGAAGGTTGTAGCATTATACTCTTAATGTATGTCAGTGCACTCATTTTTGTAAGCACAATTTTTATTGTAAAACATAAGAGACGCATAATATATTGCTTAATGGACATTCATTCATTCATTCATTCATTCACTCAAATTTCATAATTGTACTTTTTATTGTTATTTTTTGTATCGGTCGATATTGGCTATATTTGGGCATGCTCATTCCCTGTTTTTACATTGCATTGCTGTATTTTAACACTCACTTAAAGTTGATCTTAAATTATTTTAATGACCCATTTTTAATGAAATTGAATTTTTAGCACCTCAGAATATATATATATATATATATATATATATATATATATATTTTTTTTTTTTTTTTTTTATAGTGTACATAATGTTTTACCTAAATTAATTTGTAGCATTTAAAACAGTATGTTCATTTTGTTCTATTCTATTCTATTCTATTCTATTCTATTATATTCTATTCTTATTATTTATTCTATTTTTATATATTTTATTTGTTTATGATTATTTAGAATTTTAATAATGGCCATTTACCAGCCATGACATGAAAGCAGTTATCTGTTTAGCAGTATTGGCCAGAATTTTCATATTGGTGCATTGTTGAAAAAGAATTTTGTGGAAAATCAGAGGTAAAGTTTATACTTAAGACATTGAAATTTATACATTTAGCAGACGCTTTAATTCAAAGTGACTTTAAATGTTTAAGGTATAGCCTATATTTTATCAATTCATGCCCTCACTGAGAATTGAACCCATTCTCTACTGTTAGAAGACATGCACACATATGTAACTGTGAACTCCTGAGAAAGGAAAGAGCAACCTCTGAGCAATAAAGCGTTCTTCTAGGTGGTGGCTATGCAGGAAGTCAAGATTGTCACTACAGGCAGTCGATTTTTATTTTGTTGTGATTGTGGTTCTATGATATAAGTATGAGTCAGGTGTCACTGATATGTGATGAGTTATATTTTTCGATATGCAGAACTCAAACCATAGGTTGAGTCAGCTCACAAACAAACAATGTTGAAAGCACCACAGAGGCCCAGTGTCTTCTGAAAGTCAAATGTCTTATATTTTAACATCGAAAAAGTTACATGAGTTTTAAAATGTCTGCTAAACCCCCAGCTGAGGATACTAACCACTTTACATATAAATACAGCTTAGCCTGCAGGCCCCAGTGTTTCTTCAAGTGGAGACATTATTTCATCCTCTTGAGTTCAGCCGAGGGGCCGCGCTTATCCTTTTCCTCCTGCGATGCTTGAGACTTCTGGGAAGAGAGTTGGAGGCCTTACCCTCTGACACCATGCACCTCCTCTAATACCACCCCAGATTCTCATGAGGAAAACAGGGGAGTCCAGACAAGAGGCCCATTGATTAGCCCCAGACAGCTTCTAAAAAAGGGGGTAATGATCCTTGTGATAATCCTTTTAGAGAGAGGATGACGAGGTGTGAGTGAAGGGACAGAACTCATTCACGATGTTGTGTCACACACATTCAAGGCTTGCCTCAGATAGACGTGTGTCTGTGTGTTTTGTGTTAGGGTCAATGACATAATGTTTTTTTTTTTTTTTTTTTGAATGCACCTCTTTTGAATGAAAATACATTTATATATACAATAGGTATTACAAATGTATGGAGATTGTTTAAAAAATTAAATATTTAAACCTTTTTGTTTTTGTTAATATCATGTTTTTTTTTTTACATTATAGAATAGATAATATTAATATTTATGATAAAAATAAAAAGAAAATTTTAAAAAGGAAAAGATTTAAGATTTTTGAAAAATGAGAAAACTTGAAATTTTTTCTGAAAATAATGATTAATATTTGTACATCTGTATCCAAAGGGAAATATTTTAAACTTAAATATTACTTTTTGCCTTGCAGTTGCAGTATTTGATGTTTTAGACACCCTATTTTTTTCTTTGTGAAAATGACTTTTTCAACATGAATACCAAAATTACATGCCTTACAAATTAGATCTTACTGTAAATTTTCAATGACTTTATTCTAGTGAGCACAGCAAGTTATGTATACTGCAGTCTCTGAATAGTGGCTCTACACCAACTTTTATACTCTACTACAACTTTAATACTAGATTAGACACTGTGTCTCCATACACTTTCTTAAGAGCAATATGAATACAGTTGTGCCTACATTAGACTTAATGGATTTTAATGAGAGCATCTCTGGACATTGACATTGTTTTCTCTCATAAAGTATAGATTATTCTCTCTCTTATTGCATTTGCAGATATGGCATGCTGTGCTACTATATTCTAGTTTGCCTCGTTGCTCGGCGCATCATGATTTATTTATTTATTTATTACATCACAGTCTTGGGATGGGTTTTATATGTATATGTTAATAGTTTTATTTCTTACATCATGCAATGTTTTTGACCAAAAATACATAGTTCTGTACATTCCAACTATAGATACACTTTCTATCTGAATAGCTTCCATCTGACACTTTGGCAGCGCTAAGAAATGTTGTTGTGAGGGTATTTACTCACTGATGCACTCATGAAATGCCACAGCTTCTCAGTTTCTTGGTTGCTTTTGCCATTGTGACTCATGGCCATGAGTAGCGAGGCCTGTCTAAAACTGACCCTCGAATGACCTGGAATAACAACTGCTAACACAACTCTGTGAATCACTCATGTATGGCTCATTTAACAGTACTGTCCCAAACAACAATCTCATAATTCATGTGTGAGAGACAGACTCAAAACTAATTTAAACAACTCCTCCGCACTGAAGAACCCTTATTAATAGCATAGTTCACCCAGAAATGAAAATACAGGTTTGGTCTAACATGAGGGTATGTAAATGATGACACAAATTTACATTTTTGAGTAATCTACTACTTTAAGATAATGGCTACCATCGCCACGTCTTAAAAACGTTGCTTTTATATCAAATCTGACACTAGCGGAATGGTTTCTACCACTCATATGAGTCTCAAGTGGCTGTTTAACAGGCAGAGCGTTTGCGGGCCGCTGTTTTAAAACAGCGGGCACCTGTTGTTTTTATAGTAGCGTAACTAATAACATATTGAGCCCCATGCTGGAGGATGTACCGCTCTGTCTTCAGTTACAATGTTAGCAGTAGTGTTAGCAAGGTGAGGTGAAGAAAAGCAGACTTGTAAAAGAATAAATTGAAGGGTTGCTTTCTTGGCCCTCTGCTCAGGCTCCATTAAAACCCTCTTGAGTCTTTCTAACATGCTTATGCATGTGTTAAATGAACATGGACCCCACAGTTAGCAAGCTAAAACCCCTAAGGGAAAGGTAGCTTGCTAATGTGGCTCATTTTCCCATCACTACATTGGCAGTAATGCATCTAAATGCCTCCCAACACGAGCTCGTTCTCTCTCTCTCTCACAGATACAGTACTTCTTTACAGCTGCACACTGGATTGCATAGTCTGTATAGTATTTTTTTAACAACTTCTGTGTTATTTTGCTTTAAGTAAATGAGCTGTGTACATCTTAAAGCTGTAATTTTAGTTCCGGCGTATTTCGCAAATTAATCTCTGGTGTGACTGCTGCAGTTAGCATGGACCCATTTTGCGCATCCATCACAACAAATCCATTTCTCCTTACTTATGCAAAACAATTTGGTGCAGTACTACAGGTGTTTTTTGGAAAAAACTGTAGCGTTTTGTGTGTGTGTGTGTGTGTGTGTGCGCGTGTGTGTGTGTGTGTGAGCGTAGTGTTTTAAGAGAATATTGCATCCAATTTTTTTCTGGGGAAGCTTTAGTCCCATTATATCTTGTATTTCAAATCATGTTGGTATACTCTATTATTCAAAAGTTTGGGGTTGTAATTTATTTAAAAAAAAAAAAAAAAAGAAAAAAAAAAAGTCTGTTATGCTCACCAAGGCTGCATAATGATTAATATAGTAAAAACAGCAATATTGTGAAATATTATTACAATTTGAAATAACCATTTCCTGTTTTAAATTTCATTTTAAAATGCAGTTTATTCCTGTGATGAATAGCTACATTTTTGGCAACCATTGCTCCAGGATTCAGTGTCATGTGATCCTTCAGAAATCATTTTAATATACTGATTTGTTTCTCAAGTAATATAATATAATATAATATAATAAATCTTACAATCTGTATTGTATAAAGCACTATATAAAAAAGGTGACTTGACTTTATACTTCTAAATATCCAGCTCCTGGTCACATCCCTCTGTACAGGGATTCACATAATATGCTGATAAACAGTCTTTGCTATTGTGTTTGGCAAACAAACCAAACCAGGTTGCTTATTGAATCACAAATTTGAAATTATATATACACCTGTTTTGCTGTCAGAATGCAGTTCTTTGCAGAATGTCTATGTCAAGTTATGGCTGTGGTGGATGTGGCTATTATGATTCAATAGGATTTGCCCTTGGTATGTACCAGGTTTTGGTGTGGTTTTGTGTTGCTGAGCAATAGTAGCGTTCAATTTTTGGTGTGTGTGTCTGAAAGTTGGGGTGGGTTAATGTTTAGCTCTATTCTGTTTTCACTGTTTGCTGAAGCTGATAAGTGGTGAGGTCAGCGCAGTGAATGCGTCCCAGAGCTGCATGCTGCTGCACATGACTTCAGTCAATATCATAATTGCAGTGAAATCATGCCTGCTATCACATATGGGTAAGTTGAGTCAACAACACACACAATAAAAACAACGACACTAAAACTATTGACAAAGTTACAACACAGATAATTAGATGGACTTTCAATCTCTTTGGGCCTCTTACCCGAACTCCATCACACATACAAATGAAGCTGTGAGTTTCAGAGTTCCCAGTATTCTTTGATACAAATCCTTACATTGATGCTAGTGAATACCTTTGCTCTATCTATCTATCTATCTATCTATCTATCTATCTATCTATCTATCTATCTATCTGTCTGTCTGTCTGTCTGTCTGTCTGTCTGTCTGTCTAAGTCACCTTTATTTATATAGCGCTTTTAGCTATACAGATTGTGTCAAAGCAGCTTTACAGTATTCAATAGGAAAATAGTGTATCAATAATGCAAAAGGACAATAGTAAAGATTCAATTTTCAGTTAAAGGCAGTTCATCATTGAATTCAGTGATTTCGTCGTCCAGCTCAGTTCAGTTTAAATAGTATCTGTGCAATCAAGTCGACGATATCGCTGGAAATTAAGTATCCCCAACTAAGCAAGCCAGAGGCGACAGTGGCAAGGAACCGAAACTCAATCAGTAACACAATGGAGGAAAAAAAATAAAAAAAAACCTTGGGAGAAACCAGGCTCAGTTGGGGGCCAGTTCTCCTCTGGCCAGACGAACCAGCAGGTTGTTCCATGCTGCAGCAAAGTTACATTGTGCAGAGGACTCATCTAGTTCCCGTGGTCTTGTCTCGATGGCCATCTAGGAGACAAAGTCTTCACTGGGGATCTGTCCCTGGGGCTCATCTAGTTGTCCTGGTCTCCGCTGTCCATCTGTCTATCTATCTGTATGTCTGTCTGTCAGTCGGTCTATCTATCAGTCTATCGGTCTGTCAAAGTTTGTCATTTACTTTACTTATTGTCATTATTTATTAATTAATTAATTTATTTTAATTTAGAGGTTTTTTAAATATTTGGAAAGTTCTTATGAATTTTCTGAATGCATTTCAACTTTATAAAGTTCCTATTTATTTTATTTTATTTTATTTTATCTACAGTTTTGTTAGTCTGACTTGTGTTTTCAGTGACTGTGGTGTGTTTAGAGATCATCTCAGTCTGCTATAGTTTCTGTATTTGCCATTGTTTCTTAGCCCATACATTCTTCTGTTTCCTTTTCCTGTCATAAAGGGGCCTATTGATCATCTTTCATACTCTCTTTTTTTCCTTTCTCCCTGCAATGGAGCCACCATCCCTGGACTGCACCCAGGTCAAGGTTTCTTCAGCCCCGATCACTCTCACTGTTTGGTTTCCGAATTGATTTGGCGAGTTCGATACCCACACAAATCTGCAGGAAAGGTCAAGTGGTTTGGTGGCGAGAAAGGGGGGGAACACTTTACATTCGGCTGCAGTGTTACAAAGACCCCAGGGGCCAGTAAATGTGTCTGGTGCTTAGTGTATAACGTTAAAGACTCAGACTTCAGGAGTTCTTTAGCTCCGATTCAGCTATCGCCTCAGGCAGCAGACATTGAGCGCAAAGCAAAGACACAGAGACAGCAGGAGCGGTGGGAGCTAATGAAGTTGGCGGATTGATGAGCAAAACCTGTGATGTAGGGGTCAAGCAGAAATAAAGTGCTCTTTCGAAAGCACGACAAGTCTTGAATGAGATGCTCGTCTTAATATGTCAGTGCTTGCGAGTCTCGTGTTGGGTGCATTCGGCTGAGCTAACAGCAGAATTAGCAGCGGCCTCTTGTTCTGCCACGTGGTGATGCATGTTCATTTTCATACAGGGATTTTCCTAATCAATGCACTGGCATTTGAGTGAAAGAGTCTATTATTTTAGGATGAGTGACTCAATTAAGGAAATGTGTGCTGTGTTTACCGGGTCTTGCGCTTCCTCCTCTAATGAATTTAGTTTCTTATGTAGACAATGTCAGCATGGCTAACATAGAGTAACCTCAATTGCTTGTTTAAAAATGTGACCAAGTTCTAAAATTAAATGCCAAGTGTGTGTGTGTGTGTGTGTGTGTGTGTGTGTTGGGGGGTATACATACAGTGTATATATTCACTGTATGTATATATACATACAGTGGGTATGGAAAGTATTCAGACCCCCTTAAATTTTTCACTCTTTGTTATATTGCAGCCATTTGCTAAAATCATTTAAGTTCATTTTTTTTCCTCATTAATGTACACACAGCACCCCATATTAACAGAAAAACACAGAATTGTTGACATTTTTGCAGATTTATTAAAAAAGAAAAACTGAAATATCACATGGTCCTAAGTATTCAGACCCTTTGCTGTGACACTCATATATTTAACTCAGGTGCTGTCCATTTCTTCTGATCATCCTTGAGATGGTTCTACACCTTCATTTGAGTCCAGCTGTGTTTGATTATACTGATTGGACTTGATTAGGAAAGCCACACACCTGTCTATATAAGACCTTACAGCTCACAGTGCATGTCAGAGCAAATGAGAATCATGAGGTCAAAGGAACTGCCTGAAGAGCTCAGAGACAGAATTGTGGCAAGGCACAGATCTGGCCAAGGTTACAAAAAAATTTCTGCTGCACTTAAGGTTCCTAAGAGCACAGTGGCCTAAATAATCCTTAAATGGAAGACGTTTGGGACGACCAGAACCCTTCCTAGAGCTGGCCGTCCGGCCAAACTGAGCTATCGGGGGAGAAGAGCCTTGGTGAGAGAGGTAAAGAAGAACCCAAAGATCACTGTGGCTGAGCTCCAGAGATGCAGTCGGGAGATGGGAGAAAGTTGTAGAAGGTCAACCATCACTGCAGCCCTCTACCAGTCGGGGCTTTTATGGCAGAGTGGCCCGATGGAAGCCTCTCCTTAGAACAAGACACATGAAAGCCCGCATGAAGGACTCCAAGATGGTGAGAAATAAGATTCTCTGGTCTGATGAGACCAAGATAGAACTTTTTGGCCTTAATTCTAAGCAGTATGTGTGGAGAAAACCAGGCACTGCTCATCACCTGTCCAATACAGTCCCAACAGTGAAGCATGGTGGTGGCAGCATCATGCTGTGGGGGTGTTTTTCAGCTGCAGGGACAGGACGACTGGTTGCAATCGAGGGAAAGATGAATGCGGCCAAGTACAGGGATATCCTGGACGAAAACCTTCTCCAGAGTGCTCAGGACCTCAGACTGGGCCGAAGGTTTACCTTCCAACAAGACAATGACCCTAAGCACACAGCTAAAATAACGAAGGAGTGGCTTCACAACAACTCCGTGACTGTTCTTGAATGGCCCAGCCAGAGCCCTGACTTAAACCCAATTGAGCATCTCTGGAGAGACCTAAAAATGGCTGTCCACCAACGTTTACCATCCAACCTGACAGAACTGGAGAGGATCTGCAAGGAGGAATGGCAGAGGATCCCCAAATCCAGGTGTGAAAAACTTGTTGCATCTTTCCCAAAAAGACTCATGGCTGTATTAGATCAAAAGGGTGCTTCTACTAAATACTGCGCAAAGGGTCTGAATACTTAGGACCATGTGATATTTCAGTTTTTCTTTTTTAATAAATCTGCAAAAATGTCAACAATTCTGTGTTTTTCTGTCAATATGGGGTGCTGTGTGTACATTAATGAGGAAAAAAAAAAAGAACTTAAATGATTTTAGCAAATGGCTGCAATGTAACAAAGAGTGAAAAATTTAAGGGGGTCTGAATACTTTCCGTACCCACTGTATGTGTATATATGTGTGTGTGTGTGTATATATATATATATATATATATATATATATATATATATATATATATATATATATATATATATATATATATATATATATATATAATTTTTTTTTTTTTTTTTTTTCTTTGATAAAGAAAAGCATTTATTAAGGAAGTACAGGAAGTTGTATTGATAGGACAGATACCAAAACATTAAATGAGGAAAAAGTTGCTGTTTACTGTTACAGGAAAGAGTATTGTGAGCAGTTCTTACACATGCTGGCGTTTCATTTCATTGTGATTGCCTGGACAGTCCTGCAGGCAGACACTTGCTTACACTGACACCACCAGCTGCGCCCCCATGATGTTTTATGGTGTTGTGTCCCCCATTAGGTCCTGCAGTCGTCAACTCTCATTCTCACTTCCTCAGAAAGATGACCTCTGATTGGGGATGAACCCAGATCAGCACATACTGTAATACAAAAAACATTTCATCCTCATTTTTCCATTGTCTTATTCTCTCTCATACAAACTAGAACCTTGTCAGATTTAGTGCATTGTTGATTCTAGAGCTCTGTACATAATTTCATCATAAAGGGATTGCTTCATTTGCTTCCCTTTCCATTTTCCATTAAATGTCGTCGGCTTGCGGGATTCAATTTTTGCTAAGCATCTAAAACCAGTTAATGGTATCAGAGTGGATTTCGGCACAGACAAGCAAATAGCTCTCATAATCATTTCTTGAAAACATCAGCTCTGTTTCAAAGCATTTTAAAAGTGGACTATGAGAGGGTTTCCCATGTTCTCCACCTGACAGTATGAAGAATGAGTTAAATGAGGAGAATACATTCCTGTATTTCATTTGCCTCACAGATTTGCTTTGGCGCTGAGGGATGTGTGCATGTGTGTGTTTGGCATCAAATCTATCTCTATTGTTGTGTGTGTGCGCCACGCGGCTCGCTGGTCCGTCTTGTGTGTTGTCTTGTCTCAGTCTTGATGTAGAGGGTGTGTGTTGTGTATCCGAGTCACTCTCATTATCTTGTACCTTCTGCTCTTCACGAGTGTCATTATTCTCTCCAGCCCTCCATCTCAGCATCGCTCTCTGCCTGCTCCGCATTTAATTAGCTCACTTTGCCAGCCATTTGTTGGAAACAAATTCCACACTGATGGAGCTCTTCAGAATAATTATCTGAAATATGATGCCGGACTCTTTGGGTTGGAACTCAGCCCAAACCTCTTTGAGTTTGAGCTTCTCTCTAACAGCAGCAAGAGTACCACGACGGAGCTTTCTGAGACCCACCTAGTCTTGCTGGGCCACACTTTTGACTATTTGTGTAAAGTCTTGTCCTCCTCCATTCAGATTTGAAATTAGAATTTTTAAATTCAAATTGGATTCCTGATTTTTGACATTGAAACTGGATGCAGAATTTGAATGTAGGTAAATTTGAGCGAAAAGGGGGAAATATGTGAATGTTGGCATTACAAGGCCTTGTTTGAATGTTTTTATGAAAAAAGTTTTCAAAAGCCCTGAAGTTTGAAGGTTTAGGTCTTACAAATAGATGAATGGATGGATGGATAGATTTATCGTGTTTTGTTTTTTGTTCGTTCACCTTAAATATTTTGATTCATCTTTTTGCTTTGACTTGACAAGTTTTGTTGTTATAATGCGAAAATATATTGAAAATATATTGAATATACGCTTTAAACCACTTGTGTAGTCTTCTTAAAAAAACTAATTGTAAAGTTAAAATTTTATGATGGTGAACATTTTCATATTTTGCAAAGAAGCTCACAAAGATAGCTGACGAACTAATTCTGTCTGTATCTGTCTTGATGGATCTTGCGATAATTGCATAATATTGGTGAGAATGTGATATTGTTCAATGCATGTTTTGAAGTTGAGGGGCCAAATATTCTAGTTACGTCAATTTACAAACTAGCCAGAGATGTTGAAACTTAAATGTTAAGTTAAAAAGAAATCAGAAACTGCAAGTTGTATCAGTTGAAAACATTTAAGCTTTTTAAGCAACTAAACTGCAAAATATATTTTTACACAATAGATATAGCATTTAAAATTTAAAAGTGATTTTATTTTACATTATTAATTATTTTTCCGTTACCTGTGTTAAATGCAATTCACGCAATTCCTTATTCCGTCATTCAAATTTAAGTTAGAGTTCAACTTCATGTGGTGTCCAACTCCGTTTAAATTCAAACTCATGCAAAAATATAATAAACCAATGAGGCCTGTGGGGAAAAAAATATGTGGAAGGTATATTATTTAAAATTTAAGAGGCAAACAAAAACATGATTTTCAGGACTGTGATAAGAGGCCAAAAGGGGAGTGAAAAGGTAACACAGAGTCTAACAAAAACAGCTTATAATTTGAAACCTTTTATTCATTTATATATAAAGTGAAATGCAGGAAGTAAGATGTCTGAAAAGAGGTAAAAGAATGTGTAAAATTGTGAGTGGGTTAATAAGGACACATATGCACAGGCAGAAACACACTGCATCGCTATGTATTTTCAGAGGATTCTACCTGGCAAAGGCTCTGAAATCCTCGGCAGTAGAATGAGTGCAGATCCACGTAGCCCTGATGGAGCTCTGTCCATCTGGAAGAATCCTGCCTCTCAGGACAAACACTCTGCTCCACCAAATGACATCATACCCCTGGCACAGAGCTGCTACAGACTGGGTTTGCATGATCTTGGATGCTACAACTCTTTGGAGCGTAGCAGGGGAAAAGCCTTGTTGTTCCACACAGGAGAAAGGCCATAGCAAGCAAAATTTTCAATTTTACAGGTTAAACAAATTAAAAAGACTAGGATCCAAAATACAACATATACTGGTGCATTAACAGATTGCTAAAATGTTGATTTTGAAGGAAAGCAGTCTCTGAGTTACATTGGTAGTTCTTTCACCTGGAAAACGTAGTCTCAGAGGGTGGTGGCTGTCACCAGCTGAGCATCCGTCACCTCACTGGCCACCAACAGGGACGTGGCATTTCCACTGGCCGTCACAGATCGATGGCAGCCGTCACGCTCACCCCACTCTAAGAGCTCCTCTGCTAACAGATGGAAAGGAACCACCCTGCACCTCATCGTTTCTTCCATCTTTTTCCTTCTTTTCCTGCCTGGTAAACACCTTCTGTTTTTTTCCTCTTCATCTATTTGGTGGCAGGAACTTGGGCTCAAACCAACAAACACTCATTTCTTCTCTCTCCTCTTCTTCTTTTCAAACACGACCCACTGACCAGACTCAATTACGAGCTATATTTGTCATGTCCAGGAACGCTTCCATGTTCAGGAGTATAGGAGTAAATCTTCGGCCCCAGTCAATATTCTGTTCACTAACACTAGGGCTCTCCATTGTTATTAGCCACCCAGCGGTGAAAGGAGGAAGACAAAGTTTCGAGCAGTCATCTGTCTCGTTAATGGTGCCATGGTCACACTTCATTCGAACTCTGAAGACAGCATCATATATAGTACAGCACTGTACACTGTAGAACCACACAGTTTTTTTGTGAGGGGTGGGCTTGAGTGATCAATAATGGAAAAATATGTTCATTGTGTGATTTATTTCCCCCCTCCTCTAACTGTAAAAATTGATAGTAATATCTACATGCAAAAATGCCAAATTTGGTGCTTTGCAATTTTTTCTTTTTGGCTGGGCAGTTAATCAAATTGTACTTTCAATTAGAATTCTGGCTTACAACGATTATAAAAATGAGATAAAAAAAGATAATCATGATACAGTACAACTATAAATGATTTTGTTTAAAGGTAAAACACTGTTACAAGTACAAATAGGGCTGTGCGATATATTGAATGCGATGATCATGCGCATCTCGTCAGTAAAGCCGGTTCCATGATTAGTAGTAAATCTCCATCACCTGCTTTCAAAAGGAGCGCCATTTAATTACACAGAGCCGTAGATCACTGACAAACTACGCAATATCGCATTCATTATCGCAGATGAATCGCCTTCGATTATGAACGCGATATTGTGTAGCTTGTCAGTGAACTACGGCTCTGTGTATTAAATGCCGCTCCATTTGAAAGCAGGTGATGGAGATTTATGACTAATCACGGAACTGACGAGATGCGCATGATTATCGCGTTCGATATATCGCACAACCCTAAGTACAAATATTATACAACAAATAATATACAAATATGTATTTTTTATTATTTAAATATATATTTTTATCTAACTAAATTATCTCTCTTATTTATTTAACTTTTTATTTGTTTTTCAAATTATGTTTAAAAGAAAGTTCAATTTAAATTTTTACGTTTAATTAATGCATGATGTTTCCAAAGCCAAAAACCATGTTAAATAATAATGTTTAATTATATTTAAAAAATAATGTGTGTGTGTATGTGTGTGAGAGAAATTACCTGCTATCCGGCCTTTTACTATTGCCCTAAAAATATGTTGTTTGTTTTTTAGCCTTTATGCTTCTAAATAATACTGATATGCCTTCCATGTATTTTCCCTTAGGCCTCATTATTATCTATTTTTCTTTCTCATCATGCTATGTCAGGTAGAAATAACATTTGCACAACTGTGGAACAGGCCTTAGCGAAGTTGCTGAGATGGCAAGTAACTCTTCAGAAGAGGTCGTTTTTTAAATATATTGACCAATTTCAAACGCTGCTGGTTCTTAATGAACTGAGAACCAGTGTGGTGACGCATTGGTCAATACTAGGAGAAATAAATAATTAAAAGTGATGAGGTTTTTACCTGTGAAATCTGCATCCAGTCTGAGATAGATGAAAAGAAGGGAGTTTATGGGTTGTTGATGGATCTGTTTTTCTAACGCCGCATCCAGAATATAGATGAGCTGAGACTTATTTATAGTTGAAACATCACAATTTACATATGAAGTTTAACTCCGATGATGTTTTAAAAGTTTGCAAGGACATTGAGCCGGGTGACCGATGTTCCCCAGTGACACATTTGTCACCAGTCATTATTCACTAATGAATTTTATGTAAAGCGGAGTCATATTGTCAAATATGGATGGAATATTTCTGGGTTTTTAGATCTGTGGAGACTCTTTCCTCCATTAAAAGCTTCTGTCCTTTGGGCTAAAGTCTAGATCTGTTTTCTTCAGCGGTTTTGACTTACTGTTCCGCACTGGACACTTCCTCATACAAACCTGGCCCGAGCTCTCTTGAGTACTACCCTGTGCGTTTTATAACTGATAACTGCCCTCTCCCACAGCAGGGAGGCAATAACAATAAAGCACTGAAGCAATTTATCTGGAGATTATCATGAAAATATATGGTTTTCTGTCATAAACAGTCAGAGGAAACGAGAGAGAGAGAGCGAAAGAGACATTATCCGTAATGAAACAGTTTATGAATGAAACCAGCACAGCTTCCTACAGATTACTCCCCCTCTCTCAAAGAATGAGAGTTTGACGAGACGGTAAATGCCATTGAAACCTGCAGTGATGCAGGTATAATTTTTTTTTTCCCTGTGAAGTTGTTTGATGCTGTTTTAGCTTGTGAATCACAGTAGTATTCGGTATGCAGAGAGCAGACTTCATCTGTGTTTTCTGTAGAATGGTTTTAGATAACAGAGATCTGAGGTAAACGCATGACCTACCTCTTCTTTAGGCTCTTTCATCTCTGCTCAAGCAGATGAGAGCTCATTTATGAGGTGCGCCGTGGATCTCCTGCGTGTACTCATTTAAATTGCGTGTTTTTTTGCGCAAGTATCTTTCACACTCATGAATGCAGTCAGAATGGCTGTGTAGTTGTACAGTGTTTTGACTTCAATCCCTTCCACTTCTATTCAAGGTCTGTACAGAGAATATAATGTACTTAAACTTGGCCCTCAATCTCTGTTTTAATGAAACACTTTTTCCAACTACTAAATTTTCAAGTGGATCTTTTTAGTTTTTTGGGGCTGATTATGCACACTTTTAAGAGTTACTTATCATCCCAGAACGTGTCATTTTCAGCTTGTACAACTTTGAAAGTAAATACAGTGTATGTTTTAGGAATCTGTGTGAACTGCAGCAAAATTAGCATTTTTTGTAAATGCATTTAGAAATGTATAGAACAATTTATATGTATTTTATGTAATATTTATACCACTTATAAGTCTTATATAAGGTATATACAATATATATCTTATATATATTTTTTATCTTATATAAGCTTATGCAATATATATTTCCACACACACACACACACACTTGTTTCGCTATCCTTGAGGGGACTTCCATAGGCGTGATGTTTTTTCTACTGTACAGACCGTATATTCTATTGCCCTACACCAACCCTACACCTAAACTTAGCCCTCACAGGAGACTTTTTGCATTTTTAGATTTTCAAAAAAACTTCATTCTGTGTGATTTATAAGCTTGTTTACCCGTGGGGACCTCAATTTAGGTCCCCACCGTGACACAAGTCCCCATGAGTCTGTGTGTATTCAGGTTTAAGTCCCCACCTGAATAGAAAAACAGGTACACACACACACACATACATACATATACACACATACAGCTTATAGAAATATCTTGTATAAGCTTATACATCTTAAAATAAATGTAAATTATTATATATTCACATATGAAATAATAAATAAATAATAAATATGTTAGAAAACACTTTACATATACATGGTTATACATATACATTGTTTTATAATAATATATTCATTCATATGTGTGGGTATATGTATTTATGTATATATTATAATTTTTTTAAAAAATATACATTACATTTTTTAAATATAAAGTACTTTGTAAAAGCTGTACAAATCTTTGATAACGAGATATGGGAAGGTTTTTTTTTTTTTTTTTTTTTTGCTTAATTAAATGTCTCATGCCATCAAAGTGGCACACTGAGCATTACTATTATTGTTTATAGCTGTTTGTAACCGGGTTATCCAGCACTGTCTGCCACTCTACTACGGCATGCCAGCAACATCCCTGGGGCCTATCAGAGTGGAGCAGAGGACACTTGAGATTGCTATTCAGAGCTGGCGTCATCCTCTTACCCAATCTGCACTTCCATCCAGAAAAAGCTTTTCTCGTTGTTCTTATTCACTCATATCCACATGGATGCTGCGCTTGAGGCATTATATTGCTTGCTTGCGCTGTTTCCAGATCAGTGTCCATTGCATTTGCCAGCAGGATTTGATAGCCTGCAATTATCATGTCAAGTGTTTGGCTGGAACACAACCGATGATGGTTTGTATAAAGGTGTGGGTAGAATAGCATATCTTTTATTTTCTTGAAAGAGGTGGAAAGCGTGTTCTCTTTAACAAAGAATCAAAGTAGTGCAAGGAGACACTTGTGTTTCTAATCAAGGCAACAAATCCAGGTCTAATCTTCACTGTCGTCCCATGTGGAGTCTTGTTGAACAGTGTTTTAGAGCATGTATGACTAAAGACCATATCGAAGTCATTAGTTTTAGATATGATGTAATTAAACCAAATCCCTTTAAAGGACTGAAGCTCTGACTCAACAGTGAGCACTCTATTAAAAGAACATTTAATCATTAATCTCAGGGGAGGCTAATTCGGCTCTCACTCAATGCCAGGAAATTTAGGGGAAGTTTAGCCTGTTAATAGTTTTGATAGGTACTCGCATACTGTGTTCTTGAAGAGTTTCCAGGAGTACCTCCACCACATTTAAAACCCTCTCTGTGTGTCGTATTGAGTTTTAAAGTGGTAGAGATCTATGTGCAGACGTTCAACAACTGTTAATGACACCTAAATTTAGACCCAGCAGCCCGTATACAGCAACTGTCCAGTCAAGATAAGCTTGACCAGTCCTGGACATCTAGCACAGATCGTCTCCATCTCTGTCCTGCTTTCATGACAGCTCTCATGTATTGAAATGAAGCAAGTTGTGAATGAATGCTCGCATTGGTGATGTTTCTGGGGGGAATCCATGAGTTGTTTAGACTCCATCTGTCTGAGAGCCGAACAAGTTTGAAGAACGAGATTCTGCTGTGATTTAGTGATGGCAGTGAGCAGAGTGCTCGCTGAGGCCAAAACTTTCCCAATCCCTCCACCAGTTTGTTTAGACTTGGGTAAAATCCAAACTCAAAAAAAGGAAAAAACTAAAAAATTTCCTTTGCATTTCCCTGTTCCCCCTTCATGTTCCTTGTTTCTTTTCCCTTCCCTCTTTCCTTACCATCTCCATCTGTCTATCAGTCTCTGTCTCCATCTCCAGTTAGTTTCCTTTCCTTTCCTTTCCTTTCCTTTCCTTTCCTTTCCTTTCCTTTCCTTTCCTTTCCTTTCCTTTCATTTCATTTCCTTTCCTTTCCTCTCCTTTCCTCTCCTTTCCTTTCCTTTCCTTTCCTTTCCTTTCCTTTCCTTTCCTTCCTTTTATGTTTCTTTTGCTTTCCTTAGTTTTATTTACTTGTTTGTCTTATCGTTTTCATTTTCTTGTTTCTTTTTTCTTTTCTGGTCCCCTCTTTTCTCACTCTTTTCCCTTTTCCTCTCTTTTTATTTTTACTCAATTTTTCCTCTTTTCCTTCCCCTTCCCTATGTCCCTTTCCTTCCATTATCTTCTTATTCCATTTCCTTTTTCCTGATCTTGCTCCTTTCTCCTTCGCTTTCCTGCCCTCGCCTTTCCCCTCCTCTGCTCTACTCTCTTTTTCTTTGATGTGCTTGGATATGTGTATGTATCTAATGTGTTTGAGCATGTTAGTGTGTGTACACAGTATCTATGTGTGATTAGCGTTGCTGCGTCAGCGAGTTTGAAGCTGGATTCTGTGCAGAGGCCAGTGGTAGCATGACAGCAGGCTGATGGGAGTCTGACTAGAAGAGGTGACAGGTGGACGTATTGCTTTTTGTAACCTGACAGGCATACTGCAGACAGTCCACATCACACCGACTGTCTGCCTCCAGCTCAGAGCAAACAGCAAGGCTAAAAGGAGGAGGAGAGTAAAAGAACAGCTCCACACCACGGCAACACAGAGCCTGAGAATCGTTTCAGCATGCAAACAGTCAAGGCTTCCAGATGCCTGCTGACGATCCCACAGCAGACCTCAGGTGTGTACACAGCTGCCTGTCAGGACATACCTCAGTCACTGTAGACTTTTGCTGTCACCGAAGAAAGCGTCATTCTGGATTTTCTCTCTGTGAGTACAAATGTACATACGGTACATTCACGTTCATGCTTGGAAACGCTCCCCTAAATCCCCTTGAGTGCTGCGGCATGATTCGTCACACTGAAGTAGAGCAGATGAGAGACAGATGGTGTCGTTGGGCTCTCCCCAACACAGAGCCAGAATCCAGTCTGTCTCCTTTGGGTTTCGACAACCGGCCACCCCAGTCTGTGACTCAGGACCCCCTGGAGACAGATGTCGAGGGCCCCCGAGTGCAGGGTGGAGCCCAGCACACAGTTGTACTAAGCACTCAGCATTTTCAACTTACGCCAGCCAGCTGGCAGGAATGTGTGCCCTGTTGTTGTGTGTGTGAGTGCCGGTGAGTGTGATGCTGGCAGTACCATGTCTGGTGTAAGGCTTGAGATATTTTTGGAGTGGCCTTCAGAATTAAGCCCATTCACCATGTATCACCTGCTAGTTTCTGTCAGCAAAGGATCTCTATCGGTATTCATATGCTCACACACAGACAAGATACATAGTTTCAAAACCTAGTGAGTTGCCTACTTCCTACATACAGGTGCATCTCAATAAATTAGAATGTCGTGGAAAAGTTCATTTATTTCAGTAATTCAACTCAAATTGTGAAACTCGTGTATTAAATAAATTCAATGCAGACAGACTGAAGTAATTTACGTCTTTGGTTATTTTAATTGTGATGATTTTGGCTCACATTTAACAGAAACCCACCAATTCACTATCTCAACAAATTAGAATATGGTGACACGCCAATCAGCTAATCAACTCAAAACACCTGCAAAGGTTTCCTGAGCCTTTAAAATGGTCTCTCAGTTTGGTTCACTAGGCTACACAATCATGGGTAAGACTGCTGATCTGACAGTTGTCCAGAAGACAATCATTGACACCTTTCACAAGGAGGGAAAGCCACAAACATTCATTGCCAAAGAAGCTGGCTGTTCACAGAGTGCTGTATCCACGCATGTTAACAAAGTTGAGTCGAAGGAAAAAGTGTGGAAGAAAAAGATGCACAACCAACCGAGAGAACCAAAGCCTTATGAGGATTGTCAAGCAAAATCGATTCAAGAATTTGGGTGAACTTCACAAGGAATGGACCGAGGCTGGGGTCAAGGCATCAAGAGCCACCACACACAGACGTGTCAAGGAATTTGGCTACAGTTGTCGTATTCCTCTTGTTAAGCCACTCCTGAACCACAGACAACGTCAGAGGCGTCTTACCTGGGCTAAGGAGAAGAAGAACTGGACTGTTGCCCAGTGGTCCAAAGACCTCTTTTCAGATGAGAGCAAGTTTTGTATTTCATTTGGAAACCAAGGTCCTAGAGTCTGGAGGAAGGGTGGAGAAGCTCATAGCCCAAGTTGCTTGAAGTCCAGTGTTAAGTTTCCACAGTCTGTGATGATTTGGGGTGCAATGTCATCTGCTGGTGTTGGTCCATTGTGTTTTTTGAAAACCAAAGTCACTGCACCCGTTTACCAAGAAATTTTGGAGCACTTCATGCTTCCTTCTGCTGACCAGCTTTTTAAAGATGCTGATTTCATTTTCCAGCAGGATTTGGCACCTGCCCACACTGCCAAAAGTTGGTTAAATGACCATGGTGTTGGTGTGCTTGACTGTCCAGCGAACTCACCAGACCTGAACCCCATAGAGAATCTATGGGGTATTGTCAAGAGGAAAATGAGAAACAAGAGACCAAAAAATGCAAATGAGCTGAAGGCCACTGTCAAAGAAACCTGGGCTTCCATACCACCTCAGCAGTGCCACAAACTGATCACCTCCATGCCACGCCGAATTGAGGCAGTAATTAAAGCAAAAGGAGCCCTTACCAAGTATTGAGTACATATACAGTAAATGAACATACTTTCCAGAAGGCCAACAATTCACTAAAAATATATTTTTTTATTGGTCTTATGAAGTATTCTAATTTGTTGAGATAGTGAATTGGCGGGTTTTTGTTAAATGTGAGCCAAAATCATCACAATTAAAAGAACCAAAGACTTAAACTACTTCAGTCTGTGTGCACTGAATTTATTTAATACACAAGTTTCATAATTTGAGTTGAATTACTGAAATAAATTAACTTTTCCACGACATTCTAATTTATTGAGATGCACCTGTAGACTGCTGCCTTCTAAGGTGGTATATTAATAGAAATTGAGTCTCATAAGTTGGTAAATCAGAATGCTCTATATATGGAAACTTCAAATTTACAAGTTGGAAAGTCGTAATTACGACGTCAGGTGCGTTCCAGTCACTTTGGTCGGAGCAAGATGGCAATGTACCTTTTATACATAAAATTCAACAACAAAAAAAAATTTAATCTACATCTATAAAATGATAAAGAATGCACATTGGGTGTGTTTTTGCTTTTTTATTTTTATTTCTGCATCCATTGCGTCCGACATGCTTTCTAACTGACCAACTTGGAAACTCGGGGCTTAAAGAAAATCCAGAGTTTCCCATTCATAATTATGATGTTGTAGTCAAGTGCATTCAACTGGTGTATTTATAATAATTATAATTACATTCATATATTAATCTTACATCATTCATCCTTTTGGAAAGCAACAGATCTGTATTGCGAGTCAAAGAGAAATGAATTACTGAAATAAAAAATTAAAAAGTAAATGTAGAGACTTGATTTAATCCTTAGGTTGGTGACTTGATGAAGGCAGAGAACTTTGAGGTGATTGAGTAAAGACATTTTGATTAAAAATTACAAGTTCAAAACGAAATCATGGATGAATTGTTTGCAATTAGATTTTTCCGACTTTTTCTCTGTTTTTAATCCCTTTTTTCTATTCCTGTACCTTTCCTTTTCTTTAACAATTTCATTCATTACAATGCATTCTGAGCTCATTGCAATACATTCTTCATGAAGTATAGCGCCTGCACCTTAAAATGGGACTCACTAGGTTTTGGAACAAATTTATAGGCACACACACATACACGGGCAGCTTTCTCAGGGATATTTAGTGTGTTTTTTTCGCCTCACCTTCAGAGCTGTCTCAGTCTGTTTGTTTTACTCCGTAGTCTCAGCCAAAGACATTTGTCAGGATTGTGGCTGACAGAAATCCCTCAGCGTGTGGATTTGCTGTCGAGTCTAAACCCCACTATCCACCCACACCTCGTTGTTACTACTACAAATTGTTTGACGTTCATGAACGTGGTTTTGTATTGCATTCAACCATTGAACATGTCATTTATTTTACAACTTTATGCACATTGAGAACAATTGGTTTGGTTACCTAGTTTGTGTCGTACTATATAGTGTAATGTCTTTGATTGTCAAACAACTTTTGGCTTTGCAATGACTTGAGAAAGAAGATTGCTGAATTAAATATTTTGATGATCATGTGACATATTTTCACATTTAAGAAACCCCTATTTTGAAAATGTATAGCATAATACATTGCTTTACATGTTTAAGAAATGTTGTATAGCAGTATGACCGACTAACTTTACTCAGAGATCAAGGCGTACATTAAATTAAAATACTCAACCCAACCCCTCTTCTGTAACACGGAAACAAAACAAGCGCGCATGCCTGGCATGCACAGATCTCCCGTGACTCAGTAACTCTATGCTTTATAGGGCCGTATCACCCACCTGTCTGAGTCTGAACAATTCTGCCTGCGGTTCTGCTAGCTAGCACCTCCTCAGGAGAGGAGCAAGCGGTGGCATTCAAAGCCAGCGGCACAGCATCGCTCCACATATATTCACTGCTCTGCTGTTGGAGTGCCATTTGTGCTTTTAGAGCTCATGCTGTTTATTTTATCACTCTCTTCGGTCAAAGTCAATATTATGAGTTTCTATTTCTAGATGTCTAGAAATTTATATCTTGAAAAGCTGTCGTTTGATTCTTTCTACTGGCACACACTACCATAGAGAACCTAATTATGTCATGATGTTAGGGCAATCAGGAAATTAGGCATAATATGATATATCTACTTGGTCTTGTGAAATAATCGTTTGCTCTATCAGGTTGCTGGGTTAATATTTTCTTTCGCCCGCTGTAGGGTCGTGTTTATAGCACTGGTCATATGCTGTAGATCCTCCATAGACTACCATGTGAAACGCCGCTAATTATCCATGTGCCGCTGGGAACTGGACAGCTGCTTATTGAAATTGCAACATCTCTCTTTGACTAACTAAACTAAAGGTTCTCTGAAAGGAAAATGGATAATACACTGTACAATAAAGATCTATAGTACATTAGAATCAGTTAATGCATTAGGTATCATGAACTAACCATGAACATCTTTTACAGCATTTATTAATCTGTTAATATTAATTATAAATACACTATTGTAAATACGCTATCAAATCTGATATATAATATATGATTTTTTAATAAACTTAAAGTACCTAAAGTATATATATATTTCCTTAAATAGTTTAAATAGTTATATTTCCTTTCATGTTTACTATTGTATTAGCTATGTTACATGCTGTATATTACATTGCTGTTAGCTAATGTTACACTAATGTTAATATTAAGGTAACATTAGCCCATCTAGAATAGTTTTTACTCTATTTTACCCAGTAAACTACTGTACATTTTCAAAATGGAAAATGTTTGTGCATGGGAAAATAAAAAAAAACTGTAAAATAATGTTATGAAGCAGAGATTTCTAAATTGCCAAAAATCACTTTCTCCATCAGTGATGGTTTTTAAGCTTGCAACAAGTGCTACTGTGTGATGTCACAACAGGACCCGTTCATGGAACACCACTAGTTAGAAGTCAAATTTGGATTCTACATTAGAGAGAGAAACATTCGCTTTCATTTTATGAACTTAAGGCAAAAATGCCTTTCTCTACAGGAAGCTATGTTAATGATCACAATAAGTGCGCTGGTCCTTTTACTGCTCAAGGTTCTTCTGTTCGTATTTCTATCAAATTCTCTTTTGTGCCAGCCTCATCTGAAAAATGAGAGAACTAGAGGGTATGTTATGTCAGATATTTTTATAGTGCCGCGTAAAGCACATTTCTCACGACAGAGGAGGCATACACCTGTACCGCTGCTCTTTTATTTGTTTCATGTTAAATGTCAACTGTTATTAAGTACCGAACTGGCTGTAGAAGATTGTTCTGGACCATGAGGTATATCTTTACGATTCCTGTCACTGTTCGTCTTCGACAAGTTTGGCTTTTACCTACATGAATGATGCTCTTTTACTGCGGTGCCTGTGGTTATTGGTGGAAGACACACGTTATTCATGTTCTTTTCAAGCAGATAAAATATCATACGAGCGGCGATGAATGAGCCACCTTTGTCGAAGCGCTTTAATGATTTCGATTATTGATTTAATTAGTAGAGTAACTAATGATGGGTCCATATCGAAGCCATTTTCCTATTCTGTAACCTTCATGTCTGGTCGCTTACTCACCAGTTACTGATAAAAGAGCAAAACTCATTAAAAACCCTAACCCCGGTTAATCTCATCCCCACTTCTATTTTCAGGGCCTTTTATCACCACATTCAATCCCTAATGGATAATGGGACTCTTGTGGACTGCACTGGACAAAAGATCCTTCTCACTGAATGGTTAACATAGACTTTCATTTTCAGTTTGAAAGGTTGACTTCAATTATATTTGCAGAGGTGTTAGCCAGGCATGAAAATATGGCGGCAGTCTCGCGGTGGTGCTTTATGCGTGACGAAAGCCAAACAAATGTTTCTCAGTCGAGGTCAAGGTCAAGGTGGCTTTCCTCCAAGCCCGTTCCCCTGGAGAAAGGGGCAACGGGGCATGTTTGCTTGCTCTAATCCCATCTAATGGGCCGCACCAGTTGCTAAGAAGGGACAGTTGTGCTTCATGCCGCCTTGGTCCCCATCAGCCCCCATCATCAAGCTATGGGAATGTGCAGCTGGGGAATTCTTCCCCACCTGTCTCCCTCCACGGGCGGCCCTGCCAAACGCGGTCATGGCTAAATATAGCTTGCATGTTGGAGGCTGTGGGGAAGGGCACATGGGGGAGGAGGAGGAGGTCTGAAGTGCCAGACCTGGTTGGGGGTGGGTATAAATAAACAGAGGGCTGGGTGGCAGGAGTGGGCGCCGATGCTGAGATTCAACAGCCTTCTCGTTCGTGCCAAGCCTTTGGCGCTGAACACTGCTGACGGGGAGTGCCAGCGTATTTTGGCCCTCGGTCTGACAAGCGGTGTTGCGTGCTTGCAGTGTAGTCTGCTTTGGTGATTAGAATGGGAGTGTTGTAGCTTTATTGTGTCACATCATGTTGTTCGATTGTTGTTCAGTGTAGACAGATGTTTACACATTAACAAATGGATAAATAGTCTTAAAATAACTCAGACTCTGGGGAAAGCAGGTTGTGTGCAGAAATCATCAGTCTTATTTCATTTATAATGAGGGATGGGTATTGAAAACCTCTTGTTATTCAGTATTGGTTCTATTATATAAAATATTGGATCCTAATTTTGTGCTGACATTTCAAGTTTTGCAAAATCATTTATATTTTAGCTCAGATGTGATCTTGTTTAAATTATACTGTGGTGGGAGACAAAGGATGAGTGATGCAAAGTGGCACAAACAATGGGACAATAAATGCAATAATTTCTGTTAATAATGTTTAGTATTTGTAAAAAAAAAAACAGTTAAGGTTGTGATTTCGGAATCTGTCAAATTTTCTACACCGTGTGCCGAATTATTAGACAAGTTGATATTCAGGTCATATTTTTTTTCCAAGAACATTTTACCAATTCCAAACCACATCAATCTTAATAACTACTATTGACTTTGTATTTAATCATTTATAAGTGATATATAATTGTCCATGAAGGCTGGAAGTCAAAAACTCCTCATATTCAGGTGTGCCGAATTATTAGGCAGGTTTTCTTTTACAGATAAAATGAGCCAAAAAAAAAAGAGATTTAACTCAGACTAAAAGTCAAAAATTATTAAATGGCCAAGAGAAGGAAGCAATACTAATACAATAATAGAATTTGCAAAGTTAGGGCATGACCATTTGGCAGCGAAATGCTCATTGGGTCAGCAGAGGAAGAAGGGGAAGTCGTGGCTTAATGGTTAGGGAGTCGGGCTTGTAACCTGAAGGTTGCCGGTTCGATTCTCGCACCGGCAGGAATTGAAGGTGGGGATTGTGAATGAAGCAATACTAATACAGAAGCAACAGCACTCTCTCTGCCTTCGGTGCCCTGACTGAGGTGCCCTTGAGCAAGGCACTGAACCCCTAATTGCTCCCCGGGCGCTGGAGCAATGGCTGCCCACTGCTCCGGGTGTGTGTGTGTGTGCGCGCGCGCGCACGTTTGTTCACTATTCTGCTGTGTGTGTGCACTTGGTGACTGTGTGACTTTTCACTTCAGAGTCAGAAAAAACAGGTGGAGAAGAAAAGACACATGTTAACTGCAAAAGAATGAAGAATTAAGGTGAGGAATTAGGTGAGAAACCATCAGGAACCATTTAGTCTCCAGCGCCATCATTTTCCAGACCTGCAACCTTCCTGGAGTCTCCACAAGTGCAATGTGTCAGGTTCTCAGGGACTTTGCTTGGGTAAAAAATCCAAAAAAATGACCCTCACATAATAAAAATAGCATGCTGAAGTGCTGTGAAATACATTTAAGACTGATTTTTCATAGGCTTTATGGACAGATAAGTTTTGAGTGACTCTTAAAGGACCAGCACCACATCCTCTTGTACCACTGTTTGAAGAATTGATCTTCCAGAATCTGACTAAGAGCTCATTTTTAGTCCATCTCCTATCCTGAAAAGTCTGTCTTCCAGATTGACTATTACTATTAGTAGTTACTGTTAGAGCTGTGAGATAGATAGATAGATAGATAGATAGATAGATAGATAGATAGATAGATAGATAGATAGACAGACAGACAGACAGACAGATAGATAGATAGATAGATAGATAGATAGATAGATAGATAGATTAAAAAGATAAAAAAAATACAAATGACAAAAAAATTACAAATGACAAAAATACAAATTACAAAAAATTACAAATGACAAAAAAAAAAAAAATACAAATTACGAAAAAATTCAGTTTTTGAAATTTAGATTTTTTTATTTAATTATTTTTTTTTTTTACTTTTTTTATTTAATTTAATAGAATCATAGCCTAAATAGAAACCCAGTAACAAGACAATTTGCCCTATGATATAAGTAAGTGACAAAACAGTAGATTTCTCAATACTACTAATTTACAGTATTCACAAAACAATTGTTGAAAAGTAACCAGATGACCTATTACTTCTAGCAAGATTCTAAAGTGTGCATCCAGTGAGTGGACCCTTTACTATCCCATGAGGCCATGGGAGAGGATATTCTGAATGATAGTGAAGTGACACAGCTGTCGCTGGTAAGTCACATGACAAAGACAACATGGCAAATGTAGTACTTAAAGATTACATTCATACTACACACATGCATGCTATTGAAAATATGGTCACAAAGTAATTACTTTTTCAAAAGAAGTATCTACTTAGTATGCGATTTCGGACACCGCCTATGGTTTTCTATTGCATTGTCTGATTTTCAAACCAACAGCTTGTGTGAGCCAATTCTTAATTAATTAATTGGTCAAAACACTCTCAAACTAGTCTCGATCACTCATTGGAGTCGATATTGATTTGCTTTACTCTGATCATTTTCCTCTTGAACTGAACCAGAGAACTGTTAAAGTGTTGTGTAGGTGTCGTGATCAATGTGATCAATGTAATTACTGACTGGCTGTTCGTATGTCATGTTTTTGTTTAGAATAAAAGAACGATTAATGGAATCATCAGTCAGCAACCGAAATCATTAAATGCCTTGCGATTCCATGTACATAATGAAACAATAAATGGTCCATCATTACACTGATCTACAGTGTGCAAACTTTGTGAGATTCTCTTGTGGTCTCGTCAGAGGCTTTGACCCGTAGGAATTCAATCACAGCACAGTAATGCTACAGAGCGGCCCGGCCTGTCCCTTCTCAAAGGCACTCAGAGGAATAACAGGCCCAAATAAGAGAACCAACGGCCTACTTTATCTTCACAGCCCTTAAAAGCCTGACGTACCCTCTTTATTTTTAGGATGCACCCTGTGAGGAAACTCAGCCGTATGCAAACACAGACACTTCAAAGCTCCCTCACCCCTCCTCGCCTTTGCTTTCTTCTTTTTGATTATAAGGCCTTACATTGTTTTTATCTTGTTTTCGTAATGTAAGAATATGCCATATCAGCCGCTTTGAGGCTTCTGCTCCATGCTCTGAATTGCCCCAGAGGTAGAGCTCATTCTCGGGCTTGTGTTGGTATTTTTTTTTTTCTCTCTCTTTTGTGATACGATCGAGCTGGAACACTTGGATCGGCCTTCTGCCGTTGGGGATGGTACTCTCATGAACATGCTCTCTCAAGTCAGATTCAAAAAACATTGCAGGGGCCTTAACAAACTGTTCAGTCGTATGGGAATTTATAAGGAGGGAATATGTGCGGGATGCAGCTGCTCAAATATTATACATAAAATATTTCTCTCATTGAAAGATTCAGAAGTAATTATGTATTTTGGTCAGGTGCATATACTATATACTTGAATAAGATTTTTGTGTAACTCTTCAAAATGAGCATGCATGATATGAATAGTTTACAAAAATGAAATTACTTTTGTTATGTACAGTACTCATATTCATGTTACTCCAAAAGTGTATGATTTTCTTGATTTGTGGAATACAAAAGGAAAAATGTCCAAGCTGCACTCATCCATACAATTCATGTTTTGAACAAAAACAGTCTAATAATTACGTCTTGGCTTGATTATACAAATGCACGAATGATCAGAAAAAGAGCATGTGTGAGAGAAATAGAAAGGTGTTCTGGTGTCAATCTGAGATTAAATGGACATCTCTGAGGAAAACTTGTCGAAATGCCAATTTTGTCACAAATAGTTCTTTTAAAATTCATTAGGAGAAGTAAAATAGACTCAGATGAGATATTTCTGACATGCAGTAAGATTAAAGGTGGATAGCATTGCTCAGATCATTTAGCCTTGCAAGAATTTGATAAGAAATATGTACGTTCATTTTCATTGGAAACTTTGGCATTTTGGCAAATCTGAACATAGTCTGTGGCATTGTTGAAACAATTTTTGTAACTCTATAGAAGACATACAGTAAAGTCAAACCAAAATTTAACATTTCTTCAACATTTCTCACATTATCACAGTCTATTCACTATAGTTTAGAAAATGGTAATACAATATGACAAGAACTCAGATTAGCAATTAAAGAAAAAACACTTAAGCAAAACATGGTCGGGTCAAAGTGTCTGAATATTTTTTTTTTTTCTCACTTTTACTGGTAGTCCACTGTATGAAGAATTTTTGTGTATAATATGTCACAGTTTACTTTATTTAGCTATCCTCACTTACATAAATTAACTATAGTGTCCTACACCCACTAGTAAAAAAAATATCAAAAATAATATCTGGTGTCTGAATTTTTTGGTTTGACTGTTTGCGAGATTGCTGGGTTCTTTTGGTCAGGAGGAAACACAGAAATACAGGAAGTCACCATTTGTTCTCCTTTTAATCTCAGTGCTGTCTGTGGAGCAATGATAGAGATGTTAAATAACATACTGCACACTTTCCAAGAACGGACCACTACTGACACCCTTACACAATATCTTCCCTCCATCGACGTCATGTTTTGTTCATTTTCCATGAGAAACTCAGCCCAATCAGTGAGATGAGAATCTCTGTTTGGCACACGGTTTACCAAACAGGCTGCTGGTGGCGGATTTCTCATGTCTACGGTGGTGTAGTGGAGGCTGATACTATCTGTAAGTGCTGTTGTCTGCAGTGAAACGCATGACTGTGGATTTTCATGGGTGAGTGGCAGTCCAGAATTTCAGGTGCGAGAATGATATGGGGTGCGTGGACTCACACTAGAGACCTGTATCGAATCCTTCATGTGGGCAGGTTATTGTAAGTATGGGTTTTATGATTTGATTGCATTGCAGTTCTTTGCTTTATTATTGAGATTTTGTCGTTGTTTAATTCAGTTCTGTCTAATTGAATTATTTTGGTTCAGGGCTGCATTTATTTGATCAAAAATAAAGTAATACTGTGAAATATTATTACAGTTTAAAATGTCAGCTTTCTATTTCAATATAATTTATAATGTAATTTGTGACCCTGGATCACAAAACCAGTCATAAGAGTCAATTTTTCAAAATTGAGATTTATACAGCATCTGAAATCTGAATAAATACAGGTGCATCTCAATAAATTAGAATGTCGTGGAAAAGTTCATTTATTTCAGTAATTCAACTCAAATTGTGAAACTCGTGTATTAAGACCAAGGGGTTCTCCCCGTGGGAAACCCGCTTCGCATGCTCAAGGTCACACGGCGGCGCCTACGTGCCTTTAGACATGTGAAAGTAACCTTGGTTCTTATCTCAGGGCCCGGTGCTGGGAGCTCCTGGTCACCGCGTATGCTAGTGACAGATGCATTTCTCACCGGTTGGGAGTGGTCATGAGTGGCCGCTCGGCCCACGGTCTATGGAGTGGCCGCGCTTGAGTTGGCTGGAGATGCTGGCCGTGTTTCTAGCCTTGAAACACTTCCTCCCAGGCCTAAGAGATCGCTATGTCTTGGTGCGCACCGACAACACAGCAATAGTCTCTTATATATGTGGGGGCAGACATCCTGTCGAGACAGGGGCTGAGGCCCGGGGAATAGATGCCTCACCCCGAGGGGTGAAGCAGGCTTAGAGAGTCTTTGGCCAGGCTCAGGTGGACTTGTTTGCGACTCAGATGATATCGCATGGTCCCCTCTGGTTCTCTTTCTGACTCATCCAGCTCCACTGGGGCTGGATGCCATGGTACAGATGTGGCCGAGGCTTCATCTGTACACCTTTCCCCGATTGTTCTGCTCCCGGGAATTCTGGTGAGAGTGCACCAGAACGAGGTCAGTCTACTGCCAGTAGCCCCGTTCTGTCCGGCCCAAGTATGGTTCTCGGACCTGATTTCTCTCCTCAACGGCGCTCCATGGGAGATTCCCGTAGGGAGAGATCTCCTCTCACAAGCGGAGGGTGCTCCCCCGCCCGAGCTATGGAAGCTGTGGGTGTGGTCTCTGAGGAGGCACAATTCATAGCTTCCGGTCTCTCAACCGAGGTTGTTGAGACCATTCTCCAATCCAGAGCTCCCTCATCAAGGAAACTGTACTTCTTGGTGCGGAGACCGCCAGCTCAACCCAGCTAACTGCCCGTTTGGTACAGTTCTGGAGTTCCTGCAGGCCTGTTTTTCCGCAGGGTTGACCCACTCCACCTTAGAGGTCTTCGTGGCGGCCATTGCAGTCTTCCACGCCCCTCTCGGTGGCCATTCAGTGGGAAGACACCCCTTAGTTACACGTTTCCTCCGCGGTGCACTGAGGCTGAGGCCCTGGTATGATTTTCTGGCTGTCGTACCCCAGGCCTTCAGTTCTCCTCCCTTCGGGGAGCCTGACCAGAGAAGCTTGTGCGAGCACTATGCCCACAGAGCTACCCTGTGGGAAGGGACAAGGTCCCTCAGCCGGTGGATTGTGGATGCCTCTCTTTGTTGAGTCCTCTGATCTCCCCTCCTTGGGGTCAAGGCTCGCTCTGCTATGCTGTGGGTCGGTCCACGCCCTCACTTACGTCAGATACACGAGCCACTCCGGGCTCTTCTTTCTCTCGCCCTAGCTGTGCTCCTTCACTAGACAGGGATTTGTCAGTCTGGCAGCGTGGGCATTCTCGTTCCCAAAGCGTTTTGACGTAGCTCGAGTTCCTGAAGAGGAACGCCTCAAGGTTACGTATGTAACCCTAGTTCCTCAAGGGAACAAGATGCTGCGTCTCAAAGCCAGACTTCTGGCATCCCTGCCAGCGCTTGCTTCATTCCTGAAGCTGATGCCGGTTTCACCGCACGTGCTTTTATGCTTCCTGGTCGCTACGTCACCCCGCCTGTGACGTCTCGGCCATCCATTGGACTGATTACACATGTGATTCAGAGCGTGGTCACGCTGAAGGCGTTCCCAAAGTGTTTTGCCGCAGCGTCTCGTTCCCTCGAGGAACTAGGGTTACATACGTAACCTTGAGGCGTTTTTTTTATTTATATTTTTTACACCCCTAATTATGAGTACAATTTCAGACACAGGTTTGCTCACAGGTTTATAATACATGCACATGCATGGTTAGTGAATGACACCCTTTGTTTGGCCGACATTGTGTTGTTTTTTGGTGACACAGGCAGTTAGCAAGAGTTGCATGTTTTGTAATACGGTGCCGTGTTCCTGGAGACTGCAGGTGTGTCTGTTTGCGCCCGAGGTGTTCTTGAATGTTTATGTATTCTTGTGTTCTGCCATATGGGCGTTTCAGCATTTCTGCTGTCACACTTCACTAGTCCTGAACGGTGACTTCTCCGAGGAAGAGGAATGCATCTGTGGCTCAGCAAACTACCCAATCACCTTCCTCTCTCCCTCTTTCACTTCCTCTCCCCGAGCTGAATGCAATAAGAGAGCAAACTGACGCGGTCCATCACTTTATCTTGTTCCTCCGCTTATCTGTGTGTAATATAAAACCATTTCTTATTTCTAAACAACCGACCCATCTGATAGGAGCTGCATTGCGCTGTCAGTTGGTTTCAGTCTGGAAGAAATCTGTGAAATCAAGTGACAGCAGTGTCTAGGTGTAGTAAACAGGAAGTTAGTGTGTAGGTAAATAATATGAGAATCTGAAATTGATTAATGCGTGCTTTTTCTAATGACGTATATTGACCAAGTGTGAAATTACATTTTTCATCACTACTAATCACTATTGGCAGGTTTCCCAGAGGAGTTCTTCTTAATTGATATTATGCAGGTGTTGTTGGATTGTTCGTAGGAGTTTTGTGTGAGACGGAGACCAAACGATGGAGGAAACGAGAGAGCGAGCGATTTATTTAAGCACCCAGAGTGTGCGCCAGATATAACAGCAGGCCATTCCTTAATATTTTCCCTCCTGTGTGAAGTTGTTTGATTACTGCTCATCCAAAGTCATGTGCGCTCTATCAAATCAATGGCCAGCATATTGAGAGCTGATGTACTGAGGTAATTAGAGCTCTTAATTGTCTTCATCGCTCACTGTGCAACTCTCTGAACCACTAGCAGCTGCTGTGTCACCCCGTTGTGTATGTTTGTGTATTTAAAATGTGTATGGAGGGTTAGTTCACTTAAAAATGAAAATTCTGTCCTTGTTTTTTTTGAGAGTGGTTCTTGAACCAATGAAATCAAACTGGTTCCCTCAGATCGTACTCAACAAACAGAATTGACAATGTGCGTTAAGGGTCAAGAAATGCTGAAGAACATTTTTCAAGATGTTAGCAGATATAAACGTGTAGCATGTGATTGAGACAATAATATCATGATTAATATCATATTCTGAATATTAAAGGGATGTTTATGTATCGTATTGTTCCAAACCTGTATTAAGATTGGTTGGTTGGTTGATTGGTTGATTTAAAAAAAAAAAAAATGTAATGAAAGTCATTGGGGTCCAATGTTGTTTTGTACCCCAGACATTCTTCAAAATCAAATTCAAATTTTATTTTGTGTTCAACAGAACAAAGAAAGCCATAAAGGTTTAGAAACACATTAGGATGAGTAAATGATGACAGATTTAGATGGTCTTTTAATGGTCTTTCAATAAAATCACTCCACTGACTGATACATGGGTGGCACCTGAAAGCTGAAAAATGCTGCACTTTTTGCACAACATCCTGTTGATATGGTTGGATTTTGATGGCAACATCCTTCATTGATATCCCACAATTCTGTGCATGCAGTTTTACGATAATTATAAGAATAATTCATTTTTGAAACGTTGTAATTCATCTGATGATTTTCATTTTAGCTTGATTATGTCTAAAGTTCATTTGAATTTGCTCTAGGGCCATAAGACATGAAATTATGGTCCCTTGAAAGTCTGTCTACAACCTGTTTCCTGAGGTACTTTCAGCTCAAAATTCTGTCTTTTGTGAAGATACTGACCTGCTGGGCTGCAAGACAGCTGTCTAAGTTTCAAACATAGCCATGATTCTCTGTGCAAAGCTGTGAGTATCTTTCTTAATTACTTACAGCAGGAACTCTCAACTGTGGCCCACAGGCAAAATCCAGACCATTGATCATTTTATGCGGCCCCTCAATTGATGAAATCATTCCAGCGTCTGATACATCAGAGAGCAAAACCGATGAATGAGTTCAAAAGCAACCAGTGGAGGTCTATATCTGAACAGAATCAAACATGTTTAAACTGTTTCTGGCTGTAGTTCAGATACCCTTGTATCTCAGACACTGATCAGAACCGTTTAAGAGAACATACATTGCTGTTCAATTTTTATTATTTATTTATTTATTTTTTTTGTATATGTTCATCAAGGCTGCATTTATTTTATCAAATAAAGTAAATAAACTAGTAATATTGTGAAATATTATTACGGTTTAAATTATTAGTGTTCTAAATTAACATATTTTAAAATGTAATTTATTCCTGTGATAGCTAAGCTGAATTTTCAGCATCATTACTCCAGTCTTCAGTGTCACATGATTCTTCAGAAATCATTCTAATATGCTGATTAGGTTTTCAAGAAACATTTATTATTATTATTATTATTATTATTATTATTATTTTCAATATTGAAAACAGTTGTGCTGCTTAATATTTTAGTAGAAACTGTGATGCACTTTTTCTCTGATGAACAGTTCAGTAGATAAAGTCCAGATAGATAGAATCCAATGCATTTTTCCACACTTCTCTTGCAGTGCATTGAAATCAATGGATTTCCAGCTTTCTCTGTCCACAATCAACCATAGTACAGTATGTTTTCTTATAGTGAGAGTTTCTACACACAAAGTGAGCTTCTTCAAACTTGGCAAACCAAAAACCTTCTTAAAAAAGAATGTGGCACTGGTGACGTCAGCATTTTATCAAAACCATCCTGTGTTGTGCCTCTGCAATTCCCACACCTCATTCCTCATTTCCCTTCAGGAATGTCCCCCTGGGAGGTTTCAGACATGGGAGAGATGTCTGATTTTTTCCTGGATCCATCAGTTGTCGTTCTGGTGACCGGCAGGCAGATGGGCCGTGGTGGCATTAGGTTTGAAATCCAGTGTGCTGCAAGTCAATCCTCATTACTTTCCATTAGGCCACTACAGAGTATGACTCCCCACTGACTCACTGTTACTGCCTCAGAGCAGAAGCAGGAGACCTGTACATGTGTGTGCACGTCATTTCACACTCTGGTGCCACTAATGGAGGTCACATTGAACCTATCGTTCTCCAACTCACTCCCCCAGCAGCCTTTGTGTTATGCTAATGAGACTGTCTTTGGGATTTGTATTTAATTTGACATTTTAAGCATAATAGTATTTATCTGCCCCCATCGATACAATGACTTTTTGCTTTTTTCCTATTCCTATTTTTTGTATTTCTCTCTCTCTCTCTCTTACTCTTTCTGGAGGTTGAATGAGAGTAAAGAAGTCAGAAGATGAGAGGAGGCTCCTCTTCAAAGCGAAAGCCTTATCAAAGGCCCATCCCAAGGAAATCAGAGACTTGTTTTTCCTTTAAATTTTTCAATTACTGAGCTGATGAAAAGGACTCGTGTGGTTCAAGTGAGATTCCAGAGTGCTGTGTGAGGGGGTGATTCTTGCACAGTCCGCAGAAAGGTCCGCTGGCGGGAAAAAGATGTAGCAGTGACGTATATTGGTGGATGTCATCATGCTCTGATCTGCTTTGTAAATGACACACTTGTGTCTATTTCTATTTATGAATCATGCACTCTTAATGAGGAAAAGGAAATTAAAAGTCTGTCATCATTTACTCACCCACATGTTATTCCAAACCTGTATGACTTTCTTTTTTCTGTGGAATACAACAGATGAAATTCTGAAGAATTATGTTGGTTGCTGTTTTCGTGCAGTTTCAGTGAATGGGGACTGAAGCGTTCATGGTTCAAAAAGGATGCAAAAGCATCATAAACGTGACATACAGTACACTACTGTTGAAAAGTTTGAGGTCAGGATACTTTTTTGAAGAAATAAATGTTTATTCCATAAGGATGCATTATATTGTTAAAAGTTACAGATTTTTTTTCAAATCATTTTGAAAAAATCTGAGAATCCTGAGGGGAAAAAAGTATCATGGTTTCCACAAAAATATTAAGTAGCACAATTGACCCTTTGCAAAAACCTGCCCTCCTTAGTTACTGTTGCTATCTCTGACAAGCCATGCCGCTGTCTTGCAACACATCATGTTCTCATGCAGTAAAAATACATCGCGGAGCAAAGATGAAACTGACAACATGTTGACCAACAAGAAGAGCAGGTTACTTCTGGTATGAAACAAAGGGCCAGATTTACTAAACAGGGCAAATTAGCGTTAGAGCGCAATTCCATAAAAGTGCAGATGGGAGGAGAAATTCTGCAGGTGATTTACTGACAACGCACGCATTAAAGAACACAGACACAGCCAGAGCATTTCCATATTGACCAGCGCAATCTACCAAGAGCAGCGCAAATAACCGCCTGTTTTTTGGGTGCTAAATAATGGCACAAATACCAGTAATCTGATGAGCGCATTCATTTTAATACTCTCCTCCCATAAATTTTGGGTCTGAAAGGGAAACTTCTACAAATGCATATTCAATAAGGTCAGGCGCAAAAATAATTGAGTCCATGCCTTTTCAGTGATAATTCTTTACTGCGCGTCTTTAGTAAATCCTGACAGTACTATTTTAATGTCAAAAGACAGTTTGCACTGCCGCAAGCTGTTAGTAAATCTGCCCTAAAGTCTCAGATTTCAAATTTTGTCATTTTTTTGGAAATTCAAACAATAAATACCATTTTGTGGCTCTTTAATGGACAGATCACTGTATTGCCTCAGTTCAAGCGGCACACGTGAACCGAACATCTTTTCATATTTACAGGTGCATCTCAATAAATTAGAATGTCGTGAAAAAGTTAATTTATTTCAGTAATTCAACTCAAATTGTGAAACTTGTGTATTAAATAAATTCAATGCACACAGACTGAATTAGTTTAAGTCTTTGGTTCTTTTAATTGTGATGATTTTGGCTCACATTTAACAAAAACCCACCAATTCACAATCTCAACAAATTAGAATATGGTGACATGCCAATCAGCTAATCAACTCAAAACACCTACAAAGTTTTCCTGAGCCTTCAAAATGGTCTCTCAGTTCGGTTCACTAGGCTACACAATCATGGGGAAGACTGCTGATCTGACAGTTGTCCAGAAGACAATCATTGACACCCTTCACAAGGAGGGTAAGCCACAAACATTCATTGCCAAAGAAGCTGGCTGTTTACAGAGTGCTGTATCCAAGCATGTTAACAGAAAGTTGAGTGAAAGGAAAAAGTGTGGAAGAAAAAGATGCACAACCAACCGAGAGAACCATAGCCTTATGAGGATTGTCAAGCAAAATCGATTCAAGAATTTGGGTGAACTTCACAAGGAATGGACTGAGACTGGGGTCAAGGCATCAAGAGCCACCACACACAGACGTGTCAAGGAATTTGGCTACAGTTGTCGTATTCAGAGGCGTCTTACCTGGGGTAAGGAAAAGAAGAACTGGACTGTTGCCCAGTGGTCCAAAGTCCTCTTTTCAGATGAGAGCAAGTTTTGTATTTCATTTGGAAACCAAGGTCCTAGAGTCTGTAGGAATGGTGGAGAAGCTCATAGCCCAAGTTGCTTGAAGTCCAGTGTTAAGTTTCCACAGTCTGTGATGATTTGGGGTGCAATGTCATCTGCTGGTGTTGGTCCATTGTGTTTTTTGAAAACCAAAGTCACTGCACCCGTTTACCAAGAAATTTTGGAGCACTTCATGCTTCCTTCTGCTGACCAGCTTTTTAAAGATACTGATTTCATTTTCCAGCAGGATTTGGTACCTGCCCACACTGCCAAAAGCACCAAAAATTGGTTAAATGACCATCATGGTGTTGGTGTGCTTGACTGGCCAGCAAACTCACCAGACCTGAACCCCATAGAGAATCTATGGGGTATTGTCAAGAGGAAAATGAGAAACAAGAGACCAAAAAATGCAGATGAGCTGAAGGCCACTGTCAAAGAAACCTGGGCTTCCATACCACCTCAGCAGTGCCACAAACTGATCACCTCCATGCCACACCGAATTGAGGCAGTAATTAAAGCAAAAGGAGCCCCTACCAAGTATTGAGTACATATACAGTAAATGAACATACTTTCCAGAAGGCCAACAATTCACTAAAAAATTTTTTTTATTGTTCTTATGAAGTATTCTAATTTGTTGAGACAGTGAATTGGTGGGTTTTTGTTAAATGTGAGCCAAAATCATCACAATTAAAAGAACCAAAGACTTTAACTACTTCAGTCTGTGTGCACTGAATTTATTTAATACGCGAGTTTCACAATTTGAGTTGAATTACTGAAATAAATGAACTTTTCCTCAACATTCTAATTCATTGAGATGCACCTGTACTTAAACCACAAAATGAACATTAGAATGTATTTTATTTCAACTGTGGAAAGACTTCAGTACACACCATTTGTCAAGTTTAAGTCCACTGAAGTTAATCTAAGCTCCCGTCTGATTTGTTTATCGGACAAGATGGCGGATTCGGCGTTATGATTGGTCAGATCGCCTGTCAATCAAGCTCTTTGTGAACGGTCAATTGCTTTTAACATCAATAATAAGATGAAATTAAATTTTGAGCACCAAATCAGCATATGTGAATGATTTCTGAAGTGACACTGAACACTGGAATAATGATTAAAAAAAAAAAAAAAAAAAACTTTCACTGCCATTACAGGAATGCATAACATTTTAAAATAAATTAACATATAAAACAGTTATTTTAAATGGTAATCTTTCACAATATTTCTGCTTTACTCTGTTTTTGATCAAATGCAGCCTTGGTGAGCATAAAAGATGTCTTTCAAAAACAAAAATATTAGTTAAAAAAAAAATTAAATAAATAAATACATAAATACCATTACTGACCATCACATTCATATGACTTCTGCACTATATTAAAAGTCCTCTAAAGTTTATATTATATTATAGCTTTATGTGATTAAATTTAAGTTATTGTTCATGATATTATTCCTCTTTAGTGAGCTGTTACCTGCTGCAACCAGATCATTCACCCTCACTCTTAGCGAGTTCATTCTCACTGATCAATGACTTATTCAGGCCAATTATTGAAAACATATGGTTCCATTTAAAATATGCATTTTGATTTACTTTAAGCTGGATTGATGTTGTTCATGTAGACCATCAAAATCAGTTTTTGTTTTCACTACTAATCAGTTTTAAATGCACGATTCAAGCCACAGTTTTTCAGCCCAGTTTTTCCTCCTGAAAATGAACAATATGACGGCCGTTCACATTGTGAGCAGTAAAGCATGGAGTGTCTCTCCTCCGAGATGAAGCTGTGTACACTATTAGAAGAGGCTGCAGACAGTGTGGGTCAGGGCTGACGTGCTGTTTGAGAGGACTGGATGAGAGCTGAGGACATTGGGTCTCAAAGAAAGGAGAACCAAGGCTGAGCTATTTATCCCATCATTACTGAGAGGAAGAGTACTTAAAGCAACAGTACTTAGAAAGACAAGAGAACTGGGCCAAGGCAAAGCAAACATAATGGCTTAGACTGCATTTTGTTTGCCGGTTTTCAATAAATTGTCATTGGGCATTTTGTGCTTTAAAAATGTATTTTCAAATGCATGTGCAGTTGAAAGCAAATTCACTATATGTTTTACTAAAGAACATTTTCTTCAGAGATGTTATCCTTTTTCTGTTTTCTAGTTATGTTTTACCCATAATATATAGTTTGATAGCAGTGTAAAATCAGAAAGAAGCAATGATTTGCTTGAAATGTCTATAGTTATCATTGTTTTTAATATCATTGAGATACTATTATAGTTTTTATTAATATTTCAAATTATATTTCTATATAATTTTTACATTTCTTGTTTTCTTTTTAATTTGTTACATTTTTATGCATGTTTTGTTGTTGTTGTTGTTGTTGTTGTTGTTGTTGTCTCTGCATTTCCTTCACAAACCCCTATATTATTTTTCACTGGCCGGGAGAAAGAGGATTTTTGTGTCCAGACTGTGTAATTACGGCATCTACCAACAGTGGGAAATCTTGTTCCCCAACCTTCACGTCTCTGAATTGAATTGAATAAGTTCACTATTACAAACCTGCTTATCCCATAACGCAACTGTTCTGTCTTGAATGATGCATTGCACATCTTAATGCGTTTGCATTACCATCCTCACTGAAGTGTTTTCTGTCAGATTGTGCTGGGAAGTTCTTTGAATCTTGGACAGAAGAAGAGGGTCTTCTGAGGACCATACGGAGAAGATGAGAGAGATGCTTGTGTTGCTATCACACTGCCTCAGTGCAGTGTTGCTCCTTATCATTGCCTCATTTTAGTAAGTAGCTCTAATTGGCCGCGAACGAGCCTGTGCTGCTGTTCTCTCTTCTCTCTTATATAAGCTCCACTGCTAGCAAACAGGTCTGACCTGAAAAGGCAAGGCGTAGGACACACACACAAATACACTCTCGTACAGCTTAAACCAGAATATGATTTTCTTTTTCCTTTTAAAAGAGATCCATGCCTGTTTTCCTAATGGAAGTGACAGGGCTAGTTAACTCTAGTGACTCGGCAGCAACCGAGCTTTCGTGAACAATAAACCCAAAGGCTAGAAGCACAGGACATGACAGAGCGCAGGATATAACAGAGCGGCCCAATTTTCCACCAGACTGCTTCCCGCCACAGCCGTCCGCTTGTAACCAACAGGCCTTTCGACGTGAGAGGGATGTCTTATAGACAGTGAAAATCTTTTAGCATGGTGAGAAACGGCTCCAGAAACCTTGGCCCAAGTGCCCTTGCGGACAAACTTAACTCCTGGCTGTGTTTCTGAACAGCGCTAAGTCTGTGAAGCAGAACTGGGCTCATTATAATTGCCGCTGGCATATCAGGCCACAATTATCAACGCCGGCTTATTCAGTCTTTAATTGCCTCATTTAATTTGTTCACATTTGGCGCAGAACAACGTCAACCTACTGCAGTTGAAAGTGATTAGCTCCAAGGACGTGATATGCACAATACAGGCCTATTGGCTGTTTCTACTGCTGTTACCTTCATCTTTCCTTCACTTTGAAAAATGACCTACTATTAAAGTATCCCAAATGAATACACATTACAGATAAGGCCAAACTTTTTTCTTTTGTTTTCACCTCCACACAGCTTACAGGCAGAGTTTGGGCCAAAATAAATAGTTTCAGCTTGTAAATTGAGGCAATTTGTACAAAAATAAATAAATGAAAAAAAATAAAAAATATAAAATTAATGTTAAAATAAGTACTCAATAATTCTACAAAAAGTGTGTATATTTATTGATTAATTAATTTAGTTAGTTATGTATTTTTTATTTATTTTTTTCTTTTTGACAGTGTACCAGGGTTTAAAGTGAGTAAAATTCACTTCAGTATGCCAAGTAAAATTGGCTGGCAACATAATGCATGGTTTAAAGGAAAACCATGTTTGTTTGTTTATTTGTTTGTGTATTTATTTATTATTATTATTATTATTATTATTGTGTATTATCTATCTATCTGTCTGTCTGTCTGTCTGTCTGTCTGTCTGTCTATCTATCTATCTATCTATCTACCTTTTTATTTATTTGATGCAAATGTACAATTTTGTGGCCAGTTATAAATATTACTGGTAACAGAAATATTAAAATGAATATTAAACTAAATATTCAAATTTAATGGCAAATTTTCGCAATTATCTCACTTTGCAGGTGTGGCAAAAGGTTCATTTTGGACTCTGTATCTGCCACTTCAGATACAGTCACAATGAACCCCCATCTCTTTTACCTCTACCTTCCAAGCACAAGTTAAACTGAAAAGTGAAAATTGTGTATTTCAGATAGAGCGATATTATGCTTAACACTCTTATGTAACCACACATATGCAGAGAGAGAGAGAGAGAGAGAGCTTGGATGTGCCTGTGCGTAATTACCTGGTTAAACATCTAATGAATGAGCTAATGCATTCATTTATCCATCAGACTATTTATTAGGGCAAACTGAAATGTTTTATGGCAGAGTTTGGGGAGCAGTCATTTTCACCTTGTCTTTAAGAGGAAAGAACAGGGACATTGACTCTAATGAGGCTGAGAGCGTGTTGTATAATAACGTTTTTAAGACTCCTTCAGGCTACTTTGTTTAAAGAGCCTTTCAGTAAGTTGGTTTTGGGGCTAAAAAACCATGTTCCTAATATTTTACAAAAAGGACGTGGTTGTTAAAGCCTGTGCTTTGCAAAAGGTGTTATTTGATTATTACTTTTAAAAAGGTAATGAGATAAGGAGTTAGAGACAGTGTCAGGTTTTTATTATTTTGCCATGTAACCAGGGTCCAAAATGAAAACTTGCCAAGTGCCAAATGGCACTTAGAAATAGAATTTCTTGTAAAATAATCTCCAATAATGTTTTATTTACTACTTCATTGTTTATAGTGTAACAACATTATTAGAAAATGCAGTTTTATACAAGCTTTATATAAATTTGTAATAATTACAATCTGACACTCCATATAAAGAGTTATATAAATCTCCATTATAAGACACATAAACGGTTTGCTATGTTTTTACTGGTGTATTTTTTCTATACATTTTATAGGCCTAATTTTCAGATTTTCTACATTGATCCACTTTTTTAAATTATTTATTAAAAATTATGCTAAGCAGTACATTTTGTCCCTTCATTCGCAGATGTAGCAAAAGTTAATTTTTGACTCTTCGTATGAGCCAGTTAAATATAATAAATATAATTAATTATTAAATGAGATGGATTTCTATATAATTCTACAGTACAGTAACAAATATATTCCAATGCATGTCCTATAAGCTTCATATTCCAAGGTATCTGTGAATATTTTTAATGACACAGAGGATGCTTTAGCTCTCTAACAGGAAGAAGAGTGACAGTATGTTTGGTACAAGCATTACTCTCACCTGCTTATGGAGCAGAACAAGGCATTGTGAGCAAGCTTTGTAAAGCAAAACGTCCAAAAAAGGCCCTGCTAGCCCTTTTTGTCACTGTGTTCGGTTAATGAGGTCTGGGTTGAACACAAACACCATTCTGTAACATCGAGACCCCGTCCTGTAGATTCAAGCAGGGTTTTACACGACACTATGATGTGGGCAGAATTATTCATGAAGTATGGTTCAGGGCAGAGTCTTGCCGTAGACATTAATGTGAGCCAAGGAGCTCGGGTATGTCTGTTCTCACAGCACTCAATACCACCTACAATTCAGGAAGTTCCACTTATCCCCTGGATAAGACACACAGATCCTTTGGTCGGTGGAAGATATTGAGATTCCCTCTGTGAGTGTGTGTGTGTGTGTGTGTGTGTGTGTGCGTGTGTGTGTGTGTGTGCGTGTGTGTGTGTGTGTGTGTGTGTGTGTGTGTGTGTGTGTGTGTGCGGTCACTGCCGGAGGCTGTTTGCAGTTGGGTTATCATTACCCAACTGTCTGGAAGGAATGTAGGACTTAAAACTGTCTCACTCTGCTTTGGCATCACATTCTCTTTTTTTTTTTAATTCTCAGAATGTATTATTTATAATATAAATATGCACTGCTTAGAATTTAGTAATAACTCTCTCTGGGACTAGCAGTAAGTTTAAGACTACGTATGACCAAAATCTTGTAGCGTAATTATGAATAATATTAATGGTATATATATATAAAGGACATTCAAACCAAAATTGTTTTATATACTACAGAAACATATAGTAATGCTTTTTTTAAATTATGTGTCACTTCATTATTATTATTATTATTATTATAGATACAATCAACAATATATTTTTTTATACATAATGATAATATTGTTTATATTGTTTATATATATATATATATATATATATATATATATATATATATATATATATATATGTGTATATGAAGAGTTTATTTGCAAAAACAGATAACTCCATTTTTACAAATTTTCAAAAATCATGTTTTTTATTATGTTATCATGTTTTTATTGTGTTAGTTAGCTGCTTTTTAAAGTTATTTTTTTAACCTAGTCAAAATAACCCAACTGCAGTTTGATTGAGATTAATTGGAAAGCACAATGAAAAAACATGATTTTTGAGAATCGTTAAAAACGTTATCTGTTTTTGCAAATGGACTCTTCATATATACAGATAGACAGACGGATGGATGGATGGATGGATAGATAGTGTTTCCTCTGAGAAGACTAAACTAAATATTTCATCACAATAATTATAAGTTGTAGTTTATTATATTAATATAGTAATATTATATTAATAGTAGTAATAATAAGAATAATAATAATCATTATGTTATTATTATTATTAAATAGTACAACTGCAATACTTATCATTTTTATGGTTGTTTTCTCTTTGATTTTAAACATTGTAGAGCTTTTATTTTGGCTGAAAACTGCAAGGAAACATCTCTTTTGAAATGCTTATCTTTTGTTGACTATAGATTTATAAACCATTCCAAACTTGAGAAGATGTTTGGTGCATGTTGCGTTTTCAAATACATGTTGTAAGCAACTCAGGTTTGTGTGTGTGTGGGTATTTATTTGTTTACTATTTTATATATTATAAATACACATTTAAATTTAATGCCCAAGAAAGGTATCTCTAGGAATCAGTCTGTAGAGATACAGGGGATGTGGAGGTTGAGAAGACCTCTGCCAGTAACAAAACAGTCAGATTGGTATCTACGTTGCCCGTGGCCAAACACAGAGAGCACTGTGGGCGGCAAAACCCCATCTCACAAAACATCATCGGAGGTGTGAGGAAGTAAAGATTGGCAAAGAAGTGTGTGTAGATGATTTTCCCACCTCACGGAAGATCACCTGCCTCAATGTCTTCATAGCTGGAGATCTAGCAACTTTTTACGGTATAGCGGCGGACAAAGTGAACTTTTCTCTGTCAACTATTAAATAAACAACTCTTTCTCTCTCTACTCTTCTCACAGTGACTGATATCCAATACGACGAGGCTTAAATCCACAGCCATTGTAATTCTGTCATGCTTCTGGGACGATATCACATACTTCTGCTCATCTGGATTATGCATGCGCTATCATGACGGCTGTTTTATGATACTCATCGATCCGCTTTACCCAGGGCACCCATCGATCTCAGTTATTATTGTCCCAATCCCGAAGCTGCACGAGGAGTCACAAGCCCAACTTAAAGGTCAAAAGGTGCTCCGGTTGTCTTCACAAAGCTCCCGCTTTTCCCCAGACTCTGAATTAGTATTGTTTGCACGGATCTATTTATTGTAGTGTTTTGTCTGATCCATTGTCTTTCTGTTTTTAGCCTGATGGCTCTTGGCAAGTTCTCTTCAGCCCCATTTGCATTGCACAATCTCTGGCACGCCATTGTGCCATTGCTACTTTGAAGGGGCTCCCAGATGCACTTATTTCTGCGCAGTGGTTCGTTTGGGAAACTTAGTTAATTAGTGTGTATGTGCACGCCGCTTGTTTTACTGTTAATAGAGTCTCAAGGCACCCGAAGCAGAGGCGCTCGATACGACATCTCCTCCTGTTCCTCTCGTACTCCCTCACATCCACAAAGATGGCCTCATTCCACCAGAACCCTTGAGCTGGAGGCCAAGTATTTGATAGATCTGAAGGTTTGTAGATGTCTTTATCGCTTTGTGCCATTAGTGTTGTAATACTCTGAAGTGAGCTCTGAAAGGGACTGCTTTGAGACAGTTTTTCAAAACCTACTTCATCACCGGCTGAATATGAGAGTGTCAGTGTTCATATGGTCTCAGTTATTCGGAGGGGTTATAATACGTGTTGTAATACATCTATAGTCATGAAAAAAGCAAGTATCGTTGAAGATTTCTGTGAAAATATTTATTTATTTATTTATTTATTTATTTATTTATGTTGCATTTTTGTCACTGAAGTATACTGTTCCTGTTGACATGGCATTAATAAATATGAATGCATATATTTAAGTAATATATGATAATAGTAATAATGATTACGATGATAATGATATTTATTGTTATCATTACTATTATCATTATTATTTACTATTATTTTTACTAACATTTATTACTTAAACACAAATGTGTGTATGTATACACACACACACTAAACTAAATATTAATCTAATATTAATATAACAAATAATCTATATAAATAGTGTATGTAAATAAATTAGGGCTGTTAAAGTTAATCACACGTTAATGCAAATTCATTTTAACAGCTTTTTATTAACGCGCTATTAACGCAGTGCACATTTTCTGTTTGACACGTGGCCTAGCCCGTAGCTGGAGAAATGGAGACGCACAGTGTTGCCAACTTAGCAACAATGCAGACCACTTTAGCGACTTTTTTTCCCCTTCAAAAAAGTGCCCAAACCTTATTTAGTTTCTGAGACTTGCCGGTACTGCCGCGTGAGCACGAGGTCTTGCTTTCTTGCTTTTTTTTTTTTTTTTTGTGAGCAGATTAACATATTGGAAGGGAGATCTTTTTATGTGGTCTTAATGGGTCGTGTTTCAATCACTATTTCATATTCATTCTGTTGTCTGACAACAGAAACAGTAAAATATATCAATGAATATAGTTTTATTGAGAATTTAGCTGCATCAAAATACAGTATGTGGACTCAGAGAGGCAAACAAAGGTAATAGGCCTAATAAATAATATATGTACGTTTTGCATGTTCAGAAGAAGAGCTGCCCTTTCCTACAAAAATGTAAAACTAATGGAAGTTTGGAAACCTGGTATTTCTTTTTTCATGTGTCTAATAGACATGAACAAGTTCTTTGAGAAACATCTATGACCTTTGAAACATGTCTAGTCTTCATGCTCTATGTTGACTATGGTTTCAATAATAATAAACATACATTTGCATAAAGCATCCATATTTGTCCATGCCCTTGTTGATTAGAGTATTAAAAACTTGAAAAGTATTAATTTATGGTACATTTAGAACGAATAAAAATGTGCGATTAAGTTTTGATTAATCACGAGTTAACTCATGACAATCATGTGATTAATCACGATTTAATATTTTAATCGATTGACAGCCCTAAAATAACTAATGTTTTTTATAGCAACTTCATAAACGTGTATGTGTGTGTGTATAAATTTTACATAAATGTAAAAAATGTATAAATTGTTGAATATATATATATATATATATATATATATATATATATATATATATAATACACACACATATATATATATATATATATATATATATATATATAATATATACATATATATATATTGCTTTTAAATTAAATTTTCCCTCCTGGTGGAATGACCTGCCCAGTTCAATCCGAGCAACTGAATCCTTAGCCATCTTCAAGAATCGGCTAAAAACACATCTCTTCCATCTTTATTTGACCCCCTAACTCTAGCACTCTCTATAAGCCTTTATCACACTTCCGCCTTAGAAAAGCGGAAGATTCAAACAGTAGCGTAAAAGAACTTCCGCTGCAGCCTCTATCAATGGCTGTGCCCATAGCACGGCATTGTTGTGGATTATTTATGTAGAATTCAGCACATATACGTCTTCCAAAGACACCAATCCCAGTTTACAACAATTAATTGAGTATTATGAAACGAAGGAATATGTTGTCATATTGCGTATATATATTCCGATGCGTATTTCGTGACTTAAACAGGAGCGCGCGAGCCATACTGTATGTGTATAGGCAATTCTTCACAGTCTGATGACCTTATTTCATTACAGAACAGCGAGAAAACTATACAAATAACATATCACATTAATAAGCATTAGAATTAGCTAAAGCTTAAAACATTAATTATGACTAAAAGGCTGTATAGAAGGATTAAAAGGTTTAGCGCAAACTTGTTGTATTAAACATAATGCTCACAATCCTCTATAATTGCATCAAATTGAAGTTGTTCAAATCAAATTCTCCATGATTGCTTGCAACGATTGAATATCATTATACTGTGAACAAGAGCGGGAGGTTAATCACAATAAATATAATTAAAAAATAAACTAAATATTATTAAAAATATTATTTTTAATATTTATCTATTCAGTCTGAGTATTCCTCTGGCAGTAATTTCAGCTGCATGCTCTTCATTAATCTGACTGGTAACACTGATTCTCGCATCGCTCAGATGGGCTAATATTACACATTAAAATGAAGGATGACATGATACATGGTATGGAATCGGTATAAATACACAGTTTTAACATTGACGTTTATTGCGTCAATGTTCAACTAAACTAAATTAGTTTAATTTTCTTCACAAAACTGGCATCTGTCCATTGACAATAAAGCAGGCGGAAATTCCTTTGACAATACGCGGACTGTGATAAAGGTCTATTCTATTCTATTCTATTCTATTCTTTAAAAAACTTGCCCCTTTTAAACTTGCACTCTATTTATTTACTAACTGCTTGTTTTCTTAAAAAAAAAAAAAAACTAACACTAGCTTCTCTATTCTTTTTGTATTCTATCTCTTTCTTTTCTTTTTATTTATTATACAATTAACAAAGCCAAAAAAGGCCTCTAGCACTAGCTTATATACTAGCTTATATACTAGCTTATATATACATATAAAAATATATATATATAAATATATATAAAAATATAGCATATATTTTTCTTATATATATTACATATATTTGTATATAATATAATTTAATATAATTTATATGAACATAAATATATACATGTAGATATTTTCAAAATATATTCTGTATGTGTGTGTATTTATATAAATCAATCATGTTTTTTTCATTGTGCATTCCAATTAATCTCAATTAAACTACAGTTGGGTTATTTTGATTAGGTTAAAAAATAACTTAAAAATACAGCTAACTAACACAATAAAACACAATAAAAACATGATAACATAATAAAAAAATGTTTTTTGAAAATTAAAAAAAAAAATCTGTTTTTGCAAATAAACTCTTCTCTATATATGTGTGTTTGTGTGTGTGTGTGTGTGTGTGAGAGAGAGAGAGAGAGAGAGAGAGAGAGAGAGAGAGAGCGAGAGAGAGCGAGAGCATCTTATTTCATTAAACAAGAATTTTGCCCTCAGCTGTGACATTTAGGGTTTCATGGCTTTGGTTCTTGATTTAGTGGTTTGATTGGCCAGCTGTTGGCCTCCTTTGGAATTCATCTGTGCTTCTTTTGCCCTGGGCTTTTTCCAGACCTCCTGCTCACTTACACTGGCTAATCTCATTTTCTCAAGATGGTGCCTGGCGATCTGTAACCTACAGTATTCTTTTACTGATTGGTTGTGTAGTGCAGCATGGAGCGGCATCCTCTTTTGTGCAACAATAAAATTTCACATTCTGCATTGCTTATTAGATTAAGAAACCCTAATAGGTAATTATGAATAAGCACAGGCCGGTTGGAACGCATTCAAACAAGAAGATTAATCTATTCATAGCAAGTAGGAGGAGAGGGTTGGAGCTTCACCAGTCGAGCATTCCTGTCCCAGTGCTCCGGCTGAGTAAGAGTGAGATGGAAACGGCTCTGCATGGTGAGCATAGCTCCGTAAGTGCTGGCCGGAGGCCCCGGGGAGTTCCTTATCTCTCAGTTTAGCTCCACTTACAGAGGTGAGAAGGCCATGTTATCTCCGAGCCTCTGCCTCCTGGTTCTCTCTGCCAGGCTCTGCCAGCAAGCGGAGAGGCCGGGAGGGGACACGGAGGTACAAGGTCTGATTATAGCCCACAAATGGCAGATCAATAGAGCTCAACCAGAGGCCTCATCAATCAGCAGGCATAGGGAAGCAATTAACTCACATTCTTAGGCTCATTCGTCCCGGCCGGGGCACTAGGACGTGAAATTCAGATTGTTATTGCAGCCAGCCTGTTCCGTAAGGAGGTGGAAGGACATGCAGGACATGCGTCATTGGCTGCTTTCCTCTATAGGGGCGAAGACTTGCCCTTTGCAGCCTAGACAGTGGTGACTTTACTTTCTTTACTGGCCACACCCCCTTAATGAAAGAGCCAATCATGTAATGAGGTCATCTTTTTTTTTTTTTTAAACACATTGACTGTTTGCTAGGTAAGATTCTAGGTGCATGTATGTATGTATGTATGTATGTATGTATGTATGTATGTATGTATGTATGTGTGTGTGTGTGTGTGTGTGTGTGTGTGTGTGTGTGTGTGTGTGTGTGTGTGTGTGATATATATATATATATATATATATATATATATATATATATATAATAAAAAAGTTAAAAAGACACTGAATAAAAGTATTAATTTCTTAAAAAAAAACTTTGGAATAGTATTGTATATTGTAGCACAAACTTTCTATTTTGAATAAACACTGTTCTTTTTAACTCTTTATTCATCAAAGAATCAAGAAAAAAGTATCACAGGTTCCAAAAAATATTAAGCAGCACAACAGTTTCAACACTGATAATAAATCAGCATATTAGAATGATTTCTGAAGGATCATGTTTTATTATAAAAAAAAAAAAAAAAAAATATATATATATATATATATATATATATATATATATATATATATATATATATATATATATATATATATATATATTAATTGAAATTAGAGCAATTATGAATTAAATTGGCTGGTGGAATTAACTGGCAAAGTTTAGCAGAAGTGTAATGGCTAACGCCGCTTACTGCACCTTTAAATACTTAACACTGTGACTGCACCATTCTGAAGCAGTTCACATTGATATGACCTTACACAGTGTCATCTCAATAGCTTTCGGGCTGTTTGCTTCGTATGTTTACATTGTATGACAAGATGGTTTACTGTTTAAGATCAATGTTCTGAACCTCCTTTATGGGGAAAACAGTGGCAGGTGGTCTTTTGACTCTAGGAAAGAAAAAGGTGGATTATTTTAGACTTAAGTTTCCAGCTTTCAGCTGAGATTTTTTTTCTATAAACATTAAGGCTGGAGATCTGTTTAAGTATGTCTATAAACAATCAAGGAATACAGAAAGAAATGTAGAGAGACACAGAAAGCAGTATGAGAGTGTTGAAAAACAGAACGGCCATTAAAACCAAGCTGCGCGGGACAAATTAACTGCCGGTCGTTGAACACAGTGAGGAATTTTGTTCTCTGGCCTTGGATCAGAATTAATTAAGACTGCACTGTCAGACATGTGAAGAGCACAGTTGAGGTTGATTTAGCCAGCGTTTGTGTGTGCTAATGGAGAATCAATAGGCTCTGTAGTGAATGGCTGCAGGTCATAGAAGTGTTGTCTTTGTTGCTTTGCCTCTTCTAGAGAGATTCTTCTTTTGTCACAAGAATCAGGGCCATATGTCAGTACAGAGGTTTACTGCAGAAAAGGAAGTGAATGGTTTGTTAATCATGTTCTTATAGGAGGTGCATCTATTCCTGTATACTGGATTCCCTCCAAAGTCTTTTTGCTCCTCAAGTGTCACCATTCATAGAGTGTCTTTCCTGCCAGATCCTTTATGGCATTTATAGAAAGATGAATCATCTGCGGGCATCATGGGATTGTACTGTAAATCCATTCTCAATCCGGTCTGGTCTTGGATATGAGGACCTGATGAACAGTTGAGCATTGTTAAAAAGCATAGATTGAGTAAGGTACTGTTGTCTTGTTGGTTATTTTAGTCAGGCAATATATTCTTGTTTTTGTATGTGTTCTTAGAGTTTAAAAACATAGTTCATCCAAAAAAGTTTTGTCATCAAGTTTTTCCAAACTAGTATAAATTTCTGTCTTCTGCTCATCACAGAAGATATTTTGAAGAATGTTGGTAACCAAACAGTTACTGTTCCCCATTTACCTAAAAATCCCCATTTACATCAAAATTAGTTTCTTAAGCCAATTTGGTTACTTCATCCAATCAGAATAAATGGTAACTGTATATTTTAGAGGATTACCCAATGGCAGTCACAGGTGATTTGTTATCTCCTGCACATAGCAGCAGCGGTAGGCTTTAGATATTCAGCGAGTTCAGGGAGAGATGTTGGGTCTGGGATTTTCTCTCCATCGTCTTATCTTTTTCATCTCTCTCCTATGAAATCAACATGACAATAGATCCTGTCAGGAGATGAGGGGAATATTAAGTCCATTTGAGTCAATAGCCTCCTGTGCACTGCAGCAGTCAAGTTTATACACACACTGGCCCACTGATGCTTAAACCTGAAGCCACTGATATTCCTCACATTCTCCAACATCTGCTGACTGCCAAATTGCTCAATAGCACTCTATCCCAATTTACATATTCTCCATCCAAAATAGTATGCAAAATAGCAATTAGTGTGTCCTAAATCATAGTATTTTGAAAAAAAGTACACCAAAAAGTACTTTTTTTTTTTCCAGTGGATTTTAAAAATATGAGCCAGTATGTGATTTCTAGGGTAATATATCCCGCAGTTCTATGTGCAATGGCGCATTAGATAAGTTTGTGAGGTTTGTGGCTTTTCGATTGTTTTTTATCAGTTGAGGAAAAGCTACTACACATTTTTAATATGTTGAAATGCTTGTGTAATATGTAAAAGAATAGGTTAAATATTTATCATGACATAGTTTTCTAAATATATATATATATATATATATATATATATATATATATATACACACACACCTGTATATAATACTGTTTTTGGCCCTCAGTGTTTTGAGTTTTCATTACTTTTTGATTGATTTCAAGTAGTCTGTCCTGAAAGGGTTAAACACTTGAAGTTTTACCTGTGTTGCATAGTAAGATTGCATTCAGCTGTCACTGCCAAATCAAATTTGTAACCTGTCTGTCTGGTACAGAGAGGCAGAGGGGAAAAAAAGAAAGTTTCTCTGGCATGTGTCCCAGCTGCAATCAGGTTTCTAACCTGTTCACGGCCCCATGTGTTGGGGTTATGCATAACCACTCTCAGAATGCACTGATTGCTCAAGTAAAATGGATTCAGCAGAACAAACAAACAAACCAAAATATGTCCGTTTGCATAAATAAGACTGTTTCCTATGGTTTGAACAATGACTGAGGCCAATAAACAATGCAGAACGGCTTGTGTGATGTCAATCTTTTGAATGTTGTTTGCAGTGTATGTTTGGGAATGGAGCTGTGATGGAAAGTTAAATTGTCTTGTTTTTTCTTTTTTGTCTTTGCAGGTAAGATGTGGACATTTGTTCTTCTCTCTCAACTCTCCAAAAACAGCTACGCAGCGCAAGTCATGAGTAACAGCAAGTTTTTCACACTGCACTTCTTTTTCCTTACAATACTGGAACAATCAGTTGGCTTGTCAGTCAGTTTGTCAGCACACAATGGTCTCGTAATTATAACCTGCTGATCTCTCTTTGTGTGTCAGATGACTGTCTGAGATCACTGTGTTTTCTTCTTAAAGCCACTGAGCACCAATTCAATCTGGTTGTGTCAACACAAAATGGCATTTGCAACTCATTGTGCTTGCGTAATCTGACATTTTTTTTTAGAGTGAAACAGGATGTTAAAAGTGTGAAAAAGTGTGGGGTGAGACTTGATTTTGTCCATTTTGAATTCATTGGATTTTGAAAATGTACCAGAATGAATAGAGGTCATAAGAAAATGATTGGTGATGTCAGCTGAAATTGCAGTCGAAGGATTATGCAGACATTTTACAAGAAGAGGTTCATCAAACTTTGAATGTTGTCTTGAAAAGTCTTTGAGGTTTAAAACAGTTTGAAGGTTAGTTTGAAGCCTTAAGGTTATATAAGCCTTGTGTTACATTGAACACTTGGGTTGATTGAAGAGAGATTTGAAGTTTGAAGGGATGTAGGCCTTCAAAAAACAAACAAACACAAAATCTTACAGACCCCAAATATTTGAATGTGATGGATGGATAGATGGATAGATGTGTGTGTAAGTGTGCATTCCAGCTGGGTTGAGTTCTCTGATGTGGAGGAACAGGTCTAACAGTACCTATCTTTCTGGGTCATGCATCCAGCCTGTCATTCACTGTTTCACAGCACAGGTACTGCTTACTTTGAGCCAATGTGTGAACTGTATTGATTTGTACACACCCCGTCACCCAAACTGATGCATTGTGGGAAATTATTCAGTCTTTTTCCTATAGCTTTGACGCATGGATTCCCTCAGCCAAAGCTTGAACTGGGTGTATTTGAATAATGTGCACATCTGATGACTATATTCTTACTGAATTCAAGATTAGATACTTATTGTGCAGTGTTTACCAGAAATTATAATATAATGCCTGGAGGTTTATGTATAAATGCTTGGTCATTAGTGATTATTTGCCCCACATGCTGGGACTCAAATGGTTTCGAGGCCTTTCTGAGAGCGGATCTTTTGCTTCTTTTGACACACACTGATGTGCAACTCCACCTCCAGCAGAGCGCTGACCTTAGACCTGACCGAGCAGCTCATATATCGCTTATTAACACAAACTCCTACTGTTCCAACAACCTGTTACTTCAGGTCGAGAGTGAGAGATAGAAGGAAAGAAAAAAATGAAACCGAGAGAAGGAAATGGAGACAGACCTATATAAGACAGCATGAGAAAGGGATGTGTTCCTGGAAATTTTCTGTGAATCTCTTCTAGTCAGTACTGGGTTGTCATGGTCACTTGGCTCAGGACCAGCCACCGCTAAAGGGGTCTGCAGATAATTTAGTCATGGAACATTGTAAAGCAAACACATGCTGAGCAAATGCCTAAGGTGCTTTTCACTAAGGGAGGGACACTAAGATCATTTCAGTTGATCTGGTGCCCAGCACTGTGTCATTACACACCTAACTGTCGTCACTCCAAAACGTCATTAAGCACTCTGGAATTTGACTTTTAGCACCAATACTATGACATTTTATTTTATTTTAGTTTAGTTTAGTTTATTATTTTAATCCAAGGTGGATGACAAAGCAAATTAATAGTTTACACTGCAAAAAAGAAAGCAAAAAAAAAATAAAAATAACTAGGCTATATTTGCCTTGTTTTACACTAATATTATGTAAACATCCATAAAACACATTACATTTACTTACATATAATTTTAACCAGGGCTTGAAAATGGAAAAAAAAGTCAATCGGTTCACTCTGAGCAGAACTGATATTTTAACGTTTCTGTTCCTGCGTTCCTCTGTATTATTACCGTTCCGAAACCGGTTCGAGTAGAAAAAATAACGGTTAATAACGTTATTTTTTTTTAATTGTCTTTGCCTATAATAATAATAATAATAATAATAATAATAAAGTACAGTGTTTTCTTTACATAAAAAGAAAAATAAAGAAAAAAAAAAAACAGGAAGAAATGGTATCTTAACCCGCTGCGCTTAGTCACAGCCAATACAGCATCATCTTTTCTAGATTTGCCTAAATGTAGGCTACTAAACAAAATAAAAAAATAAAAAACTATTAATGCTTTAAAGACATTAAAGTATTTTTAAAGATATTTAAAAATGTTTGCTGCATTGTTAAAAAAAAATAAACGCTACTTGTATAAAATTGAGTTTTGAGCAAAAAAAAAACACAGGCTAAGTCACGTCACATTTTATTAGGCTATTACATTCAGAAATGATGTAGGCTAAAATGCCAGTAAATCAAAAATGTTTACAAACATTATAAGCACAGTTATTAGTTTCTCTCCACAACAAATCCTCTAAATTTAAGGCTATAGCCTATAGGCTATAAAAACGTCAATCCAAAAACAAAATAAAGGTGAAACTGATGCCTACCTCTCTCATTCGGCACGAATCCAAATGTTTCCATATTCGCGCCGTATCTGGATGCTAAAATATTTTTTATTATAGGCTTTGTACTTTCATCAACGTAAAGCATCATCCTTCACATCGGCTAGGCTATATCAGCAAAGTGAGGCGATGGTCACGCTGAACGCAACAGATTGTATAACGGAGCACTGTAACTTTTTATACGTTCCTTTAACTGTATTTTATTTTGATAATGAACAGGCTGAAAAGTCGCAAAAATATTGTGTCTTTGTACGCGTGAGGCGCCAGCGTGATACGGCCATACCAACGCTGGTTACAGATGCGACATCATTCAAAACTGTCAAGCTTTTGCAAAACAATTAAAACTGTAAAATAAAACTGTAAAGATTTTGAAAAAAAAAAGAAAACTACTTTCTGCCGTCTCGTTTTCCTTTCCGAGAACTGCGTCACAATGAACCGTAGGCCTAACTCAGCATTTTTTTTTTCTTTCGTTTCGTTAATCTGTCAATGATTTAAGTGAAATATATTTAGTGTATAGGCATATATATATTCCTTTTTATGTAAGCCTATAGTTTTATTCTGTTTTCTCCGTTCACAGAAGCTCTGAGGTGCGTAAGATCTGTTGAATCCATCAGTCCTCGGATAAACTCTAACGCCGGTGCATTGCGACTTACCTATGACGAGCTCACAGCTGAGCGCACGCGGGCATTTCATTCGTGGAATGCTTAATCGTCACATTTGCATAGTCTAGCAACTTGAATTCCTGACTGGTTGACAGCAAATTTCAAATATTAAATGGAACAATAAAATAACGTTATTAACCGGTTAATGGCCATTTCAAATTTTTGATTCTATTCGGAACTATAAAATTTGATTTCGTTTCTGTTTCCGGTTCTGTTCCAGTCAAAATTTCGTTCGTTTCCGGTTTTTCGTTCTCGTTCCTTGAACCGGTTCAGAGCCCTGATTTTAACATTGATGTAGTGTTGAAAATAAATTTTGTTCACTAAATTGTTAGATTTATCATTAAAATTAGAGCAATTTGCCAAAAAAAATAAAAATAAATAAAATTATAATAATTTTATTTAAGGGATGTTTAATTTAGGGATGTTTAAATTTAGGCGTGTAAGGATAGGCCTATATATCCGTGTGTATGAATAAATGGATTTTTACGGAAATACAGTTGTTGTTTTTGTTTTAATAGATCAAAATGATATTTAACTTTTAAACTTACAAAAAAAGTACGGAAGTATATAATTAATAAAGATGTACTTCATACTTCCTAATATTGCCATTAATATGCTTCTGTAGGTCAGAAAAATACAGAGAATAGCATGGAAATATAATGTATTTGCATATTTGTTTAATATGTCATTAAACTGGATATGTTGTTATTCAAGCGGCACCTGTAACCTTGAACATGTTGACATTTTAACTGTAATTAATATGCTTGTAAGATTTACCTTACAATTTAGCTGTGTCATGACAGTAGAAAAATGCTTGTATTACAAAAAATGTACACGGGTACCTGCTATGGCCCTTTTGTCTGCCAGTCTTTATGCATTACATTACGAATTCTCCTCTAGATTTCACAGTGCAAACTCAAATTGTGTAGCATTTTTGTTCACATAATTGGCTATGGTATGTCTCGGGCCTAAGTGTTGTAAACTAGCTTAAGAATTGAATGTGACACATTTTGCCCATCTGAAGGTGATGGTACACCTGACACCTCAGATAACATATGACCTCTCTTGGTGTGTATCCAGGCGTGCTCACCAGGCCATTACAGTTTTCAGCATACTTATAAGGCAGTTCATGTACTTGTATGACCAACACGAAAGCTCCAGGCCGTTTGCAGTATTTACAAATGTGAATTCTTCAGAACAGGTTCTGGTTATGTTGCTTAGTTTTTGAAAACTAGTTTGGTGGTTAGAGTGGCCGGTCAAGTACAGGTTCAGGGTGGTGCAGTCATGTGACAAGCGTCATGCTACCTAACTAGCTCTGTAACAGTGGTGTTCACACACGCACAGTGATCCCTATAGGTCAAAACGTGTGCTGCAGATTAAAATATTATGTTTTGTCAGTAATGTTTTATCTTTTTTAATAAATGTATAAATTAAATGTTAAATATTTTTTATTTATTATGTAGTTGAAGGAATAATTCACCTAAAATGAAAAGGTGAATGGGTGCCGTCAGAATGAGAGTCCAAACAGCTGATAAAAACAGTAATGGTTTAAATGATGCTAATTGACATTAATTGATGGGCAAGAATGGTGTGGATTACTTGTGAATTATTATGATGTTTATATCAGCTGTTTAGACTCATTCTGACGGCACCCATTCACTGAATTGCTCACCCATGGGGTGAGCAATTCAGTGAATGGGTGCCGTCAGAATGAGTCTAAAAAAAAAACCTGTAAAAATGTTACAGATATTTATGAAAAGATAATACATTACAATGTACATATACCTTAATACTAAATTATGCATAAAAGCTTTAAGTAAAGTGTTACCACAAACTCATCTACATCTTGGAGGGTGAGTACATTTTCAGCATATTTTCATGAAAGCTTTACGGTAGCTTCTGTTCATGAGTTGGAAAACATTGGTTTTTGTGAAGACAAAGAGAAGGTAAATCCTTGGTCAGATGCAGTGCTGAGTTCAACCAAACGAATGAAATTATTTGATGCAATCCTACTTATTTCAGTTCAGCTTCACATTTTAAATGAGTCAGTTTTCTATGCATAATATGGCGTGTTTTGAAAGACAGAGCTCTTAATTAAAGGCTAGAACCCCCAGCCCTCCACCTCTGCTGTTATCTTCCTGTGGTCAGCCTGCCCTGGACTCCAAAAGCCGGGATCAAAAGGTTGACCCGAGGTGCGTACTGATAAGTCGAGGTGCTTGGCAGCTACTATGAACCTCTCAGTCATTATCGCTGACCTGCACTAATCAGGGGAGGAAGGAGGGCATGACCCGCTCCTCGATAGACTCCCACCAAAATATATCAGCAATTAGCTCAGCCATAAAGCCACTAAATTACACACCCCTGCAAGTCATTTGAAAAATGCAATGAGAATGAGACATCCCAATTATGGACATCAAAGGTTTAAACATGAAAAGTATCTAGGTTTCTTTTATGATTCCATGTACTTTCTCTTTCAGTTTGACTGAATCTAGATGATTTAAGGGGTCTATTATTGCAGCTTAGATTTTGGGGTTTGTTCTGTCCTGAAAACATGCTGCTTTTATGAAATTCACTCACATAATTGGTTTGGAAATTTGAGGGGTTTTTTTTTTTCAGTTTTTTGTTCACCTAAGATGTCACAAGATATTAGTCATAAAAATGCCTTTTGCTCGCCAAGTGTGAGCTTGACAACAAGTAGCGTGAGCTCAGGTATACACACGTCATACTTTGGCTTTGATTTTATTTTTTATATAAAATGTGTATATATACATAATAAATGTACAAATATTATGTAAACACAAACTTTTATTTTCGATATGATTTAAATGTGATTAATCATTTGACAGCCCTATTGTGAATTTGACCCTAAAGTAACAGTAAAAATAGAATAGAATAGAATAAATAGAATAGAATAGAATAGAATAGAATAGAATAACCTTTATTGTCATTATGCAGAAGTACAGTGAAACTCTGTTTGGCTTCTCCCCTGTAAATAAGAAAACTAGATAAAAGCATAAGAAATCTAGATTAGAATATAAGAGAACTAGATAAAAACGATTTCTGTTTTAACTAAATTACATTTTACTAAATTACATTTTAAAAAATATTAACATAACAGAAAATAAGAAAATAATAATTTAAATATTTTAAATTAATATTTCACAATACTCCTGTTTTTACTGTATTTTTAATCAAATAAATGCAGCCTTAGTAAACTTAAGAGACTTAAGAGACTCCAACCCCAAACTTTTGATTGCTAGTGTATGGCCCACTCCTGATAACTATTTTATAGCTTTTGCCTATTACTAAAGGAAATATTCAATAACCCAGAAATCATTGCCCCAGCTGCGTTACATAGCAGAAGCACTGTGAGTTTAAAAACACAACGCTGGCCTGCTGTTGTAGGTACATTTCTGTGATGCAGGAGGCAGGGCATGTGTGAAACAGACCTTAGGCCCGTAATTCTTGTGGACTGCAAAGCATTTCTTGCACTTATTCTGAGAGTTTGTGGTCTTGCATGTCTTTTTCTTGCTTTCTCCATCACTCTGATCCCCCGTCTAAGGCTCAGCTTCCTCTCGGACTCCTGGAGCAGTGCAGGCGGGCGGATCTGATCTCTCCGTTATACCCCTCTCTCCAATCTCCTCTCAGCTCAGCGCCGACCAGTTCCCTGATCCCTCCTAATTCACTAATCCACTTCCTCTTACAATTAATGTCTGCAGGAGATCGGCTCAGCCAGGATTTTTCCAGCAGGATGATACTTCTCACATGGCTAAAACGAATACTCTAGATCTCCTTTTCCTTAGAGAAACAAGGAGGACTGGGAAATTGGATCATGTGAACAGAAAAGGGTGAGGAGAAACTCTGTAGAAAGAGGATCTCAGAAAAAGTGTAGAAGGAACAAGGCCCCCGTTTTTTGTCTGCAGAATGTAAGTGGCACATATTCATTTTGGTGCCCTGCTGCAAGTAACATTTCAGTGCTGAACTTATGTGATAACCCAGAAGTAATTTCATTTTCTGCACAGAGCCACAGCTCTTGTTATGCAGTAGAAACGCTGTCTGTGTGAAAGCTCAGTGCGAGCCTGCTATTGTAATTGTGCTGCTTCATTTATGTTCTGTGGAAGCAAGATTTGTGAAACAGGCGTAAATTGTTTGTGTTGTCAATACTGGGTTTGGAAACTGAGAACTGGATTTTATTCAGAACAGACATGTTTCAGATCTGAATGATGAAATAGGCAGCCACCACTGGAGTCTGTTTCCCAAGTGCTTGACTCTTATGAACCAGTTCTTTGTAATGATTCAAAATCATACAGGTTCTTTTTTCTTAGCAGAAACATACAGCACAACCAGTATAGTCAGATTCCTGAACAAATGACTCTTATGATTTGGTTCTTTCTAGTTAATCAAAACTGTATAGTCCAACCATAGTAGTTTGATACTGAGCAAATGATTCGTATGCTTCTTTTTAGTGAATCAAATGTGGCAATGAATAGCCTTAAAACTTTGCTACTGACAGTTCTGTGTTATATGTTATATGACAATGTGTAGTTAAAATACACATTATGAGTTTTGGCAGCAGTGTTTTTTTATACAAGTTAAGTGTTAGATATTTTAAGTATTTTTAATTGAATATGTTAAGGTCAGTTATTGCATTGCATTTATGCCGTCTCTAAAAAGACTGAAAAATCATTTAAAAATCATTCTACCTTCTGCTAGAGTTTGTCACATTTGTTTACTATTATCAAAATGATGTCATCATTTGGTAATAGAATTGTATTTCTCTTTTTATTTCAGATTTTTTTTTTTTTTTCCTCAGACGTGTTAAAAAAAAAAAATTAATTAAGAAATAAGATTTTTAAGAGGAAATGGAACTATAGGCTTAACAATTTCTGACTGGTTGTTTATATGGCAATGTGTAGTTAAAGATACATAAGTGTTAGAAGTAGTATTTGAAAAAAAAAAATGAATTAAGTATTTTCAATTTAATATGTCATTAAGGCCAGTGCTGAATCCAAACTAAAAAATTTGGATAAACTGAGTTCCATAAGAACTTTGTTAAATTTGTTTAATATTATTGAAATCATGTCATTGTTTGGTAATGAAATAATTTTTTTTTCTTTCACATTTTAGTTTCTTTCTCAAACAGAAAGTAAAATATTAAAATAATTATTAATGCTGCTGTTCATTAAGAGGAACCGAATCGGGATGTGTTACATTCCTTACGCTTCCCATCCCTATAGTCAGCGGGATGTTTAATAAGTGTTGAGTATGAGTATGACTTCAATATTCTGTAGTGGCAACCACTCAGACTCAATCTTATCTGTCAGTTGAGTGCTAATATTACAAACACCCATAATGTCACAGTGAGTCTTATGAACTGCAGATATAGTGGCTTGCTCAATCTTTGAGCTGTTCTCTAAATGTTGGTGTTTGTTTTTCCGCTCTCAGTGGATAGTTTTGGCATTATGGAGAACATCCCTTCTCCTTCCCAGCAGCACTCGATGGGGCGCTTTTTAATGAGATGGCAGAGAGCCACAGACCCGGGCCCTCCCAGCAGAGAAGGCACAAGTACAGACACCCAGGGGAGCGCGGATCAATCTGCTAATCAATCAGACTGGAGCACCGCTCATAACGAGGACTTATTTAACATGCTGTGCGGTTACATGACTTCACATGCAGTCATTCATGTTCCAATGACATATCAAAAAGAATGACTCTTTATTAATTATTGAACGTTTATAGTGTCAAACATGAGTCAGCACATCTGAGCCTGTATTCTATAAACAAGTGGCTCGCATTACACAGATTTATCGGTGAATAACTGTTAGTGATAAACAAGCAATTTCTGATTATTACAGTGTTCCTCATTTGAGAAATGTTTTGTAAGTTTTGTCCTGAGACTGTAAAGGCTCCTAATAACCATGCTGGTGAGATCCCTTACAATGTTGTTACCATAAACTAAAACTATGAAATTTAGTTTCCAGTAATTGAAATAAAACTAGAGAAATATCTAAATATTACATGACAAGCTTAAACTTATTTCAATTATTTGCTAAGGCAACATTTGTAATTTTAATAAGTACTAAATAAAATAAAATAAATAATAATGAAATGACGAAAGCACATGAGAAAATTAATGCAACTAAAATGAAAACATAGACTGAAAATATAAAAAGGAAAGCTAATTCAAAATATTAATATTTATGTAATAGTATATAAATAATACTAAAATAAAAATGATTCTTGATGCAAGGACTTAGGGATTAAGGGATGCGAATTTCCTGTTTCCTCCAGATCGATTTAGCTGCCATCTCCCCACACTTTGAGCTGTCACTCCTCTTTCGAGAGTCCATCCATCAATCACTTTGTCATATTTCTTACAATAAACAGTGACGAGTCAGGCTATCAGGTATGCAAGACGTAAAAAAGCAAACAAGACAGTTTAATCTGTCAGATTTACTTTAGACAGTTCAATTCATCTTGTAAATTTGCTTTTTGTTTATGCAAAAAAATTATCTTATAAACTGGTTGTGACAATTGATACACATGCTAGAAACAGTCAAAGCTATCGTAAGATAGTTCATTTAAATATTTATTAGGAACTGCATCTATCTATCTATCTATCTATCTATCTATCTATCTATCTATCTATCTATCTATCTATCTATCTATCTATCTATCTATCTATCATTTTACCTATCATTCTATTAATCCATCCATCTATCCATCCAGACGCATGCATTATTGCAATTAATTATTATGCGTTATTGTTATTATAATAATTGTTATTAATATGCAACAGTTATTAATATAGATGATTTCTGCAACAGTGCTCTTTACTCATTTTAAAGATAATTAATATTTCCATTTTACTAATATTAATGATTATTAATGATTACTAAAGTTTTGGTGATGATGAAGAGAGAATTGAGCCTTACTTAGGGATGTGATATACTGTACACTTTAATTATATTACAATGAATCATAATAATACTATATTTACATTTACATTTACATTTAGTCATTTAGCAGACGCTTTTATCCAAAGCGACTTACAAATGAGGACAATAGAAGCAATCAAAACCAACAAAAGAGCAACAACATGCAAGCGCTATGACAAGTCTCGGTTAGCCTAACGCAGTACACGTAGCAAGGTTTTTAGCCGTTTCTTGAAGATGGCTAAGGATTCAGCTGCTCGGATTGAGTTAGGCAGGTCATTCAATAATGCAGCATTCACTTGCAGAACGCAAGTTTCTAGAGGGCACATAGGTCTGAAGTACTGAATTTAGGTAAAGGGGTGCAGAGCCAAAGGTGGTTTTGTAGGCAAACATTAATGCCTTGAATTTTATGCGAGCAGCTATTGGTAGCCAGTGCAAATTGATGAATAGAGGTGTGACGTGCGTTCTTTTCGGCTCATTAAAGATTACTCTTCCAGCGGCATTTTGGATTAATTGTAGAGGTTTGATGGAATTGGCTGGAAGACCTGCCAAGAGAGCATTGCAATAGTCAAGTCTGGACAGAACGAGAGCTTGAACAAGGAGTTGTGTTGCATGTTCCGAAAGAAAGGGCCTGATCTTCCTAATATTGTATAAAGCAAATCTGCAGGACTGGACAGTTTTAGCAGTGTGGTCTGAGAAATTCAGTTTATCAATCACAACTCCAAGGTTTCTGGCTGTTTTTGAAGGAGTAATGGTTGATGAGCCTACCTGGAAGGTGAAATTGTGATGAAGTGATGGGTTTGCTGAAACTACAAGCAGTTTTGTCTTAGCTAGGTTGAGTTGAAGGTGATGGTCCTTCATCCAGCCAGAAATGTCTGTTATACATGCTGAGATGCGAGCAGCTATCGTCAGATCATCAGGATGGAATGAGAGGTAGAGTTGAGTGTCATCAGCATAGCAGTAATATGAAAAGCCATGTTTCTGAATGACAGAACCTAATGATGCCATGTAGACAGAGAAGAGAAGTGGTCCAAGGACTGAGCCCTGAGGCACCCCAGTAGCTAGATGTTGCGACATGGATACTTCACCTCTCCAAGATACCTTGAAGGATCTATCTGAGAGGTAAGACTCAAACCACTGGAGTGCGGTTCCTATATAAATTACTATATAAATTAGCTGCGATTAATTGTTACTTTTTGTCAGCCTGGAGCTGTCTGTTTTATACTGTAGGTTTTAAGAAAAAGTCCCCCAGTTGGGACAGTCCATTCCTACTTGAGGGGTCACTCTTTTAACTTTCTCAATCTGAACAATGGCAAACAATGAAGCAGATTCCTCTACTACATGACATCACATATTTTTCATCAGCTCTTTATCACGCTTTCACTGTGTTCTCCTTGCTCTCTCTATCCACTCATCTGTATCCCAACAACCTCGTTGAGATCCCCAGGTCTAAATGAGCTGCTCTTCTTTGCTTACCTCAGCCCCTATCAATCAGCCTAAGCTCGACTCGATATCCAGTCAGCTGTGAGGAAACGTCTGCGCTTTAGGCACCGGTGATCCAGAGCGCAGCTTCACCGCCGCTGGTCCAGAGCCAGAGAGGACTCCAGGGGCCTGGCGTGTGTGTGACAGCGCAAAGGCTCTCTGGCTTAGGCCCTGCTCAGTCAGGACTAATCCCCCCAAAAGCAATTAACACCCCGGTGCAGTGTGGGTAAACAGGGAAGGTGGCTGGGGAGGCATGACTGTCTCCCTGCACAGTGCTCCAGGTGTGAGAGAGCGTCTCATTCAGTTCTGAGATTGTGTTTGCCCCTTGACTCCGCTCGCTGTGTGGGATTAGTCTGCCAAACCTTGGGAGAGAAAAGAGAGCAGGAGAGAGGAAGAATAGGTGAGTGACAGGTCAGGGGATGATCTTTTAGCCGAGGTCTTTGGTGTGGACCCAGCCATGTCATCCTCCTTATTAAAGACTCTTCTTTCTCTTCATGCACACGCCAACCATATTATCTCTCCGTTTCTGTGACATGTTGCCATGAAGGCCAGTTTGCTGGCAGACGTTCCACTTCACATTAGCGCAATGATTTGCATGCCTGACAAAAAAAAGTGAGATTCTGCTAATGATCGGCCTGGAAAAATAAATTTTTTACACTTTTAAAGATTTTTATTTATTAATTTATTTTTATTTTATCGTATTTTGTTTATTTATATATTTTTGAACAATTTACATTGTTAATCAAACATCGTCTTGCTTAAAAACTCATTATTTTAACATGACAATTAGGTTTCATGCATCAGAAGCAGTCATTATTTTGTTTAATATGACGAAATTGTTGGTGGATTATTATTTGTATTATTATTTTATTTTATTTTTTATGAAAATGTGCAATGTTCACTAAGGCTTCTTGCATCAAAAACAAGTTTTGTAGATTTCTTACATTTTTAATGGAAATTTACAATGTTCATCATAGTCATTATTTTGTAACATAACAATTTTCCATTGTTTTCTTTACTGTTATTGTATTTCTTGTTGAATATGTTGGTCTATAACTATTATTTATTTATTTAGGATTGAAATGACTCTCTTCTTTAATACCTACTCTAAATAAAAGTAAATTTTCAAGAGTAGCTTAAATGTAGATAGAAGTTAGATATTTTAATTCAGCAAAGAGGCATTAAATGGACTAAAAGTAACAGTAATGACTTTTTACAAAACATTCAAATAAATGTTCTCCTTTCTATTCCTCAATTAATCCAAAAATCACGGTTTTTCCACATAAATATCAAAACACAACTGTTCTCAATATTGATATTAATCAGAAATGTTTCTTGAGCACCAGATCAACATATTAAAATGATTTTTGAAGAATCATGTGACACTGAAACTTCAACATTGCATCACAGAAATAAATTGCTTTTTTAAAATATATTCATATATAAAACAATATTAATAATAAACAATTGTAATAATATTTTACAATATTACTGTTTTTACTGAATTTTTAATTAAATAAATGCAGTCTTGGTGAGCAGAAGAGGCTTCTTTTAATAACATTAAACAAAATCTTACCAACTTTTGTCTTACTAAAAAAAATCTTACTAAACTTTTGAACATTACTGTATGTCATTTAGTACTGAATGTCTGTCTGTTGTATTTAATATTCATATGGCCGGTGAACATCACTCGAGTGTAGTTGTGCTCTCATGGTAGCTTAAGTCATTAAAAACAGCAGCGCTGTGCACAAATTGTTGATGCACACTGTTAATGCTTCCTCTTTCCATGCCTCAATAACTCGTTCACCAACAACCTCTTCCATCATTTTAATTTGAAGCCGTCTTGTATCTTTTATTGACTAGTGAGATATGATACCAAGCACACACAAACAAACACACACCCGTCCCTTTACAAATACCATACACTAATACACACACAAAGACTTACAGTGTTCATGTAAGCAGAGTGGGTTGCAGGGAGGCCTGTGATTGATGTCGCCTCATTTAGAATGCAGAACACCCAATGCTCAGTGAGAGAGAGAGGAGCTGGTGGCAAGGAATGGGATGTGGAAACTGACACTAATTTATCTGTTGGATTGAATCTCATGTATTACAGAAGAGCGTGACTGCTCTCTCTGATATCTGTGTACCGTGACAGATACACGTGGCGAGAGAAATGCGACACGGGGGAGAGCAGAGCGAGTGTGTGTGAGCATTTTGGCATTTGTGTTCAAATGCATTCACAAACACAGTAAACTGTTAGTTTGTTTTTCCAAATTGAAGATGAAAAATGTTGGAAGTTTCTAAGAAAACTAATTTAAGTGTGAAAAATATTAAAGCTAAATCCCTCCCAAAATAATCAGTGATGCTGTCTACACCAAAAGCATTCATTGTATGAGCACAATCCAGATTCTAGATACATCCATATACTTCTGTTTCTAGTTTTGATGCATTGTATTGCTACTCCAGACACTTTATTTTCCCTGTCTGAGATATTTGAGATATATATAATTTGTTTAAATAAGGGGTGCATAATATAGTGGTATAATATATGCTATTTCTTTATTTAATATGATATTGTATATTTAATTGTTCATTTACATTCCTACTGGTACATTTAGATTACTTTTACCATCATCTAATTCACTTCTTATTATTAATTAATAATAAATAATTTAATAACTCAAATGTTAAATGTATCAAATCAAATTAATATACTGTGGCCATGCCTAAATTATTTTAATTTTAAAACAATTCATTTTAGTTTTTTAATTTTATTTATTTATTGTTTACCAAGAATAATTAAACATTTGAAAATTAGCCAATTATCAGCCAGAACATCAAGATAATTATTGTTTATTTTATTGCAGTGTAATTTTAGTATTATTAGTATGCTAGTATCACATTTTTTAATATTTTAAATTAGTTTTTATTTATAAATTTTAAGTTTTCATTTTAATTTTAGCTTATGTATTAGTACTTTATGTTGTTTTGTCATTTTTATTAGGTTTTTTTTTTAAATTCTTTTAAAATACTTTTAATAATATACATTTTTTGTTTTAGTCATTTCAATACTTTTTTTAATACGTTTTATTTTATCCAAGACAACATTTCATTTAGGTTTTTTTTTTTTCCCTCCGATATTTATATTTTGTTTTATTTAAATTTATTTAAATTTAAATTTATTTTAATTTAAATGAATAAAAACACTTCTTGGCCAGAATTTTAATGAGGACATCCCAAATTAAAATAATTTCTGTTACATTACAGCCTTTTGGTGTTTCTGACCTGTGATATGCTAATGTAATTTGTTGGCCTTTACCATATTTAGAAATATTAGCATTGTTATAATGTAATTAAAGTAGCAATTCAATTTTAACACCCAGTGAATTTGTGTTAGTAAAGAAGTATATATACTAGAAGTTATTTAAACATTTTACCAACTGAGTTTAACCTTTACAGCTGAGTGGTCAAAGATGGAGGATGGTCATTTATATAGAACTGGACAGTGAAGACAGCTAAACCAGAGACCGCAGACAGAAACCATCCATTCCTCCCTGTAGGGACAATAGTTTCTATCAGCCCACAGATATCCGATAGCTCTATACAGTCAAATGTGGCCCTCGTGCATATACAGCATCTGATTCACGGCTGTCACACTCCCCTGCGCTGCTCTCGGGTCTCCTTACATTGAACTTGGATGATGGGTGAATGAAGCGGTGGGATGCATTTGTCCTTTACGAGTCTGATGCTAATGAATGATATTGGTGCTAATGGTCTTTCTCTCTGACCATCCAGTCATTAATCACAGTATTACTCTGATAATGTTAAATCTACTCAGCGATTGCGCATATGTGCTTTAGTCACCCATAAAATCTACAGAGACAATGTAAAACAGAAAATTGCTCTTTTCCTTATGAAAGTGAATGGAGACTGATACTGTAAAGCTCCAAAATGACACAAAAAGCATGGCAAAAGTAGTCCATATGTGACAGAGGCCAGCGGGTAAGTGCTGTGCAGGTAAAACCTCACTCCCCGATCTCAAAATGAGGCGCTCTAGCGACAGACGCTAGAGGCCGTGGCCTTTAGCCTCCTTGTTAGAGCGCCCGCCTCCCATGCCGACGACCCGGGTTCGAGACCCACTCGGAACGAGGTGTGGCAGGTGCGGACCCGGGGGGGTTACACATATGATTTGTGTGCACCAATACCTATTTAAGTTAATATTAATGGAAGATATGTATGATATGCTGTAGCGCTCTAATTAATCTACTCAGAATGGCCATTTGGTATTGAACCTATAACATTTGCATCTTTGTGAAGTGTTTTATTGCTAAACACAGTGTTTTCTCTCATTAGGTCATGTTTTGATGGAGCGAGGTCATAATTGGCTTGTTGTTCTGTGGGCAGATGCCCAAGGCAGTGATCCAGAGATTGCACATTGCAAACGTCTCACACATGCACATGGGTGAACTTCAGCAGAAACAGCCATGCTCTGCTGCACTGCACCCATGAGAGGGGAGAATGGAAGGACTCGGTGGAGTTAAACAAAGATAAAAACTCAAAGAATGAGAGAATAAAATCTAAACAAGCTGGAAGAGAAGAAAACCTGCTGAGGTCACTGTCAGGGTTTTACTCAATAAACTCAAATTGATAATCTAGTGATTGCTTTTTCCTAGCTCTAGAGACTCCAAGGAATAGTTCACCCTAAAATGACAATTCTGTCACCATTTACTCAGCCTCACATTGTTCCAAATTTGTATGACTTTGGTTTATGTTTGAAACACAAACTAAGATATTCTTAATAAAAGTTTTTGTACCTTAACTGAAAGTCCAGGTAACCAAAAAAATGACCTAAAAAGGTTATAAAGACATTGTAAAATGAAACATATGAATTGAGCTGTTTAATTCAAATTTTATGAAGAGATACGATTGTTTGATGATCAGATTTAATTTAAGCTTACATCTAAACTATGATTAACATGTCACATATGGTAAACATGGAAGCTCAAATGTGTGTGCAAGATGCATGAGAACTAATGAAAATTATTATAGCATGCTAAGCATGCACAAGCTGTGTTTGCCAAATGTGATTATTTAAATGCTAAAAAAAGTCTAAATTAAATCTGTTCATCATGTAAACTTTGACTTTTTTTAGCAATCATATCTCACCACAAAGTAAAGTAATTGTATCTCACCAAATAATTTGAAATAAACCGCTTAATCTTAATCTCAATCTTAGTCTTAATTTGTATTTTGAAAATTAACCAAATTAACCAAAGTCTTATGGATTCTGAATGACATGAGGGTGAGTAAATGATAGAATTTTCATTTTTGGGGAACTCTTCCTCTGATGGAGATTTCAGTTAGGTTTCATTTAAGTATCAACTTTTAAACTTTTCTAAAGCCAAAATAAAAATAGACACACATTGTACAGGCCCATTCACACCAAGAATGATAACGTCTCGGTTACGTATGTAACCCTCGTTCCCTGAAGGAGGGAATGAAGACGTCATGTCGGATGACCGACGAAATTGGGATCTCGCCAGAGAGACCAAACCACTTCGAGTGTAACTAAACGAGCCAATGGACATTGGCATGTGATTATTGCATCCAGCTGCCGCTGATCACAGCGTGAGTATAAGAGGCAGCAGATGCACCGCATTAATTCATGCTTTCGCTGAGGAGCCGAGCCGGTGACCCGGCAGCTCAGCAGTGGTACAGCGACTGTGGCGACGGGACGTGACGTCTCCATTCCCTCCTTCAGGGAACGAGGGTTACATACGTAACCGAGACGTTCCCCTTTCAGTCGGTCACTCCGAGTCACGTCGGATGACAGACGAAATTGGGATCCCTACCAAAGCGCCACAGGAGCTGCCCCTTCCAGTGCCCTGTGTAGGCCACCTGATCCTTCCTATAAGGCAGATGATAGGACCGGGCTCTACACAGAGAAGGTCAACTACTGTTGTTCCTCAAGCAACCCAAACAGGTCCCCCACCCTCTTGATTGAGGCCAACGCAGTCAGGAGTAGGGTTTTCATAGAGAGAAACTTCAACTCGACTGACTGCAACAGCTCAAAGGGGGCAGCTTGTAGGGCTCTTAGCACCAATACCAAATCCCAAGAGGGTAGGGAGGGAGGCCTAGGAGGATTTAACCTCCTGGCCCTCCTAAGAAACCGGACGACCAGATCGTGCTTCTCCACCGACCTCCCCTCTATGGGGTCGTGGTGGGCAGAAATAGCAGCAACGTACACCGTAAGGGTGGAGGGGGACAGCCTACGCTCCAACCCTTGTTGCAAAAAGGAAAGCACGGCTCTGATCGAACATCTCCAGGGGTTCTCATGGTAAGAGGAACACCATTTGACGAACAGGTTCCACTTCAGTGCATAGGCCCGTCTTGTGGACGGTGCTCGTGCTGAAGCGATAGTGAGAGCTACCTCCTGGGGCAGGTCACCTAGAACCTCCGCGTCCCGTCCAGGGACCACACATGGAGTTTCCACAAGTCTGGACGTGGGTGCCAGAGGGTGCCCCGTCTCTGAGAAAGCAGATCCTTCCACAGAGGAATTGGCCAGGGAGGGGCTGTCGCGAGGAGCATGAGTTCCGTGAACCAGGTCCTGTTGGGCCAATATGGAACCACTAGCAGGACCTGCTCCTCGTCCTCCCTGATCTTGCACAGTGTCTGTGCCAGCAGACTCACTGGGGGAAACGCATATTTACGCAGGCCCTGGGGCCAGCTGTGTGCCAGTGTATCCGTGCCGAGCGTTGCCTCGGATAGGGAGTAGAACCACTGGCAGTGGGCGGTTTCCGGAGATGCAAACAGGTCTACCTGAGCAACTCCGAACCGACTCCAAATTAGCTGAACCACCTGGGGATGGAGTCTCCACTCCCCAGGAAGTGCCACTCGAGACAGCTCGTCGGCCGCCTGATTGAACACTCCTGGAATGTGGATGGCACGAAGGGACCTCAGATGCTTCTGACACCAGAGGAGGAGGTGGCGGGCGAGTTGCGACATGCGACGGGAGCGTAAACCGTCTTGCCAGTTGATATACGCAACGGTCGCAGTGTTGTCCATACGGACCAGAACGTCCCTGCCCCAAAGGCGCCCTCTGAGGCGGCTCAGGGCAAGGCGTATTGCCAGCAACTCGAGGCAATTGATATGTCAACGCAGTTGGGGACCCGTGGATTCTGCCTTGGAACCAGTGCTGAAGCGGTCTCATATGGAGCAGACCGAGCGGAACTATGGCCACAGCTGCAGCCATATGCCCCAGGAGCCTGTGAAAGAGTTTCAGTGGGACTGCTGTCCTGCCTGATAAAGTCTTGAGGCAGTCCAGCACCGACTGAGCACGTTCTTGGGTGAGGCGTGCTGTCTGGTTGACCGAATCCAACTCCATGCCGAGAAAAGAGATCCTCTGTATTGGTACGAGTTTGCTCTTTTCCCAATTGACCCGAAGGCCCAACTGGCTGAGGTGCCTGAGCACCAGGTCCCTGTGTTCGCACAACTGCTCTCGAGACTGTGGGAGTATGAGCCAGTCGTCGAAGTAGTTGAGGATGCGCACACCCCGTTCTCTCAGAGGAACAAGGGCTGCCTCTGCGACTTTGGTGAAGACGCAAGGCGAAAGGGACAGCCCGAAGGGCAGGACCTTGTACTGATATGCCTGACCCTCGAACGCGAATCACAGGAAAGGCCTGTGTCACGGGAGAATCAAGACATGAAAGTGTGCGTCCTTCAGGTTGATCGCTGCAAACCAATCTAGGGGACGGACGCACCCAAAAATGCGTTTCTGCGTCAACATCTTGAACAGCATCTTGTGAAGTGCACGGTTCAAAACTCGCAGACTCAAGATCAGTCGTAACCCACTGCTTTTCTTGGGCACAATGAAGTAAGGGCTGTAAAACCCCGACCTCATATCGGCTGGAGGGACCGGCTCTATCGCGTCCTTCATCAGCAGGACTGCAATTTCCGCGTGCAAGACAGGGGCATCGATGGCCTTGACTGAAGTGAACCGGATGCTCCTGAACTTGGGGGGACGCCGGGCGAACTGAATCGCGTGGCCGAGTCTGATAGTCCGCAGGAGCCACCAAGATGGACTGGGGAGCACTAGCCAGGGTCCGAGAGACCGTACCAGCAGGACCAACGGGGCCACCGACGTACCCGTGGTGGGGCAGCGAGGTGGAACACAGGGACCGGCCCCAGGGCCTGTGACGGCACGGGGCGGGGGGCGGGGTCTGGGTGTGTAGTGTAACACTCACCTGATTTCTCCTCGTGTGGGAGGAGACACAGGAACCCGGCTTGAGGCTTGTGACAACCCGGTGTGTGACGACATGAAGCGGGGACTGGAGTGCTACCACCCTTACCTGGTTCCACAAATGGGCAGGAGGGGTGCTCTTGGGCAACCACCCGCTGCCTGCTGACGAGAGAGGAGGAGGGAAGTGATCCCGTGATGCACGGTTCACTGCTCTCCTCCTCTTGAGACCCAGAGATTGAGGAAACCGCTCTTTTACTGATGTTTTGGGTACCGTTGGCTGCTGGGCCAGCGGCGGAACAAAAACAAAATGAAGCAAAAGATTCTCTACCTGGCCCTCCTCCGGGGGAGGGAGTGGTGCGGTCACAATCTCTCGATGAGCAGTCTCCTCCATCTCTGGGTCGCCCGTCTCAGGGCCTCTTGCACTTGCGCTTGCCGCCAGGTTTGGCGGGGGCCTGGACGGGCTGGGCGTCCTGCCTGCGACCGGCTCCACGACGCTGCCTGGTGGAAGGCTGCTGCGGCTGCGCGGGAGCAGGGGCAGCCGCCACAGGGGGGCACCCACGGTGACGAGCAGGCTGAGGGGCTGCGGCCGGAGTGGAAGCAGCAGGTTTCCTCTGGCGCATGATGTGTTTGATCGCCTCAGTCTGCTTCTGGGCTGCCGAGAACTGCTGGGCAAAGCTCTCGACAGCATCACCGAAAAGGCCGGTCTGCGACACGGGAGCATTCAGGAACCGTACCTTCTCCTGCTCCTTCATGTCAGCGAGACACAGCCAGAGATGGCGCTCCTGGACCACTAGCGTGGACATTTCACGACCCAGAGACTGTGCGGTCACCTTCGTTGCTCGAAGCACGAGGTCCATCTCAGCACGCAGCTCATGTAGAACCGCCAGGTCATGACCACCCTCGTGCAGGTCTTCCAGGGCTTTGGCCTGGTGGACCTGCAGTAACGCCATGTCGTGGAGGGCAGAAGCCGCCTCCCCACAGGCTCTATAAGCACTGCCAGTTAGACCTGACGAATACTTGCAGGCCCGTGAGGGGAGACACGGGTCACCCCGGAGAGTGGTAGCGGCTGTTGGACACAGTTGCATGGCCACAGACCGCTCCACCGAGGGGATGCCTGTATACCCCAAAGCGGCCCCACCATCGAGGGTGGTGAGAGCGGAGGAGCCACAAGATTTGTTTCGGGCAGTGAAAGGTGCCTTTCACGAACTTGTAAGCTCCTCATGCACTTCCGGAAAGAATAGCACCGGAGGGGGGCGCTGAGAACCAGCGTAACCCCCACCGAGAAACCACTCATCCAGCCTTGAAGGATCGGGACACGATGGAGGATTCCACACGAGCCCCGACATTCTCGGCGGCCCGGGAAAGCATAGCCATCATCTCTGGGTCTGGCTCAGACAATGCTATCACACCCGAAGGGGGCAACGCAGCCGGGTCGTCATCCCCGGAGAGAGAGGGCACGCCCTCCGATGTAGTGACCGACATCTGGTCGTCAGAGGGGATACCGAAGGAAACACGTGGTGCACCCCATTCAGCAGAGGGCCCAGCGCACTCCTTCGGCCGATCCACCGGCTGCGGAGCTCCACTTAGGGAAGCCCTCACTGTAATCCTCAAATCACCTCTGACTCCACCGGATCCAGCAGCGAGCACGCCGGATCGAGGCAGAGGCAGAGGGACTCTGCCATGTTTGGTATAGTGGAGTCTATTACACAACTCCGAGATGGTCATGTCCCCACAAGAAGAACATGAACCATCCACGAAAGCCTCCTCAGCGCACTAAATGCCCAGACACATGAGGCAGCGATCGTGACCGTCCTGAGGCGCCAGGAAACGACCACACCCAGAAACGCACGGGTGATAAGACATCTTTAAAAAGAAGCGATCACCTGTTGCTCTTTCAGAGAAATTGCTCTTTTTAGAGAAATGCTCTTTTAGTGCTGAAGCACGCAGGGGAGCTGGCCACCACACACTCCTAGTGTGGCTGTCAGCAGGAAGACGATCTTTCTCTCCCGGACACCGAGACCACCGCTGCTGCGCCGTAACGCCTGCACTCGTCTAGCAGAACACTCTCTAGGAAAAGGAGAGCAGTAGCTTCAGTAGCTTCAAGGAAGAATTAATGCAGTGCATCTGCTGCCTCTTATACTCATGCTGTGATCAGCGGCAGCAGGATGCAGTAATCACATACCAGTGTCCATTGGCTCATTTAGTTACACTCGAAGTGGATTGGTCTCTCTGGCGAGATCACAATTTCGTCAGTCATCCGACGTGACTCAGAGTGACCGACTGAAAGGGGAACTAGAAAGATAACTCTATTAGTGTCCACATCAACATACAATGAGCTCGCCCTGCAGTTTTGTGATCTGCCACTTTAAATGCTCGAGCTTTTTAAAGCAGGATGGATTCTGATTGGCTGTCAATGTTTTTATTGTTTATCAGCTAGAGAGAAAATCATTCTGAGAATGATTCCAACAATGTCATTTCTCTGTGCTGTTATTGTTTTAGTTGTGTTGTGGACTCTGCTTCTTTTCAGTTTAAAATGATTTTTAAAACTATATCTTTATCGTTATAGTTACTGTATCGTCTTTGATGCGAACGTGCCTCGAGAGTATAAAGCAAAACAGTAAATGTTGATATAGAAGTTCATATAGAAATCCCTGGCTTTTTAAGACTGGTAACTTGAGCACAGATATTGCTGATCTCTAGAGGAGACACATGGTCTGAATTTAGAGCTGGACTATCTGTTTGACCAATGACAGAAAACAGGCATCATTTTTTGCAGCTCCATTTGGTGATTCTAGTGGTGCAGAATTGATTCACTTCACCTTTAAGCAAACCTCCATTTGATCTGCATTTAATCCCATTTCTGTCTAGGAGAAACAATTGAGATATTACAGAGATCTCATTTCCTAGGAGAGTTTCCTATGCAATCATGTTCCTGCGTGGCAGCTCGTTTATTAAAGAGAGAAAATAAAGCACGGCTCTGATGGGTCGAGTACGAGTGTGATGTGCATGAGGAAGGATGTTTGTGCCCTATTAAGCTCACCTTTTAGCTGCAGTGCAGCTCTAATGCCTATTAGCTTGGACGCTTGATGGCCTACTGAGTATCATTAGGAAATCATGGGGCATTTTCACCTCGTTCGTCTCAGAGAGTGCTGTGATAATGCAGTATCCTTCACCCTATTAAATTTTACTCCTTAATTTTATCAGGCAATTCTCTTTGTAACATTTCGGTAGATTTGTTGATGCAGTGAAGTACTGTTGTTTTTTACTTCAGTATTTCACAGGAAGTTTCATTCCTTGTAATCAGTAGCGTTACCCAAGCATACAAAAGAGTTTTAGACAGGAACTAAAACCGCTCAAATGAGCTTGAACCACACAAACATGCACTTCTTCGTATGTTATTACATTTTCGATTTCTTCAGTGCATGCAGCATTTACATGTGAATGTGGACAATCAGTCATTTTTACAGATGCTGTGTCATCCATCTCTTTACCTGGGGTTCAGAAACTTCTCCAGCCCACTCAAACAAATTTAGTCAACAGATATTAAATATTTATACATATACGTGGTTTGGACTCTAATTCAATATAGTTGCACCTGATATTTCAAACAGGTAAATATGCTGTATTTTGTATATCCTACAAAATCCACTGAGTGACAGGCTGAATGATAGCAAAAAATGAATGGAAGTGATTGACAGTGATCTAAAAAATAATAACTGAATAAAAATATTTCAGGTATGTTGATGAAGTCCTTATATGGATGGCTTGTTTGGTGCCAGTTCCATCGCAGTTAAATCAGAATATGCATCTTTTGCACTTTATTTATTTATTTGCTTTTTAGTTAATATTAAAATTCATAGCAAGGAAGCCAATTAGCCATGAATCCAACATGCAAGAATTAGCTTTGAGATTTGCAAACATTTTCTGGTGTTAACTTCCATGAAGCCAGCCATAAATGCTCTCTCTGTGTGTGTGTACTGGAAGATGGGGTCCTCGTTGCTTAAGCACATCTCCTTATATGCAGTCAGTGAGCAGGACGCCGTACCAAGCCTGGGTTTTGCATATATTTGTGATTTGAGGATACAGCGACAGAACTCAAAGATAAGAGAAAATGAAAGCGAGAGTGTGACACACGCAGAGCGATAGAGCACTAGTTAAAGTAGTACAGAGATCCTGGCTGCCTGCCAATCACTCTCCCCTGCTTTCCTCTCTTTCCTTCTCTGTGGTTGTTTCTCCATGGGAGAGTGAGCAGGTGTGTGAGAGGTGGGTGTCGGGGCTTCTTGCTGCTCCTGTCAGCTGTGAGGAGGGTTTTCCTGCTCAACAGCACCTCGTTCCTGTTGCTCAGCATCTGATTGGGGTGCACATGCATTTTCAAAAATTACACAAAAGAAGATATTTTGAACTATGGTCTGACTTTTTTGTCAGTGCAAGTTAGATGTGTGCTTAACGACATTAGACCCCACTGACTTTCATTGTATGGACAAGAGTTGTTTTTTTATTTTTTAAATCATCAGTACAAAGAAAGCCATTTTGTTTCTCCAGCGCTCTCTGTGGTGACACTTATGGTATATGGAATATTCCTTGCATTATATCAATATGAAAACTTAAGGAAGGAACAAAATCTCTGTTTATTTATTTATTTATTTGTTTGTTTGTTTGTTTTATCAACCATAATTGGCAGGTGTGGCAAAAACATCTTAAAGTACGTTAGTTAATAGATAAATTAATAATGATAGATAGATAGATAGATAGATAGATAGATAGATAGATAGATAGATAGATAGATAGATAGATAGATAGATATTTAAACAAATAGAAAAATAACCCCAGCAAATTTCACAGAAAAATTTTAATTCTGTAATCATTACTCACCGTCATGTTCCAAACCTCTGTTGAGATTCAATCAAGAAGATATTAGGAAAAGATATTTGAAGATTGTTTCAACTATTTGTATCTATACAATGCAAGTCAGTGGGATCCAAAACAGCAGTGAAATATTCCAATATGAAGTTTAAAGATTTAGCAAAAAATAAATAAATAAATAAATAAATCACAATTTTCCATTTTGTATATTTTATATGACTCTGTGAGTGAGTGAGTTACTATGTATTGTTTGTCACAAATATGCAGGAAAAAATCAACTTAATTACAAAAAAAAAAAAAAAAAATTAATAAAAATGCAAGCCACAGTATTATGGCTGGTAAGAAAAGTTTCATTATTTATTTGATTATTTATTTATTTGAATATTTTCCATTGACCCACAAATACAGAAAAAAAAAAAAAAAAAGTTTTAAATTTCAGTTTTATGACCGGTAAGAAAAGTTACATTTAATTAATTAATTATCTCCATTTCAGTGTTCGGGATATTTACTTTGTCAGTGAACTGAATTATGCACAGAAGATCTACATTGTTCTTCCAATTTGAGATCGCTCTGATTGCAGCCCTCTGTGTCCCAGCGGCCCAGGGGAGGGGTGAGCGTGATCAGGGTTTGGGGACAATGCGCTCTGCATCTCGTAAATTAGATTTGCAAGCCACCTACTGGCTGAATGCAACACATTCTTTAAGAGCGTGTGACCTCTAAATGAAAGGTTTTTTAATTGCTGCACAAAGGGTCTCTTTTTAGAAGCAGCAGAAAGAAGGGGAAAGGTAAAAGAAGAAAAAATAGTGTGAGAATGCAATATTCTCATTTGATTCTGAACACAGAGCATGGCTGAGCCGCGGGTATCAGGAAGGAGACAGTTTGATGCAGTGTGACAGAGATCAGGCTGTGTTTAATGATTTCCTCTCTTCACTCTGCAGATCTCATTGTGTTTGGTCCGTCACGCGCTTGCACCATTAATAACAGCGCTGGATGCATCTTTACACTGATTGTGTTTGCTGCATGTTTGGCTGGTCTTTTCCACAGAGAGCCACAGGGACAGACTTGTCATTTTAATGCGAAACAAAGTTTAGATGAAGGAATCTTTAGTATCTATGTGCTTAGTGCTTTCTTTTCAAAATTATATAGGGACAGTGAGCCATCAAATGCTATACTGAAAGGTTTTGTATAATGCATCTACGGCTCTGTCCCATAACCTGCACTGCCGTCAAAGTCAGCATTCTAACAGAATACTTCAATGAATAGTTCACCCAAAAAATTAAAAGTGTGTCATGTTTCTTCATTTTCTTTCAATTTTTCTTCTTCCTACATACTGCCTATGTAGGAAACCCACTAGATTTTTGAACCAAGGAACTATGTATCGTATAATACAATAACAACATTATCTAGAATGCTAATAAGTGTGATTCTTCGTAAAAATTCAGTAAAGCTCTCTAATGTTAATGACAGAGATTTCATAGAAATTTATACATCCCATCAGTGAGATTAATGTAAAGTGGTGTCCTCAAACTAAATGGCCAGTGTATCATCTGCTGTTATTAGTGCAATATGGAGAGGAATATAATGATCTCATTAGTATTCTTAGGTGTTTTGTATGGAAAGTGTATTTCACTCTCAATAGAACAGACCTTGATACAATATCAACATATGGAACACTTTTAACAACATAAACCCTTTCATTTATGTGGAACTTCTCTTTTCTCTAGTTTTATCATCAGGCATCAGGTTTATTGTACTATACTATTTTACAGTAATACGGTAGATATATGTAGATTTATGATTTGAATTTCAATTTTAGTTTAATTTTCATGAATTTAATATTCTAAAAATAGTTTCACAAATTACTCAATATATTGACATGGCCATCTGCTTCTTGTTGGTAGATATTTTTCACAGAATACATCTGATTCAGTCAGACCATCCAACATTGTTTGAACATAAAGTCATTAATTTATCTGTGTGTATTGAGTTTTTATGTTTTAATCCATATTTACTATTTCAGTTTAGTCATTAGTAGACACATTTTCACTGGTTGTTTGTCTTTTAGTAGTTTAGTCAATCAAAAAAAATTGCTTCGTAAGGATATGTACATGTCGAGTTTAATATATAAACACATTTAAATTTTAGAAGCTCTCCAGGCATACATTGACATTGTATGCATCAGTGCCATGCCTGTAAAAATTGAATATTCACTTTCCATACTTTGAATACTGATGAGATGAGTTCGAGAGGAGAGGAATAAGGAGGAGTTGAGAAGCAAAGCATTTAATTGACAGTGTCAGGAAACTGAGTGATAGATTGCCTGATTACTGCCCTGGCAAGGTTGGTCTCACAGATGGTACATTAACAGCTGCCCTGTGCCCAAACAGCATCCCGTCCCTTCATTCCTCCAATCTGCATCCATCCTCTCTCATCACCCCTACCTGTCAGTTTCTGTCTCGCCTCAGTCCTTTACGTCCTCTTGATTTAGTCTTCTCAGAGTTCAGAGAAATGGATTTTTGGACGCAAGACTTTCCTTTCCCTTAATAACACTTGAGTCAGATTGAGTCGTACTGTACAGTGCAGTGTACATTTTAGGATGCAATAAAAACCAAATAGCAACACTAATGAATATTGTATTTTATATGTTTTAATTAGTGGTACTTGCTAAGCTCATTTGAACAAAACACTACCTCTAAGTATTAAAGTTCGACGCATATCTTAACAGGTACCGTTTATGTCAGGTGTGTGTGTGTGTGTGTGTGTGTGTGTTTACACAGTTTGGACAGGTGCGCTCCCTGTTGCACTGTGCAGGGATTACACAGTGGTGAGAACCAGTGCCAAACTCCAGCAGCGAGAACACACTGCCCGAGCTGTGGGACCTTAATATCATATCA